>JAPKLY010000103.1:377253-442507 GCA_026898435.1 Prunella vulgaris
CTTTCACTTGCAGTGCGGTTATTGACCGCTTTCACTTGCAGTGCGGTCGATAACCGCTATCCATACGCTCTGGGTCGATTTTTTATATTTTTTTTTATTTCGTATATGAGATTAACCACATCTCTCTTATAGAGCGGTTAAAAACCGCTCTACAAGACTTTTTTTTTTTTTTTTTATATTATCTTGTCAAAACCGCTCTCCAAGTGCTCACTTGGAGAGCGGTTTTGACAAGAGCACTCCAAGTATAGCTCTACAAGCCCCAATGTGTAGTAGTGTTTCCACCTTTGCTTGAGAAGAGTGATTTTTGAAGTTGAAAAGATACAACAACCAATGGAGACAAAATTGGGTGTGACAGTGTCTATATCTCAATACAATCAGATTGATACCCATATTTACAAAGCTTTTGCGTTGAAGTATATAGATATTATGAAATTAGGAGTAAGTTATTACAACTATAGTGTGGATGATTAGTGTTATTTCTGCATTAAAATATGGTCATTGATTATATATATCTAGATGATTTAGGTTTCATTTTGAGTATAATATTCATCATTTGTCCACTTAATGCATTTGTGCAAGAAATATTGATATTGTAGAATTTAGGTGGTAAAAGTGGAAGATTTAAAGAAAAACGAGCAAGAGAGATGAGAGCAGTCAATCATGATTAATATTCATAATGTGAACAAACTAAAATAAGCATTTGATTGGAGGGTGAAGAATTGAAGGTGAAAGAGTTGAAATTAGAGCATAAGAGTGAAAAAGGCACAAATCGTGCAAGGCCATAAACAAATCGTGCTACACTCATGAAGAAACCGTGCTAGCCTATTCAAAGTAATTCACACAATTTGCCTACTAAGAGTACATCCCTTGCTACATTTGAAGAAATCGTGTTGGCTGCCTTGAAGAAAATCACACGGTTTGCCAACAAACTGCACGGCCCGTGCTGTGAAAGAAACAAACCGTGTGGTAGATTTTTTAGCGTAAAAATTGTTCATAATTTTTAAGGACCAACTATCAAAATGCAAATTTTCATAGTTACCCCCACTATATAAGATTTTGAGAGAGTTTTTCTAGAGACTCTATTCTCTACACATTTCTCTCTTCAAATTTTCATTTCTCTTTGAGTTTTTGTGTTAATTTCTTTGCAAATATACATTGGGGTTTCTTAGTTTATCATAGATAAGTAGTGATTTCATCATTTTACATCATTTGGAGCAATACCATGTTGGATTTCAAGCTTGTATGCAAGTTTTGACTATTTTGGACTTTAAGGTGATATCAGTCAATTTCTCTTACAATTTTCTTGTGAAATTGAGTATGTTTATGCTTTATTTTGCTTTTATATTCATGAGTGTCTCTTCTGGAACCATGAGCTAATTTGCTTATGCTTTGGGTATTAGAGATTATATAGGAATTAAAATAATTTGATTTATGTCTTGATTTTTGTGAAAATTGGTCGATTAGGTTGTTTGATGATGAGTTTCTTGAGTGTTGATTAATTGTAAATATTAGATGGTTTATTAGGCTCATTAGCAATACACAATAGTTGAGCTAGTATAGAAGAGTGCATTCATTGAGGGGTTTGAGAGATTAATTGTTTTTGTTAGGTGCTTAGACATCAAGAGATGCTAAGGGCTTTTGAACGCTCTATAATTAAATTTTCATTTAAAAAATATATTATTAATTTTTGTGTTTGAATGTTTTTAGAAATAAATATCTTATTTATCGTTGTCATGTGAATACACTATCACTATTATATATATTCATTATCACTGTTAAAAAATTAAGTACTCACTCTGTCCACTAAAATTGTGCACCTTTCTTTACACGTGGTTTAATGCAATATGTCGGGGGAATATTGGGGTATTGTGAGGTCCGTTTATGAATAAAGTGAATATTACCCCAAAATATCCTGCGACATATTGCATTAAATCACGTGCAAAGAAAGGTGCATATTTTTAATGAATAGAGGAAGTATATTTTTATAACAGTGATAATATATATGTATAATAGTAATAGTGATTACAAATAATAATGATGCGAGTTCATATGAACTCGAGTTCACAATAGACCTAGGATAAAATTAATACTCTTGATAAAAAAAAAAAAATTAAGTAAAATTGATTAAAAATGAGAATTTTCACTATAAGAGGGTAAATATAATAATTATACATTTGTTGAGTTTTTGCATTTATTATATATTAGAAAGTAGTCAGAGGTCTTTTTGTATTGCAAAGTTAAATTGAGCCAAATTTTATACTTAGAATATCATCACTTATTATTTCCAACTTTAATAATACCGTATTGCATTTTTAACTAATACTCCCTTCGTTTCGAAACTACTTTTATAATAATTCTGGGCACGCGAATTAAAATAAAGTAAGTATGTGAGTGTATAGTTAAATAATAAAATAAGAAAAATGTACTTTATTGACTTTTGTGAATATAAAAAGTTTCATTTTTAGGTGTGTGAAAGAAGAGTTGAGACGTCCAAATAAAGAAAGTGTGAAAATAGTTTTGGGACGAAGGGAGTACTATTTAAATAAACATGAATACTAGCATAAACTACATTAAAGATTTCAGAATGCTGATCGATCAAAATTAAAAAAAGTGTTGCCAAACTCAAATCTACCCACTTGTTCTCTCAACGGTCTTTTTTTTTTTTTAATAAATTCAGCAAGACAATAAATATTGGAGTTGTGATGTAGTACTATGTGAATCCCATCAAAAGATGCTCTATTATAGACACTTTGACATATAATTTATCACATATTATGTGTAACTTTTACCATTGTGTCAATTCGACAAGATTGAAGGTCAATATTAAAGAAAATACAAAAACATTAAACATAAAATAAGTACAATACTATTTTGTATGATTATGAATATAATTCAAATATTTAAGTAAAAGATTGAGCTGTCTTTTAGGCCTATTGGTTCCATCTCTCCAAAAATATAAGAAATACAACTCTCCATTTTTGGGAAGATCTATTTTTAGCTCTTCATCCATTCTTCAAGTTGTTTCGTTTATGTTTTTAATTCGTTCATTAGCCAAGTCCCAAATACTCTATTTACAATAAAATAGCTATAACAAAGAGTAATTCTCTTATACACTTAGTTATAAAAAAATATACTTTTGTACTCCATAAAATTTTTATAATAAGTTATTTTTGTGTGAAAATTGAACTAAAAATATTCTTGAATCTTGATAAATGTTTAAAAAGTTTTGTTGTAAAATTTATTTGTTAAATGATTAGCGACATTAGTTGTTTATTATTAATATGTTTAATGTATAGGATGCAGTTTTTTTTTTTACAATAGATTTTTTCTATTCAAAATTGTGACACAAGAAATACTTGAGAAACTTTAAAAATCTAAAGTTTGTAAAACCTTTTATTTTTTTGGCATTAGAATTTTTTTGTACACAATATTATTTGATATTCGTTCTTTATTTTGATCAGCACCTTTGTATTTATTATAGAAATATCTCATGAAAGTGCAACATATAATTGTCTGTGAGAGAAGACATGACACTTCAATTTTCTGAAGTGTTAGTTCTTACACTTTGTTCATTGACATTGCATAATAAGTTCGAACGGAGAATTATTTTCTAATGAATATGTTCATCATTCGTCGGGCTCAAAGAAATGCATTGATTGAATATACATTTTCTTTTTATTTTTTCTTCGGTTGCAATGTCACATGAATCAAGGTGTCTAAGTAAATTGGTGATATATTAAGTGACTACCATTGCAAAGTCTGGTTCTCAACAACATTATCGGACAGTTTTCTTTAAACAATAAATGATAGGGGATTCTGTTGGGGAGCAAAGTGTTGATAAATTCTTCTTAATGGTGATTATCTATGTCGTAGCTGACATACATTTTTGTTTCTCTTGAAAAATCCTTGATTATTTTTTCATTTATTTCACCGATGTACTTGTTTTTGGTCGATAATATGCTTCAAAGAAAATTGTACTTTTTCCGTTACAAGATAATTTTCATATTTTCGATTTTGGGATATCTCAACTCTTTTTTCACACTTTAAAAAAATAAATAATATATACTCACAAATGTCAATAATAATATACTTTTTTATATTTTATTACTTAACTTCATACTCACATATACTTCACTTTTTTTTATTAACTGTGTGTCCTGTCTCCTATGAAAATTTAGCTGGAACGGAGGGATTACATAAATAATAATAATAATAATTATTATTATTATTATTATTATAATAATTGAATATATTATATAATATACTCCTCGGGTAAAGAGCACGTTTGGTCCCATGAAAATTTGTGCTCATGAATTTGGTCCCTTTTTTAACATGAATGATCCCAAAAGATTTTTTCATTAAAAGTAATGGATTAATGTGGGACCAAATCTGTTTAATACAAATTCTCATGGGAGCATATGTGCAATATTTTTTAACGAGTGGGACTAAATATGCTAAAAAAAATGACCAAAAAAGAACCTGGGACCAGATCCGTTAAATAAAAATTCTCATGGGACCAAACATGCTATTTACCCTATACTCCTCTATCCATTAAAAGTATGCATCTTTCTTTGCACATAGTTTAATACAATATGTCGGAAAAAATTTTTGGAGTATTGTGAGGTCCGTTTATGAATAACAAAAAATATTTACTTTAATCATAAACGGATCTCACAATACCTCAAAAATATCCTCCAACATATTGCGTTAAACCACGTGCGAAGAAAGATGCACACTTATAATGGATGAATGGAGCATACAATTTGATTAGAAAGAACAAAAATGAACAAAAGCCTTATAAAGGTAATTTTTCGCGAACTCTCAAGCTAAGTATTTCTAAACTCTAAGTCGAGCTCAATAGCTATTCGAATAGCTTAAACTCAACTTAACTCGATTAGATTTGAGTCAATTTTTAATTTTTTTGAGTCGACAACGAGTGACCTACGAACCAACTCAACTTACTTACATTTCTTCTTTCCCATTCTTTGTCTTTAAATCCATAATCAAACATCCCTATTTAACAATTGAAAGTATACAATGCCCTAATTATTTTATACATGATTGCAAGTATAAAGTACAAAATTTAGGAGTAATGAATGTTAATTTACAAGTCTGAAATTGTTATACACAACCTAATTTTAAAGAAAATCGTAATTTTTCTTTAAAATATCACTTCTTCTATTTACATATACTAATTTTATTAATGAATTTTGAAGATTTTTTTTTAATAAAGGTTGGAAGAAGGTCTCTAAAATCTTGCTATCCCTCCGTATATCTTAATTTATTTTTAGAGCTAATACAAAATTATTCCACATTTGTTATCCTAGATAGTTTAGCATGCATTTTAGAGACAAATAATAATTTGTGTCTTCAAATATAGACAATCATTTATATAAAATATTTATAAAGATAAAAATTTGTATAAATCTGAGTTCATGGTGAAGTCGTGTTTATCAATTATCATTGTCATGTGTATACACTATCACTACTAAAAAATCAAGTATATTTTTTTATAAGGGATAGTATATATGAATAACAATGATAGTGATTATACATAACAGTGATACGAGTTCATGTGAACTCGAGTTAACAAGAGACCTACTCATTTGCAAAATATTAAAGCTTCTTATAAAGGAATCAAAGTATGGTATGCAAGAAATCAAAAACCTAAACACACACATCCTATAAATAACTTTAATTTTAAAATATAGATAATATTGACATAGAAGTATAAGCTACCACTACCACAACAACTACCACTACCACTACCACTACCACTATAGGCTTACCTCTGTTGTTTAACACAAAGGGAACTATGGGACGACAACTTTTGATCTTCTATCAGAGAAAGAATAATCATAAATTGTACTATCTGTAGAAAATATAAAAAATAAAAATACGAAATATTTGAATTCCTAACCGTCGAAATAAAAATATTTTGTTAGTGTAAATTATGATTCTTATACTAACAATTAACTAATCCATACAAATACAAAATCAATTAAATAGAAAGTGTGATTATATATTTGACTTTTGTACAACTATTATTATATATCGTTTCTATATTAACTCCTAGAATTATACACCAAATCATACATTATACAATTTAACTATAACCATAATACCCCATAAAATTAATCAGAAAGTAACTAATTTATAGAATTATACAATTTAGAGACCGTTTAGTATAATTGAAAGGAATGAAAAGAATAAAGGGATGGAAAGGGTATGGAATGAAAGTCATAGTTCTTATATAGCTGAATTATGGTTGATTTCTTAGTTTTTGGGAATCAAAATCATAGTAGAGTCATTTCAAACACACACTATATAACTTTGATTATCATTATTCACCTCCAAAAATCTCAAACCAAACAGCTCTTAGTCATAAGTCCTCAGCAGCCCGTGTGTTTTCAAACACTTTTAAAAGTGTAGAATCACTTTTATTTTTAATAAGTTGAATCTTACCAATTTAAGAAAACGTGATTTTACACTTCTCATAAGAGATTGAAAACACAGCTTAAACAATACACTCAAAAGCATTTGAAAACAACAATTAAACGATTATGAAGATATAATAGTTACCTAAAAATAGAGAATTGTCTGATTTGGGGATCTGATTGTAAAAATTGAAGACTGCCTTTTTTTCTAATTTATTTTATCTACATATGTGTAATTGCATGATCACGTGAAATAATTGTTGTTTTATATAAATAAATTGATCCTCAAATCTTATTATCATATATATCTTAAAAGATATATTTAATATACATAAATATAATCAATATATTATATAATATATACAATTTAATTAGAAATGACATAAACGAATAAAATAAAAAAATATGGGCAAAAAGTCCAAAAATGATTTCCGATTGCCTGTCACTTTTATGTGCATTATAATATAAAATTAAAATTCTTTTAAAAGTAAAATAGAGATATAAAATTAAATAAATATTTATTTGAGTATATACATACAAATTACTAATATTTTTAGGAGTAAGTTTCTTGTGCACCAGTTACACAGTGCAACTCAAGTTCATTTTTAAAAAGTTACACAATTTATTACTGAAAAGTTACACAAATTATTATTAAAAAGTTAAATCATTAAAGATATACTTTTCAGTGATAGCATGTGTAACTTTTCAGTAGTATTTTGTGTAATTTTTCATAAATGAACTTGAGTTGCACAGTGTAACTTGTGCATACAAGACTAAGCCTATTTTTAGAATATGTAATTAATATTAAGACATTTTAATAAAACAAGTATACAACTAATTTGGGAAGGGTGGAATTATTACTCTTCAAATTTATACTTTAAATGAGTTTATTATTTGAAAGGAATGAAGTACAATTTATTGAAAATAAAATATACTACTTTTAAAATTATTATCTTAAATAATAAACAATGTTTTACATGTTTATGTGAAAAAGTAATGTCGGTTTATCTTGAGATAAGATAATGTGATACTAGGACACTAGACTTGCTATAATTAAGAGGTGTTTTTTATTTTTCAAATTTTCAATTGAAATAAAATTTAAAATTAACCTTTTTTTTCGTCTTTGAATACGTTAAATGAGGGAATATAGTGGATATATCTAATTTTAAAGATAGTTAATTAAAACAACATTATTAATTCTAAAATAAAAGAATAATTAACGTGGATAATTAGAGAATGAGATAAGAATAAATAAATTAACGATTAATTATTATAAATCATCCTATCATTATAATTATGGATTAGTCTTGTATGCACCAGTTATACGGTGCAACTCAAGTTCATTTTTAAAAAATTATACAAAATACTACTGAAAAGTTACACATGTTATTACTGAAAAGTGTATCTTTCACAGTTTAACTTTTCAATAATAATTTGTGCAACTTTTCAATAATAAATTGTGTAATTTTTAAAAAATGAACATGAGTTGCACCGTATAACTTGTGCACATGAGACTTACTCTATAATTAAATACTCCCTCCGTCTTACTATAAGTTGATCATGTTGTCATTTTCGTCCGTCTTACTATATGTTGCTCATTGTTTTTTTTACCTTTTTTGGAAACTAGTATTCACTTCTTTATTATTATTTTCAATACTTTTTTACACTATTTTCATTTTCTCCATCACATCACTCATACTTTTTCACTTTTTTCATCACATCATTTGTACTTTTTCCATCACATCACTTATACTTTTTCACTTTTACCTTAATTCGTGTGCCCAAAGCAACGAGCAACTTATAGAGATACGGAGGGAGTACCTTTATTCTTATTCCAATCAGTATTGAAAATTTTCCAAACAAAGCTACATCTAAATAAATCCCTAAAAAAACACTTTCTCCATCCCAATTTTTTGTTCACATTTTTTATTTTGGAATGTCCCAACTTTTCTTGACTCCTTAAAAAAAAAAATTACACTCACAAAATTTAATAAATACTATTGAAAAATTACACATGTTATTACTGAAAAGTGTATCTTTCACAGTTTAACTTTTTACTAATAATTTGTGCAATTTTTCAGTAATAAATTGTATAATTTTTAAAAAATAAACTTGAATTGCACCGTGTAACTTGTGCACAAGAAACTTACTCTATAATTAAATACCTTTATTCTTATTCCTATCAATATTGAAAATTTTCCAAACAAAGCTACATCTAAATAAATTCCTAAAAAACACTTTCTCCATCCCAATTTTTTTTTTCATATTTTTTATTTTGGAATGTTCCAACTTTTTTTCACACCTTAAAAAAAAATTTACACTCACAAAATTTAATAAAATATTTTTTTATTTTATTATTTAATTTTATATTTACATACTCCATAACCTTTTTAATTTGTATGCCCAAATCTTTCGAAAATAAAAAATCTGACCGAGTGAGTAGATTATTTAAATATATATATTTGTAATTTGTTGCGTAGGTAATGACGTGTCTGATAGGGATAGAGAGAGAAAGCAGGTGGAGACTCTTCAATCTTCATAATAAATTACAAAGGTCTATCCTCCATGAATGGACACGTGGCTAATCCCAAATCCTCCTGCACTCGGCACGTGGCGCACTCCTGACCCTCTCACGTTGCACCTCCAACACCCTTTTCGTCTTTTCACACCCCCCTAATTAAAAATCCTCGCCCTTTTCATCACCTGCATCATTTTTTGACCCCTATCTCTCTCTCTCTCTCTCTCTCTCTCTCATGGCCTCCAGATTGCAGCTAGCCGTTTCTCCTCTGCAAACCAGCTATCCTCCTAAAACAGAAACATCTTAATTGCTGTCACAGTCGCCAGAATTGATTCTACATAAGGCAGAAGAAGTCGATTGCTGAGAATTCACCCGAGTTTTTTTATTTCTTCATTTTGGATTGTGCTTTTTTTGCTCTGAATTTTTTTTCCCGGGAAGAAGAGGAACCAATTGAATTTTGTTTGAGTTCGTGCATTTTTGCTTCACCAGAACTTGATCTCCCTTTCCTTTTAGTGATGGAGGGTGGTGATAAAAACACAGAATTAAATCTCGCATTGCGTATGAACGGATTCTCTAGCGATCTGCTGCAGAAATTTATGAAACGAAGCCGGAATCCTTACGGACAAGTCGAAGAAGAAGAAGAAGAAGAAGAGGTGGAGGAGGAGATAGTTGATGAAGAAATTGAGTTGAGTTTAGGGCTCTCAATGAACGGCAGATTTGGGGTTGACCCGATTCGGAAAAAGCTCAAACGCTCGTCTTCAATTGCGAACTTGGTTTTCAATGCGGATGATGGGAGCTCCAACCACGCGCCCGCGGTGGAGTTTGACAGATACGCGCTGCTGCCCAGGACGCGCTCTCTGCCGACTGAGGTGGAGGAGGAGTGGCGCCGCCGTAAGGAGTACCAGTCGATGCGGCGGATGGAGGCCAAGAAGAAAAGGATGGAGAAATTGAAGAATTTGAGAGGGATTAAAGAGAAAGAGAATTGTTTCGAGGATATTAAGAATTGGAATGGATTGCATGGCGTTATTAATGGAAGTGTTGGGGTTCAGATTAATTCTGAAAGTGGAAACGAAATCTCATCGCCACAAGGGTCGGTTGGATCACAGAGCGGCTCATCTGGACTTTCCGATGCCGAGTTTCTCCCAAAAGAGGGTAAAGTCTTCTCTTTCTTGATCTTGGATATTCAATTTCCATAGCTTAATGTGAATTTTCAATTTGATAATGCTCAATTGTTGTGATTTTAAGTATATTCTCTTGCTATTGATTCTTTGGATAGTTTATAAAAATTATTGTGTATAAGTTGCAGATAATTTTTGCTGTTATTATTGTGTATTTTGACTTGTATTGCTCATAGTGTTAGAACTGGCTTCTTTGCATTTTAGGCATCTTCTTGGATTCGTATCTAGTCATATTAGTTGGTGCTTGACAATCCTATCTGCGTTGATTTTAAATGTTTCTCTTGATCCATATGTTGTCAGAATGTAATCATACATCATTTATACTTCTTTTCCACATACTTGAATGATTTCTTTGTAGTATTAAACATTGGGAGGGTCACACATTCTCACTCAGTGCATATGGATAGTGCCGCTGTTCTATCTTGAATAAGTCCTACTTGTGCACTAATGATAGATTTGGTAACTGAAATTCCTTTTGGTTATGTTGGTAGAGTTATTTCAAATCTGAAAATAAATGGATTTCAAATGAAAATATTTTGTTTAGTATTTGAAGATCTTTTAATTTGAATTAGCTTAAATTAATACCAAAGCTAAGTATTTGAAATCCATTGATTTGAATATCTTAACTGAAGAAGTGGTGTGAATTTAAATTGTGGTATTATATGGTCCCAAATTCTCCTATCTGAACATAATCTTTGATAACAAAGTTTTTTATGAAAATTGTTCATGATAAATTTATTATGAAACTGTCCTAAAGTGTCAGATATGTGGTTAAGAGTGTCAAAATTTTCATTTGGGGTTCGAAAGCTGGGTTTAGTGGTATATTTTAATTGTTGTAAATTATTTTGACCTAAATTTCTTATAGGATCTACTCATTTTTTATAGTTTGGTACTTGTATGCTTAAATTTTGCCTGTGTAAGCTCTTTGGTCACAAGTTCCTACAACCTATTCTTGGTATGTGGTTAACTTGTAATAGGCTTCACTTTCCATGGTAAATTATCACGATGTTTCTTTGCTCATCCACTATTTTTATCGCAGGAGCAAAACAAAATATCGAGGAGGCTCCACCTTGCGACAATCACCGTCCCAAAGGCCATGGCGAGCAAAAGCCTGCAGGCGATAGAAACATGAAGATGACTATCCGTCCGATGAAGGATCCAATGCTTGATATGCCCTATGTCTCCACTAAGGGAGATGGACCTGATGGCCAGAGGACCGAAGGATTCTTATACAAATATAAGAAAGGTGAGGAAGTTAGAATACTCTGTGTTTGCCATGGCCTGTTTCTTACGCCGGCAGAGTTCGTCAAACATGGTGGCGGTGCAGACGTTGAGCACCCATTGAAGCACATTGTGGTTAACCCGTTTCCCCTCTTGTAATTTTTGGCTATTTTTAGGATTCTGTTTGAAGGTTTAGCTACAAACGGTAGCTTTAGTTTCCAGATGGATGTTTCAGTCTTTCTACAATGAATATTTTCTGGTTTTATGAAACTATAAATTCATGTTCTTTTCTTCCGTGGTATTTTTTTTTTTTTTTTTGAGGTTTTTTCTTCCGTGGTATTACTTGTTAAGAAATCTTTGTTTTGTTTCAATTTTTACTATCTATGATTCATTGGATCTCTGTGGATTTGAGAATAATCGAATATCATTTATTTATGCATGTATAGTCAAATTCTTCCCCAGTGATTTTTCTTTGAAAAAAGAAAAACATGAAGTAGTCATGTTTTGGTTCAATTCTTCTTCACTCAGTTATTGACTTAAAGAAAACTAGTCCATAATTAATGAACGTAACTATGAAGATAAAAACACTTTGATACTACGTATACTAGGCGTGTTCTTCACAGTAGGGAAAATCCCTAATTTTATTAATCAACAATATAAAAAACTATCTCAGAAAATATCAACCCTATCTATAAGTACTGCAGAAAATATAAATAAAAGCCCACAACAATTAGGTCCAACTTAAAAATAAAACATAAATAATAAAGCATGAAATAAAAAGCCCAATAATTTATCAAAATAAGTTAGCCATGTTTACGATCCCACTTTTCCATGAAGGCTAAAGCGGTCTCGTCTCCATCATCCTCCCCCGGTGAGAAGCAATTCTCCCTCGAATCTGTAGTGGTCTCGTTGTCAGAAGAATTGTCCCCAGCAAAAGGAATCAAATGCTTGACGTTGAACACATCTGATGTGTGAATCACCTCCAGCAGACCAATCTTTCGAGCTGATAACTTATTGTACTCATGAGCATGATAGCGGTCTTTTGTCAAAATAGCCCAAACGAAGTCGCCCACCTCAAACTCCACCGAACGACGACGGGCATCAACATTCTTCTTGTAACTAGCATTGGCAGCATGTAAACGAGCAGTAGTAGTCTCATGAACACGCTGAAGTCACCGAATAAGCTCCTCCACACGAGCATCCGGTAAATGAGCATTTGGAAGTGCAATCAAATCTAAGGAGCCCCGTGGAACAACAACATAGACCACCTCAAAGGGACTAAAACCTAAGCTCCTATTACGGGCTGAATTATGGGCGAATTAAGCCTGACTCAACTTCACATCCCAAGAACGTATGTGCTCTCCCACAAGACATCGCAATAAATTACCCAACGAACGATTCACCACTTCAGTCTGTCCATCAGTCTGAGGATGGTAGGCACTGCTGAAATCCAACTGGGTATTGGCCATTCTCCATAAGCTTCGCCAAAAGTGACTCAGAAAATGGGTATCCCGATCCGACACTATAGAAAGTGGGAGTCCATGTAATCGATAAATCTCTCGAAAGAACAATTAATTGTTCTACATGAACGACATCTGTGGCCTTCTTACATGGAATAAAATGTGCCATCTTTGAGAAACGATCCACCACTACAAAGACGGCATCAAAACCCCGCTGCTTACGAGGAAGACCAACTACGAAATCCATACTAATACATGCCCAGGGCTGGGAGAGGACAGGTAGAGGGCGATATAGACCTGCATTAGAAGCAGAACCCTTCAACACTTGGCAAATCCGACAACATGCTACAAAATGGGATGCATCACGACGTAGTGTAGGCAAAAAAAATGACGCTGAATGAGAGCAATAGTGCGGCCACGACCGACATGCCCAGCACCATGTGATTCTTGAATAATCCAAAGACGAAGACTGGATTGAGGAATGCACAACTGAACCCCACGAAATAGAAAGCCATCCACCGGATGGAATAAAGGGTCACTGGCATTAGTAAGACGAGTAAGAAGCACAACAAAGTAAGGATTGGCTGCATACGACTCAGGCAATAACTCAAACCCTGGGACCGCTGTACGCATTCAGTCAACACCAAATGTCACCTACTCAAGGCATCCGCCACCCTATTGGTCGCCCCAGACTTATGCTTCAAAATAAAAGTGAACTGTTGAAGATAGGCAAACCAAGAAGCATGTCGGGAGGAAACGGTGTCCTGTGTATGCAGATGCTTCAAAGCATCATGATTTGTGTAAAGCAGAAACTCCTGTTGGTATAAATAGTGCCTCCAATGGCGAACAACCGGAACAGCGACATAGAATTCCACATCATAAGCACTATAACGAAATAGAGGCCCAGTTAATTTCTCGCTGAAAAATTCAATCGGGCGTCTATTCTGGCTCTAAACAGCTCCAATGCCGACCTTTGAAGCATCACAAGTAAGCTCGAAGGGACTAGAGAAATCCGGAAGAACCAGTAACGGAGCACAAGTAAGTTTTCCTTAATTACGAAAAATGCAGAATCAGCCTCAGGAGTCCACTGAAATACCTTGCCATGCATGCAATCAGTAATGGGCGCCATGTTAGAATTGAAATTGCGAATAAAATGCCGGTAGAATGAAGCGAGGCCGTGGAAACTTCGTACGGCTGTGAAAGAAATAAGTACATGCCATGATCGAATAGCCTCAACCTTTGAGGCATCCACAAAAATACCAGAAGCAGAAATAACATACCCCAGAAATAAAATTTTGTCCACAAGAAAAGTGCATATTGTGGGAGAAGCGTAAAACTTCTCCTGGCGAAGTATCAAAAAAACTGCCCGCAGATGGTGAATGTGATCTTCAATCGAGTGATTGTAAACAAATATATCATCGAAATAGACCACAACACAAGTCCCTATGAGAGATCGCAGGGCCTGGTTCATGACCCGCATGAAAGTGCTCGGGACATTAGACAAGCCAAACGACATTACCAACTACTCAAAAAGTTCCTCTCGTGTCTTAAAAGCTGTTTTCCATTCATCACCGGGTCGAATTCTAATTTGATGATACCCGATGCGCAAATCCAACTTACTGAAAACCACTGACCCACTCAACTGATCAAGTAAATCATCGAGGCGAGGAATGGGAAATCGATAACGAACTATAATCTTGCTGATAACCCTGCTATCAACACACATCCTCCAACTACCATTCTTCTTAGGGGTTAGAAGGGCAGGCACAGCACACAGGCTCAGACTCTCACGAATATGTCCACGACTGAGCAACTCCTTAACGTTCCTCATGTTCAGACGACTCATCCGGTAATGTGGCCTATTAGGCAAAGTTGCCCCAGGCACAAGGTCGATGTGATGCTGTATTTGTCGCAGGGGCGGCAGACCAGCAGGCTGTTCGACAGGAAATAAATCTGGAAATTCCTGTAGTAGGGGTTGAACCAAGGCAGGAGAAGTAGCAGACATTGATGTATCATGAGCCAACAAAAGAAAAAGGCTGGTGAAATCGAGGATGTAGGTGCTGATGGATGAAGTATAATTTTTGTATCTCCAAATAAAAAAGAATAAATATTCCGATAACCATCATGTGAAACATGGCGAACATATTGCCACGGACTACCCAACAGAAGATGGCAAGCGTCCATCGGAACCACATCACACCACACTAAGTCTGTATAAGTAGCACCAATAGAAAACTATACAAGAACACGTTTTGCAATAGTAATAGCAGTACCACGTTGGATCCACATCAAATCATAAGGGGCGGGGTGCATTTCATTTTTTAAACGCAATTTATCAACTGCATCCGAAGCAATAACATTTTCGCAAGCACCAGAATCTATAATGTTGGATGGTGCAAGTCGAAGAAAATATAGAATTTCTTTGAGTCGTACCGGGTGTCCGAGATGCTAAGCAGTTGCTCCAAAGGACCAATGCATGTCCAGTATCTCTAGTACAATGATCTTCAGGCCATACCTCATCCCCATAATCATCAAAAATTGGGGCTTACTCGTCATCAGGTGGGCCTTGGTCCTCAACCAATAAAGCACGGGATGGATCAGATTTCGGGCAGGATGCAAAACGGTGTCGCGTTTCACTGAACTTGAAGCACCGGCGAGGCTGGGAAGCACGTCCCGGTTGGGCGGCTGCAGGCCCTCGGTGAAGTGCAGATGGGCCGGCCATAGCAGGAGCAGGCTGCAATTTTGGAGTAGCCGGAATAAAAGAGCGACGGGTCTACTGTTTTTCTAAGATGAGTACTCGTTGATGGGCTTCGGATAAAGTAGGTGGGCCTAACAGATTTAACGTGTCTTGCAGGTTTTGCCGAAGGCCTACTACGAATCGAGAGGCCAACTGCTCTTGGGTGTCAGCAATTTCAACCCGAGCGATCAATTGATGGAATTCCGCCGCATATTCCGCCATGGATCGGGGTCCTTGGCGAAGGTTATGAAGGTTCTGGAACAGAGTGCTCCGATAGTTGTATAGCAAGAACTCGCGGCGAAGATGTTTTTGGAGTTTTGGCCACGTAGAGATCTTCGAACGGCCCTGGCGTGCGCGAGTCGCGTGGATCTGCTGCCAGTGCCATCATGTAGTGGCACGTCCTCTGAAACGTGTGGCAACGCGGCTGGCATCTGGAACCTGCTTGAATTCAAGGATGTCATCAACAGTGGTAAGGCAATCAAGGAATTTCGCCGGATCAAGAGAACCTGTGAATTTGGGGATCTCAATTCGGAAACCTTGATCCCACCGTGGTGTGCCAGGAACAACATGAGCAGGGCGCCGGCTAGGGGTGAAAATGAGTCAAGCCAGTTCACAATCTACTCATGCTCGACTCGTAAAAAGATCAAATTCGACTCGAACCAAATCGAGTCGAGCTCGAGCTTGAGCTACTCGAGTAGCTCTCGTGTTCGAGTTTATAAATACTCGGCTCGAGGGGCTCGCGAGCCTAATCGAGCTTGCATAATATTTAATATTTTTTATTAATTTTTATATATAAATAAAGTTGTCGAGCCGAGCTTGAATTTTAGACAAAAAAGAGCTAAAATATATTTAATATTTCATTTTATTAAAATAATAAAATTATCGAGTTGAATCAAGCTGAGCTCGAGTTTGTCGAGTTCTTAGCCGAGTCGAGCTCGAGATAAAAAAATCAAGCTCGATCGAGCTTGAGTCGAGCTTCGAGTATTATTTTTGGGTCGAGTTCGAGCTCATCACTACTCGGCTTGACTCGACTCATTTACACCCTTAGCGCCGGTGTTCAGCGAAGGGGTTAACCATGGAAATAGTGTCGTCATCATCCGAATCAAGAGGAAGAGTTCCATGATCGAATGTAGGGTTGTAATGATCGTTGTGGTTAATAGTGTGATGGGGCATATGTTGCTGACGATCAATAGGATCATTGGCGGTGGTTGCCATAGATTCTTGCTGAAAACGTAGTGCCTCTACAGCCTGGGTTAGAGTGAATATTTGACTCCAAATCTCCTCCAAGGGGTCGACCGCAGGTCCCTTTCCCTTAGAAGCAACTTTTGGTGCCATAGATCAGGAGCGTAGTCAGACTCTGGATACCAACTGACGCAACGCAAACGTATAGACAAACAATCTATGGAAAACTATGAAGAGAGAAATACCTTGATACTACGTATACTAGGTGTGTTCTTCACAATAGGGAAAATCTCTAATTTCATTAATCAACAATATCAAAATCTGTCTCAGAAAATATCAACACTAGCTATAAGTACTGCAGAAAATATAAATAAAAGCCCACAACAATTGGGTCCAACTTAAAAATTAAACATAAATAATAAAGCATGAAATAAAAAGCCCAATAACTTATCAAAATAAGTTAGCCACGTTTACGATCCCACTTTTCCATAAAGACTAAAGCGGTCTCGTCTCCATCAGTTATGCACTTAGATTAATATTCATCTCTCGTAAAGTTTTCTTGCTAGAGATAATGTGAATAAGTGAACTTTATTTTAGAAAATAAATTATTGTTTACCATTGTGAAGTTTTTTACTTTCGAATTTGACTCTTTCTTTTATCTATGCTGATTTATTTTTTCAATAGTAGTGATGTAAATGGCGGTCGTCGAGATCACCTGTTTACTTCGAATCGCCAAGAAAAATAGGTGTTGTGAAAAATGTCCAAGAATGAATCGAACTCAATAAGACTTGAAGTTTTCAGAGCAATTGGAAGAACTTGCCGGATGAACACACTCAACAGAAATAATCAAAAAATCAAAAGAACAAAGCAATTTACGTGGTTCGATCAAATTGATCTACGTCCACGGATGGGGTTGGCTCACTTCACTAAATGATGAATAATGTTTACAAAATACAAGCTTTCACTCTCTAAGATTTAGAATGAAGCACTCTCTTTAAAAACTGGAATGAATACATATTTATAGATCAGACCCTTAACCGCCTTTGAGCTCTTAACCAATCAACAAGATTCGTATGGTTATAACCTCCTTGAATAACTGTTCCGGCGTCCAATGAGATTGCTCCGACAGCTGCTCAAATAACCTACTTTATCACTCTGGTGAAGTCGCCTTTGCCATGCTCTGTTTTCATAACTGTCAGCTCAGGATCGCCTTCATGCTGAGTGACTCAGGGAGTAGGTGATTCTCAGCTCAGGATGATCTCTCAGGATATGCCTTCAGTTCTACTGAGTCTTCAGTGTCTTTACTGATCACCACTCAGGATGACATTCAGGATCAGTGTCAGGATCAGAATACTTCTGACTCAGGATCAAGTCTTCGCTCAGGCTCAGGATGCTTTCCTCAGGAATATTCCTCCGGATCCAATACTCAGGATCAGAATTCCTGACTAATCTTCAGTACTCAAACTCAGCTTATCTTTACACTTAACAATAGGCAATACACTTGACAGAAAATTGGCAATATGTAATTTTTGTACCCCACCCCACCCCACCCCACCCCATTATCTCTCTCTCTCATTAGCCCCTCCCCATTTCAAACGGTGCTATCCTCCGGCGTGAATCCGATGACTCCTTTCTCCCACGCCGATCGGAGGAAGCAACGCCTCCTCTCTCTCACACAGATCAGCGGAAGCATCGGAGCAACCCCACTGAATCACGACGCATATCTCAGCCATCGACAGCCGCCTCACCGGCCATCGGAGCAAACCCACATAGATTTGAAGGCATTTTCCAACATAGATCCACCCAGATTGTGAAATCCGCCGCCCTCCTTTTTCCAGATTGCGAGGCGCCGCCCCCGAATTTTCCAAATTACGAAGATGAAGACGATGACGCCACCGCGATGGTAAGTCTCTATTCCTCTCTCTCTCTCTATCTCTCTCTCTCTCTCTCTCTGTCTCGTTCTCTCTCTCACTCATTTTTTTTTTGTTTTCTTTCGCTGTTGCCTAGGGTTCCATCCAATCACAAGGTTCTAGATTTCCAGAAGATGGCTTGATATAGAAGATTCAAAGATTTTGAGTTTGCGATTCGAAGATTTTTGGGTGATTTTTTTTTTTTTTTTTGTATAGATTTGGGAAGATTTTTTTTATCTTTCAAGATATTTTTTTGTTAATTTTTGGCGATTCGAAGATTTTTTTTTTTGTTAATTTTTGTTCAGATTTCCAGATGTCCTAATTTTTTGTATATTTGACGAAGATTTCCAGATTTTATGGTTTTTTTTTTACCTCTGTAATTCTTTCCAGATTTTTTGTATTTTTTATCATTGTAATTCTTTCCAGATTTATTATCGATCTTAGATTTTAACATGAGAAATAAGTTATATTTTGGATATACATAGTGAAATTGTTCAGGTTCATTCTTTTGAGATTTTTGTATTATATGCAGATTTTTCTGGTTTATATTTATGTGAGTGATATGCAAATGTATAGTATTGATATTCAGAATTGAAAAAAATATATATGTAGAATCAATAAAATGCATATATGAAGATAACTATTGAATATATGAATGTAACTTTAAAATTAGAAAAACAAGGAAAATTATGAATTCTGGAAAAATAATATTAAATATTAAAAAAGTAAAAAATATAAATTTTGAATAAAATAAAATAATATCAAATATATAATATTAAATTTTGAAAAAAAAAAAAAACAAATCAATGGAATAATTTATTCAACAGAAAATAAATCAATGGAAAATAAATGGAAAGTGTAAAAAATGGAAAACAAATCAATGTAAAAGTAAAAAATAAAGATTCTGTAAAATAATTAATAATTAAATTAAATTTGAATTCAAATTTTTAAAAATTCAAAATAAATAAGTAAAATGATGAAATAAATAAATTTCAATTCAAAAATTTTGAAAACATTCAAGTTCAAATAAATGTGCTAAAAAAGGAAAATGTGGCTGACATCACCTAAAGTTGCTAATGGCCCAACCATGATTACAAAAGTGACCTTGGTAATAAGGTGTTCTTATTTGTAACATAGGGTTTTTTGTGTTCCTCCTTGCAAATATGTTATTATAAGTGGTCATGTTTTATAATTATTCCTATTTTATAATATAAATTTTTATCATTATATAGATATGTTAAAAGAAAATCAAGAATATATCAGAAAATAAATTATTAAAATAATCAAGAACATAATATTTTATAAGATTTTATTAAATTTATATATATATATATATACATATATATATAGGGAGATTTGTTGTGAGATACAAAATGTATACTCTCTTTAGTGTCAAGACACCAAGAAAAAAATAAATAGGGAGCACCCAAAATAGTACATTTTTAATACCAAATTTACCCCTGTGTTGAAAAAGTTAGAGTAGTGTGGGGTGGAGTGGGGGTGGTATGAAGTAGGTTAACCACTGACGCTTTAGATACATCGTATCAAAATAAATCACACCACTACATCTCTCCTCTCTCCTCACTCCCATAATAAATTCTCCTCTCTCTCTCACACTCTCTATTATTATCCATCCCTCTCTTCCCTACCTCTTCTATTCTCTCATCTCCGGAAAATTCCGGTTGCTGTTTCCGGTGGTATCTCTCTCCTAACAACAGATGCAGTGTTCTTTTTTCGTTGACAACTCTTCAAGCTTGTGTGTGTGCGCGTGTGAACTCTTGAATGTAACATGTACGTATATCAATGATTTACACATGCTCAATGTTTATGTATATACAATATTGCGGTAAATAAATTAAGTATTTAAAAAATATGTGCACATGCACAATGCATATACAATATTATGTTCTATAACATCTTTGGTTTAAGAATTATAAATAACTTATGGTGTAAAATAACTTACGGTATGTATGGTGCAGATACAATGACTTTAATACGAACCTGCAATTAAAATAGAAATTAAAAAAAAACAATATAAGAATATTAAGAACATGAAAAAAATATATTAAAAAGACACATAAAAAATTTAAATCAAATTGAACTGCAATTATAGCATTTAAACATTACCTAGAAAAACCATGAAATTGTGTAGCAATAGAAAAGAAAACAATTCAAACATCAAAATTTTAAATCAAATATATTTGCAATTATAACAATTAAACATTACCTTTAAAAGAAAACCACAAAAATTGTGTAGCAATAGAAAAAAAATATTTCAACAAATTATTAGATGTAAAATATGAACCTGCAAAAAAAATTCAAACATATAAAGATAAATAAATAATTCGAATATCAGAATATGATAAATAAGAACATCAAAAGAGAAATTAGAAGAAGTAATGAGACGCAAGAAAAAATAAGGTTAAAAGATAATAACGTTTATAGAGTTGAAATTTAAAAAGATATAAAAATTATGATGAACGGTTGTGATTTGATATCGAGAATATATTTATAAGATTTATATAAAATATCAAATTGTATGGCCTAGATTAAAACACTTAAAATATAAGATCGAGATTAAATTTTTATGCCAAAGTTAATGAGAATATAGGAATTTTGAAATCGAATATTTTGGTTGATTTCATAACTTCGTCTTTATATAATATAAAGATTTTACCAAATTCTTTTGAATAAATTATTTTTCTACCAACCAAAATAAATATAAATTAAATTTATCTGTTAATTATATTAAATTTCTTTTACCATTGTTATTTTTCTTTAATATGAAAAGATATATTGTGTATGAGTGTATTATATGTTTAATAAATTATATAAGTTTAAAATTATGCACTAAAATTCATAAAAAATGATTTATTTTTTATGCAACCTACATAATCAAGTATTTAAATTTATATTGTATAATTAAAATTAATAAAGAATCAATTTTATATAAATAACAAAATATATATTTAGAATTTAAAATTTATTATTATATGTTAAAATAAATATTTTAGAGGACAAATAATTTGATATATAGTGTATTGAAAATAAATTCATTAGAAATTTAAATTATTTGCATAAAGTAAAAAAAAAATTGATAAAATTATTGTGAGTCTCACTATTTCATCGGAAAGTAAGTGTACACACTTGCTCTAATAAGCATACTTTTTTTTTCTTTTCACTTTTACTTTTATGTATGTATAGATATATAATCAAATATAATTGAAATATGTAGATTGTAGACTAATACAACTGAAATGTGGTACTTTATTCGTACCATAATAAGTTACAGAGGTGGAAGGGCATATATTAGAAAATGAGCAAGTCTCTTGTGCACCGTGCAATTCAAGTGTATTTTTTAAAAGTCATATCATTTACTACTGAAAAGTTATGCAAATTATTACTGAAAAGTTACACCGTTAAAAATACACATTTCAATAATAATATATGTGGTTTTTCAGTAGTATTTTGTGTACCTTTTTAAAAATAAACTTGAGTTGCATAGTGCACTTGGTGCATACAAGACTAATTGTATTAGGATTTTAAAAGACTTTTTTAGCTGAAAAAAGTCCTGCATATTTTAAAGATTTTGTAGGATTTTGATGACTTTTAGGATTTTGCAGGATTTTGTAAGACTTTTAAAATCAGGATTTTAATGGATTCTGTAGGACTTTGTAGACTTTACAGAATTTCATAGATTTGTGTCATATGATATGAATTCAAGATTTTTTCATACATTGGAATTTAAAAAAAAATCAAAGACAAACAAAAAAAGAATCATAATATTATGTCCTCCTAAATAACATTCATCCACATATCTATAGCTACATTAGTCCTACAAGCATTATCGTCATGTCGTCTTGCTCTTGTTATAGCATCATTTAGTAGTTTGGAATCATGAGTCAAACTCTATCACCCACTCAGAACGTACATGAACTCCTAATCAAAATTTAAAGAGTAGGGTTTGCAATTTTGCATGCATGAAATTTTGTTTTTTTTTTATTAGTATATTTTCCTTTTACCAATGATAGCATGAACTTTTTTGTTTTATTACATGACTTTTAGCACAGTATATAGGCAAAAATTTAGCCCAAACCATTGTAATAAAAAATTTCTACATTAATTAATGCGTAATTTTATTAGAATTATATTATCATATATTAATTTCTACTTAATATATATATATATATATATATGATATACACGTATATAGATGTGTATGATAAAAAGTATCGAAATTTAATAATCAAAGCAACCAAAGTAAAAAATAACAAAACTCAAATTCCGCGAAAAAATACTGTTAATGGAAAAAAATTACCTAATGATATATGCAATATATAATATTAGTATTATAGTAATACTAATATAAAAAATAAATATTTATCTTGTGTATAAGTTAGGATGAACAATATCGTTTTGCTGATATTAAATTTTTTAAATGAACCAATATGTGTATATATATATATACATATATATTTAATGAATTAATTATAATAATTATTTTTATTTATTCTAATATATATGTATATATATAATATTATATTAGCCCTCGTCACTGTAATTACTTTATCGTTGATGTTAGTATTATGAGTCATGACTAATAAAAATAACCATAGAATTAAATATAAATGCAGGGATAAAATTATAAGGTTAAAAATATTTTAGATCTTAAAAATAAAAAAAATCATATATAAATCAATTTGGGGATAAATAAAGTCATTCATTAAAAAAGTCCACCGAAATCCTAGGGGTTTTGATGGGATTGTTTGTATTTATAAAATACACTAAAAAGTCCATCAAACCCAACAATCCTTTAAAATCCTTATATTTTTTATTACCAGTGGATTGTTTTTAAGTATTTTAAAATCCTGATTGAATACCAGTAGATTGTTTTTAAGTATTTTAAAATCCTGATTGAATACCAGTGGATTGTTTTTAAATCTTTTAAAATCCTGATTGAATACCAACAGACTTTTTTATAAGAAAAAAGTCCTTTAAAATCCTACGAAATCTCATACGAATACACCCCCTAAGACTTAGAGAAGAAGTGAAATAAAATAAAAAGAATAGTGTCTTAAGGGAGTAATTTTATTAAATTTTATTTATAGAAAGACAGTTAGATTGAGTATAAGGTGGTTCCAAAAAAATTAATAAATAATGGCATTTTATCTTAATATATAAATATTATGAGTTGAACTTTATAAAAGGATTATTTTGTTTGGGGTTTGCAAGTTATGGGACAGAAAGTTTTAAATTAATACTCCCTCCATCCTAAACAACATTGCATACTTTATATTTTATATGTTTCACAAAAAGTTTGCATATCTAAAAGTGAAAATTATTTATTAAATTCCACTCTCACAATACACATATAATATTCATAAAAATGTATTCTCTCCGTCCCAAAAGACATTGCATACTTTTTATTTTGGGTTGTCCCACAAAAAAATTGTATATCTGAAAATGAAAACTATTTATTAAACTCCACTCTCACAATACGCATATAATATTCATAAAAATGTATTGTTTATATATTTTTCTTAAACTGCGTGCCTAAAAGATAGCACAATATCTTCTGGAACGGAGAGAGTATTTTTTTATATATTTTTTTTAAACTGCGTGCCCAAAAGACACTGCAGTGTCTTTTGTGACGGAGGGTGTAATAACAAAAAAGAAAAGAACTGTTGGCAACAAGAATGGTGTGTATTCATGGGATTCTCACGAGTTCCCTTGGCCCGATTTTTTTTTTCTTTGAAAAAATTCAAAGTAGAAAATTTTGTGCATACTTACTCTCATTAATTTTTTCTTTTTATCAATAAAAGTTAGTTGTATTTTTTTTATCGATAAATATTAATTATTAGTAGTTATAAGTTAATTTATCAAGTCTCCAAACACTGCAAGAATATCTCCAAAATCAACTATATCTCGTGAATTGTACATACTTCAAATAGATATTAAGCAGACTCCCTGAGAAATTATTAGATGGATCCCAAACATAAGGTCAATCTAGTGACAAAATCCTCTTGGAAATTATTTTGAAAATAAAGAGAAAAGAGATACAAGATGTATACAACCTGCAGAAAATTTATCTGCAATATTTGGCAGGACATTAATTAGCACACCCCCTAATCTAGTAAATCACATGGAAAAATTGGGGGCAGGGCAATGACTCTCTACTCCACTACAATTTACAATTAGCTACAATTCAATCACACAAAACATAAACAACATACTCCTCCTGTAAATCTGCACTCTACCAAATCACCACTGGACCTGCATTCCTACTCCAATCAAGATTCTGTCTTCATCAACTAACACGACGGAGGTTGAAGTTGCTTTAGCCGCCTTACCACCAGCTTCATCGTCGGCCGGTTAGACAGAGTCTCAACAGTACACACCACCGCCAAGTGCAGCACCTCGACCAGATCGTCGTGCGGGCCTGCATCCCACAACCCCGCGGTGAAGAACTCCTTGGCCCGTCCCTGTCGAAGGAGCATGCACGCCCAAGCTACGATGTTGAAACCATTCCCATAGGAGGAAAACGATGGATCGAGGGCTTTCTTGTCGGAAAGCAGCTCGAGCAACACCACCCCGTAGCTGTAAACATCGGCCTTGTCCGACACGCGGCAAGTCATTGCATATTCCGGCGCAACGTATCCAAAAGTTCCGGCCACGCCGGTTGTTGCATGAGTTTCCGAAGTCCCGAGAAGTCGGGCCAATCCGAAATCGGAGAGATACGCATTGTAGTCCTCGTCCAACAGTATGTTGCTCGGCTTCACGTCGCGGTGGAGGACACGTGGGACGCACTGGTCGTGTAGGTACGCAAGCGCGTACGAGATGTCGAGGGCGATCTTGTGGAGTACCCTCCAATCAACAGCTCTGGAGGACCTTTCCTGTATGAACTTTTCCAGGTTGCCACCTGGCAGATAATTGTATATCAGAAACATCTCAGTTTCACTAGCATGGTAACCGATCAACGTCACGAGGTTACGGTGGCGAAGCCTGGCCAGGGTTCGGATCTCCGCATCGAACTGTTGAACGCCTTGGAAACGTCCTATGGCGAGACGTTTTATGGCCACTAGGACACTAGGGGCAATCCCAGCTTTGTATGTCGCCCCAAAACCACCGCTGCCAATGCAGTTGCTTGCATTAAAGCTCCCGGTAGCACGCACCACGTTCTCGAAAGTTAGTGGGACCCCAATGTCAGTGAAGACGATTACTTCCTTCCGTACAGTTCCAACACTTACTCTGGACCTTGGTTTCCACTTCCGTGTGTAGAAGAACAGGACAATGAGAGCAATTAGCACCGATACAATGATTGCTGCAGATGTTACAGATGCAATCGCGATTGAGTTGAATCCTCCATTTCCTTTCTTTCGGCTCGGAGTAAATGATGGAGGCGAAGCATCATTTTGTGCATTTCCCAATCTACCCTGCTGATCAGGAGGCGTGGAAGAGGACTGCGAAGGACAATGCATGGAAGGATTTCCTAAATAGCTATTGCACTTGATGATACTATTGTTTAGAGGCATCGGTCCAGACAAGTCGTTGAACGACACATTGAACATCAACAAAGTGGTGACATTAGCCAAACCAGGGGGAAGCTGCCCAGACAGCTTATTGTTATTCAAGAGAAGGACCTTCAAGTTCCTCAAATTTGCAAGATCGTTTGGTATCTCACCAGATAGCGAGTTCATCGATAGATCAAGAATTTCCAGAGACTGTAGCTGCCCTAAACTTGCAGGAATTGAACCGTTTAGGCTATTTCCAGCCACAGAAAGATGTCTGAGATCTTTTATCTGTCCAAGGTTTCTAGGAATCGAACCCTGCAAGGAATTCCCATTCAGATTAAGAACGGAGAGTGAAACCAAATTACCAAAACCAAGAGGAATGCTCCCAGCAATTTGATTACGAGAAGCATCTAGGAGCATCAGCGTCCTGCACATTGTGGCCATATCTGTTGGTACTTGACCGGATAACAAATTGTTCGTCACGTTAACCATTATACCACCAGCCTGATCACACTTCTGAAAGAAAGCTCGAGCAAGGTTTCCAGTAAGCTTGTTACCACCAGCAACAAATGCATAAACTGTTTGCTTTCCTAGTATTTCAGATGCAACGGGCATTGAAAGCAGATTGCCGCTTATGTTGTTAGAACCAAAATTATGCATTACCAAGAAACTACTACCAAGCCCATAAAACGACGAAGAGGTTTCAATCTGAGTTCTGTATCCAAAATAAGTTAAATACGCAGACGAAGGATCATAAGCATCAAAGGGTTGGATAGGAACACAAGCTTTGTAATCAAATGTTGGGATAGTTCCTGACAGATAATTGCCACTGATATCGAACAAAGTCATACAAGGTACAGGAATTTTGCTGATGATCTCTCCACTAAGTCTGTTAGAGCTCAAATCAAGAAACCGCAGCTTCTTGCAGTTGTTAAGCCCCTCAGATATTTTGCCCGACATGAAGTTCTCAGCCAAATTCAGCATCTCTAATTTGTTGCAGAAGCCCCAGTCAGGCGGGAAATCTCCCGACAGAGTGGCACGAGGGGCCCACAGCAACCTCAAGCTTGAGAGGCTAGTAATTCCTGTTGGAATCATACCCTCATAAAAATTGTACTCATCATTAGTAGAGGCCAACTTTTGCTCAGAATAACCACCTCCCGAACTAGAAACATTTGGAAGAGGATTCCATAAGTTGGATAATACAAGGACAGATAGCTTTGTGCAATTGCGAAGCTCAGGCGGTATGGCACCACCAAAATTGTTTCGTGAGACGTCCAGCACTTCCAGCTGACTCAACTGACCAAGTTCACTCGGGATAACATCCTCCAACAAGTTTGAGTACAGAAGAAGGGTCTTCAATCCTCTACAATTCCTCACAGAATTCGGAATGCCTTCATTTATGTAATTCCCCGAAAGATCCAAATGCTCGAGCTTCCCACAGTTATCCCCAATCTCAACTGGTATCGGCCCACTGAGTAGATTATATGACAAGTAAAGCCCCCTTAAATCTCTGAACTCACCAATAAACCTTGGAATTGATCCATTAAGTTCATTACCAGCTATATTAACAACTTGAAGCCCCATACAGTTCGATAATGAGGTCGGAATAACGCCAGAAATCTGATTGAATCCCAAATTAAGAACTTTTAAATTCTTCAACCCACTGAATTGAGCAGGCATCGACCCTGAAATGAAATTCCCCTCGAGATCAAGAATCTCGAGCTTTTCCATTCCCCAAATTTCGACAGGAATTTCACCACTCAATTCATTGAAAGGCAGAGATAGATTCTTAAGTTCACTAAGACTAGCAACAGCAGCAGACAATTTACCCAACACTTTACTATTTCTGCCTAAACAGGGCCTCCTAATCCCAAACCCATACACTGGAAATTGAGCAATTCTAGCACAAGATAAAGAATTACCTCCAACGATACTCAGACCCACGACCCGAGAACCCGAATCGCAGGACACCCCGGGCCACAGGCAGTGATCCGGGGTTTTCGAATTCCAGCTGCTCATCACTCCATACGGGTCAGACAGCGACTCCTTGAACTCCATCAAAGCAGATTTATCCAAATCGGAAGCAAAAACGGCGTCCTCTTGAGCTGCAAATAGAACACAGACGAAAATCAAGAGCCTCAACGGCATATAGAGATGGCGCCATTTCATCGCAAAAGAAGAACGACCCATTATCGAAGCCCGAAAAGGGTCCTCGAAAAGCTTGGGTGGAGCCCGGGCCCCTTGTTGTCTCCCCCTCTCAAGAACGAACATAAAAACCCAAACCCTAGAACCCTGATTTTTGGAGTTCGCTTTTCTTTTCGTGCTACACCTGCGAAAGTAAAAGGAGTCTAGAGAGAGAGAGAGAGAGAGAAAAGGAGAGAGAGAAAGAGGAGGAGGAAGAAGAAAGAAAGAAAAACAGTAGGCTAGCTTCTTTGTTGAATAAACGCGTTGCTGTTCACATTTCAAGTTTTCTTTGTCATGGCTTTCAATGTCCTCTTTTTTCTTTCGATTTATGTATTTTTGGGGAGTTTTTTCATTTTAAAATTCCACGGAATTTTGGTCTTCGGATGGATGGACTACTGAGACTACAAATAGAAACACTACTCTACTGCAGATTGATTGATTGATTATTCCAACTCATCATCAGTCTTCCTGTTTTATTATTAAATTATTTTTTTGTTTAATAACAGAATCTTAAAATGTTGAAACTTGAGATTGTATAAATAACTTGCAATTTGTGCTTGGATTTTACCTTACATCATCACCTCCCTTTCCTTGTTGCATCATTTTTTTTTTTAATTCTCGATATATTTGCCACACACTCATGAACTCCTTTATTTGTTGATGTTTTAACATTTTTGGATTAAAGTAAATAATTAAATATTTATTTTTATTAATAACGACAAATCTCCAAATTTTGGGAGAAGATTTATCATGTGAAAAAAGAAAAATGAGAGAAGAATATTTAGTAAGGATAAAATCAAAAATTTGAAAGGTTTTTTTTTGGATTTAAATAAGACTAAGATTGAAAAAGAAAATATGAAAACATCAAAAATTTTAAACAAAAATGACACCCTAAAACATTTAAAAAATACATATTTATATAAAAAATAATCACATGTTTATAGATGATCTCAAACTTATATGTTATCGCAAATGTGATAATGACACATAAACAAAAATTGTTGGGGTGCTCCAGTACCACACTGCTCCACTAGTTGCGGCTGAATTTGAAGGTGTCTCCGTGCCCTTGTTGTTGGTATAATAGAGTGCTTGACCAGTAAGTTTCTTTAATGGATTTGGATCAAATTAAATTAATTAAAAATTAAAAAATGGTTAAAAAATTCAAATACATAGTATGCAATCAAGTGCACACAATAAGTAACCATATAGAAGTGAATTTATATTTATATATATAAAATCTCCCGTGAACTTTGTTCATAGTACCATTAAATGTATTTACTGATACTATTAAATATATTCACTGATATTTTAATATTTTATATTGTGTTTCAATTAACAAGTCTAATTTTGATTTTGGTTCTGCAAGTTTGTAAAATGATCAAAATTAAAATATTTTTAAAAATACAGGACCATTATTAAAATGTATAATCTATGTGGACCAAATTCAAGTTCATGATAAATTGTAGGACTACAAAAACGATTGAAATATGTGACGAATTTTTCCATGAGCGCTCAAAATCACATTGAAATCGCCCATGAAACATAAATAAATCATTCAAAAGTAAAAATCGTTCTGGTCGTTATCCACATACTAATGCGTCGTGGACAAACTCTAATACCATAGTAAGATTGTTATAAATACACCTAATTAACAATCATGACTACTCTACTTGTTTGAACTTTGAAGAGAAACCATGAGATCGCCAAGACAAATCTTGCATTGCAAAATATCAAGAAATTTTACCTTATTCATACCTTCTAATTTTCATACAAAAAAATCGTGTTAATCTGATTTCAAAATCTGAAATCGCCACACACATGAAACAGCTATCTCGTGACCCTGATGTAAACTTTTGTGGAACAAACTAAAAATGAAAGTATGTAAATTTTTGTGGGACGGAGGTAGTAATATTGATTGTTCAGGCGAAGAGTTGCTCCCATGACATAAGGAACAATTTTTGTTTTTATTTCTTTAATGGGTAATTAGAATGAAATTTCATTTTCCTTCTTACATATGTTTAATCAGTGTTTGTCTTTATAATGTTTACATTATTAGTGTTGTCCTTCAATTTTAAAAAAATTTAACAAAAAAAATCGTTGATTGTGTCATGAAGAATTGATTGAGGAGGATATTATAAGATTAGAGGAGAGTAATCATATAGGAGTAACGATTACCTTATTTAAGATGAAAAATAATGTTGTGTACAACTTTTATTCTCACTAACTATTATAATTACTTCACATTTATCCTCATTCTCATTACCATTAAAAAAAATTCATACCAACAACCCTAAATAAGTCAGGTTGAGGATGAAATTCCAAGTTACTTACTCCCTCCGTCCCAGAAGACATTGCGGAGTCTTTTGGGCACGCGGTTTAAGAAAAAAGTATAAAAAGTACATTTATATGAATATTATATGTGTATTGTGAGAGTTGAGTTTAATAAATAATTTCCATTTCTAGATGTGCAAACTTTTTGTGGGACAAATCAAAATAAAAAGTATGCAATGTCGTCTGGGACGGAAGGAGAAGTAAATATGTAGTCCCGGACACGTGAACCAATGAAAAGTAAATATGTGAGTGTAAAGTTAAATAATAAAATAAGAAAAAATGTATTTTGTTGATTTTTGTGAGAGAGAAAAGTTTCCTTTTTAGGTGTGTGAAAGAAGAGTTGAGACGTCCAAATAAGAAAAATGTGAAATAGTTTTGGGACAGAGGTAGTACATATTAATACATAAGACTTTTTGTCCAAAATTTTTTTGGGGAATATAAAGTAGACTTGGGTGTTTATTTAGCCGCGAGTTAGTACTTCATTTTCTATTGGGAGGTCTATAAATACACTTCATATGAGAGAAACTATAACCAATGCAACATTCAATAGGAAATCTTATTTATATCAAACATGAATGTGTTCTTACAGAGATTCAATGGGTCATATTAGCACACCCTGGATGCTTCATAAATACACAGATGTAATTGGTACTAGTTTCTTTGTGCTTGGACGCCGTCCCTGTTCTACATACAGTATGTAGGAACGGTGGGTGGACGATAGACAAAAGGTCTGACAGTGTGAAAATAGCCGGAGGGATGGTTGTAACTGAACTTGACACCAGTGCTACCTTCTCCAAGATGTGTGCAGTGGCTGTGGAAACTGCTTATAGGCCTAGCTAGACAAGCATCCCATCTTTCGCTCTCTGGCATTGTCTCAGCCACCACGTATACACCATTTGCGTTAGTGAATGCTTGGTAGTTTAGAACTTCTCCAGACTTTGTTATGCAAAGCACTGCAACCTCGGCACCTGTCCAAGAATAATCGCTGAAATGCTCAACGTGGTATATAAAAACAGAGGTATTTAGTTTCTCATAAAAGAAAGCAGGAAGATTTGGCAATTTTTTCTTCTCTATTAAAGCACACTTGGGCAGTACCCTGCAGGGTAGGGTAGGGTAGAATAAACCATATTCATTGGTATTCTCACCAAGTTTACAACTGAACTCGGGTTAGCAAGGGATAAAATATCATCACAAAGAAGAATGTGAAATAATGAAATAAATTACATGTCCATTTGTTATCCAATAATGATGCTACAATGCGTCCTACAATACCTAAGTGGTGTGACACTTTAAAAAAAAAGTGTGACACTTTCACTTGCAAACAAAGAACCTTATGTTAAAATTTGTTCCTTACTGTGCTCTCTTGGTTAATGATACTTGAAAAGGCGAAGAAAGAGCATAAAAAGAGCAAGAGATTATGCTAACTACATACTGCCTGAGCAAGTTGCAATCAATTAACAGATGTTAGAATGTCAATAACGTACTCAACAGGCAATGTTAGCATTACGGTGAGGCCTCATGAACAGTCATGCACTCATGATACACATTGAACAAGATAACAATGGTGTAAAGAAGGGACCAACTACCAAACTTTCAAATTCTAACAAGTAGACGCTCAGTAGTTGCATGGCACTCATATTCATAAAATCATGACCCATATTCTCTCGATTAATACTTCATAATCACCAATATAAAGTTATCACTAATATGACATTATCTAACTAATCTACAAATACATCATTAAAAAAGTATTGCTTAAATGTTAAGATTAAAATAGCAAATACTAATGCTTACTCCCTCTAACGAGACAAAATGAATGCAGTGACTGTCTGGTAGGGACCTTGATCCTTAACATCATGCTTCTGTATGGGAAAAAGCCATCTAGCAGGATAACGACTTAGATGGGGTAAATGTGAAAAACAAATGCGTTTGTATGGGTCTTCCAGTCATAGATTGATACAGAGTTAACTATACCGGGTATAGATGCTAAAATGTGTATATATCCAGCTACACTTTCAGATGGGGCTATGAATATCATTCTATGTACAAAGGCCCTATTATCTAGCAAGGATCTGGAGGAAGAATGCCAGATTTAACTGGAACATAGTATCGAACCAAAGGGGGATTAAAAGAAATTGGCAGGGTTTAATTCGAACAGAATAAAAATTAATTGCTCCCAAATTCTACCCTACATTCATCCTCAATCGTCCTTCATATTTTTAATGAATAATTACTTAAAACTTAACAAAATCAAAACCAAACGACTAAAGAAACTGTAGAATACGCCAAAACACTGAAAAAATAAGCATTAAAACAACTAAATTAGTCAAAAATCAAGATTACGAACTCAATCTACTAAAAACCCTTTACCCTAAATATGGGCTTGCCTGTTAGAACATGATCTTCAGGGCCGACTGAAGAGTCGGCACACACATCACACACCACCCGGCCGCGGATTTCCCCGGTCCACGCTGCAACTCCATTTGGCATCAAAATTGCCACGAAAAGCGCAAAGATGAAGATCTCTCTCCAGATGGACTCCATTCACATATCAAAGAGGGACACTGCCGTCTAACAAACAACAGCAAGTGGTGGACTGGATTTCTGATTGAACTGTTCCTCTTCTTCTTCTATTTTTTCTCAGTTTCACACGATGACGTATAATACTTCTTTCTTCTTCAATTCTCGGCACTGATCAGACTCTTGCGTCCGAGGCTGACAACAAAAACCCCAATATACAATATTAACTCACTCCTCACACTTGCTTAAAAATCAAAACCTTTTCAATTGAATATCACAAACCACTTTCCCGTTCACTTAATATTTCAAATACAAGCAAGAACAATCAAATTAGATAAAAGTTTGGAGTTACACATACCATTAAACCTCAAACCCAAAGAATACATGGAAGAATTTATCCACATTAATCTCAATTATACAAAAATCAACGACATTGTACAATTTGGGAACAAGGCTTTTCTCAAATTTTCACCAATTTACCATGAAATTGGCATAGAATTAGTACACCCATTGATTACCCAACATATATTCTCAACAATTATCTCACGGAATTCAACAAATCACAACAATTAAACCTATTTCATGTAAATCGCTAATTTCCCAAAATCCCTACTTAAAACCCATGAAATTCAACATATTAAAGCATAAAAGGAGTAAAGAGGTGAAGTACATACCTTGAGTGGAGAGAATGATGAAAAAGATTGAAGATTTTCAGAGAGAAATGGAGGTGGTGAGGGGCTGCTCGCGCTCGTGTGCTCGAGTAGAGTGAAGAGTGTGATTGTGTGTTCTGTGCTTTGAAACCCTTAAACCCGAATTTTAGAAGGGGTTCACGATTATGACTTATATATTGGATAATGGCAAAGTAGTAAAAATGTAAAGAAGCCACTATACATGCCCCAAGTTATTTTTAACATACCCAAAAAATTTATAAACAAAAATAGATACACTTAAAATAATTAAAATACTTTTATATAAATAAAATAAGAATTTATATAGATTAAATTTTATAAACCCTTTCTTATCCCAAGAATATTTATTTTTAATAAAATATAAACAATTCATAGAAGAGATTGAAAAGTAAAAAGATTAAAATCTACTTAATGAAGAAAAGAATTCCTCCAAATTAAATTTTTTTAAAATATCATGAATCACAAAATTTTTGGATGAGAACATATTGGGTCTAGATCTCGACTCCATAGCATACATTTCTAGAAAGCTTATCCACTTTGAAAGAGTGGAATAGAGTTTTAGAGACTAAACATCCATTGAAACCAGTTCAATATAAGTAAATCTCTGTAGCAGAATATGTTCTGTCGAAAAATGGGGAAGACGAAGACACAAATCCAAATTTTAGAGGAGGCCGAAATCGATGACAAAAAACGGTGGTTTCAGGACAGGAGAAGAAGAGCTCCGGCGAAATCTGGAGGAGTGCGAATAATGTGGAAGCACCGCGATGGAGAAAAAACATGAGTGAAATCCTTATAAAATTTTATTCAGTTGCAACAGAGAAAATGACGACACAAATTTTCGATTCTCATAGCAGAGTGGCGCTGCTTTCTTTCTTTCTTTTCAGTTGTGGAGAATTAACGTGGGAGAGAAGAAGACTTAGTAAAAAATGATAAAGGATATAATAGTAAAAAAATTGGGTATATTTAGTATTTTAGATTAATTTTGAATTTTAAATGGGGTATGTTTAGTAGTTGGGGTATGTTTAGAGAAATTTGGGGTATATTTAGTGGAACCCAAATGTAAAATTGTAATGACCAAGGTTAATAATATTTATGATTGGTATAGTAACTTTAATTGGGATAACTATTATTTTTATATAATATACATGCTAAAAAGTTTCTGAAATGGCATTTTATTGTATCTTCTTGTTTTGAGGTGGATTCAAAATTTTGTATTTTTTTCTTCAGAATTAGATTAGCCGGAGAATTTTCAAGGCGTGAATGGGCTAGAGGCAAGTGTCACCAAACAATTTCGAACGTTATCGATAAGAAATAACCAATTTAAGCATGAAATTTGGTTCCAACTGACTAGTCAGTTGATCATCTCTGTATATATAGTAGAGAAAATGTGCATAATTGATAATGTCATTCCCTCCATCTTAACTCTACTTTCATACTTATTTTACTAGCCCATGTTAGTTCAAGAACTGCCTACGTGCATTGGTTGAGCCATATATGGGGATCCGAACAGGCTTTATACTGGGTGAGGAAAAAGCCTCACCTCAAAGCCCGATATTCATGATCCTCCTCTGCTAAGGACAATTGGCCTATATTAATAACATTCAAGACTCATTCATTTAAAAGGCTTCGATGACTGACCGGGCAACTTCCTTACACATTATTGATGAGACTCGTGCAAACACAAATGAATCATTGGCTGACGTGACGAAAAACCTGGAAATTGGACATTAATGACTCTATGACCGCTCATTTTAAGACTAGCTTTTCAAGTATTCTCTTAAATAAGAATTTTTTGGCATCTAAGAAATCAAGAGCTTTTTGAGTGGCTAAAGCCTGGCTTTTTTGATGTAAAATCGTGAGATTAAGAATTATTAAACAAACCTTGTTACATGCAAAATCGAAAATATTAAAAAAAAAATCTTTCAGGGAAATTTTTATTAGAGATAAATTAGAGATCAATTAGGATATTCATATTCTTAGAATATTCTTGTATATATTTAAATTAGTATCCTGTCAAATCCTGTAATTTATTTCTTTCCTAGATTATACGTTTGTAAATCCTGTTTAAATAGTGGAAAACTTCCTCACCACAATTATGGTGAATCAAATCCTCTCTTACATGGTATCAGCCTAATTCACCCAAACCCTAATTTTCTCTTCCTTTCTGCAGCAGTTTCTTTTACGTAGCATTTTCATGACGACTTCTCTGCCTATGACGACTAACTCCAGCGATCCAGTCCCCATCGCTACTATGGTGCATATGATCACCATAAAATTGTCGTCTACCAATTACCTTCTATGGAAACACCAAGTGATCCCCATGCTTGAAGCTTTCACCCTTGTTGGCCATGTCGATGGCACAACTGTGCCTCCCCCTTCCACCACAACCACTGGTGATTCTCAAACTCCGAATCTGGATTTCGTGTCCTGGTGTATTATCGACAAGAAAATTCTTGGTGTCCTTCTTTCCACGCTCACCGAGGAGTCGATGTCGGAGGTTGTTGGCTGCACAATCGCTCGTGACGCGTGGGTCGCTCTTGAATCTGCATTTGCTCATTTCTTATATTCTCGCGCAAATCAGTTACGTGAGGAGTTGTTGGGCCTTCGTCGTGACTCCTTTTCTATGACTGAGTATGACCGTCAATTTAAATCAATTTGTGATCAACTCGCTGCTATTGGCCGTCCGGTGACCGAACCCGACAAAAGCCACTGGTTTTTGCGTGGCCTTGGTTTGAAATTTCTGGGCTTCTCTGACACTCGCATGAGTATGGAACTGATTCCTCCCTTTTCGGTTTTGTTACATCAAGCGCATCAATATGATTTGTTCAACAAATCCTTTGACAACAGTGGTTCTACACCTATTTTTGTTGTCTTCTATGCATCTGACCGTCGTGACGGTTCTCGTGGGCACAACAACCGATCTGCCCCCTCTCATCGTCACAACTCAAACAATGGCACCCATGGCAATCGCGGTGGCTCCCATAACGCTCGTGGTTCTGGAAGTAATGGGGGACGTCCTAACACTCATACCAATGGTCCTCGCAAGCCATACATACCCAAGTGCCAAATTTGTCGGGGAGAGTATTATGCTGATAAATGTCCTCGTTTCTTGCAGGCATGTAATACTGCTCCTCCACCGGCTGCTCACCTTGCCGATGCTTTCAATGCTCAGTGTACTAGTGATTCTTCACCCTCAGATTGGTACGTCGACACTGGTGCCTCAGCACACATGAAGTCCAAGGTTTCTGATTTGGACACCTATGAGCCTTATACTGGTAATGGTCGTGTTTTTGTTGGTAATGGATCAGCTTTGCATATTTATCATATTGGTACTCACACTATATCTCCTAATATTCGCATGTTGGATGTTTTAGTTGTACGGCATATTACAAAAAATCTTATGTCTATCAGCAAGTTAACCTCTGACCTTCCAGTTGATGTAGTGTTTTCTGATTCATCATTTGCTATTCAGAATCGAGTCACAAAGGAAACTCTGGCTCAAGGCAAGTGTGAACAAGGACTGTATGTGCTTGAAAGAGGTCATCCAACATTGGTTGCAGCTTTAAAAAATAGTATTTCCAGTGCTTCTTTTGATTTATGGCATTTAAGATTGGGGCATGTCTCGTTTCGTATAATTTCGTTATTGAATAAAATGGGTTGTTTGAATATTACATCTGTTCTCCCAAATCCTATTGTGTGCTCTCCGTGCCAGATGGCCAAAAGTAAAAGATTGTCATTTCCCTTAAGTGATAAACGTGCTTCTAGTGTTCTTGATTTAGTGCACTGTGATCTACGGGGACCTGCTCCTGTTGCATCTACCAATGGTTTTAGATATTATGTGGTTTTTGTTGATGATCATTCTCGGTTTTCCTAGATGTATCCTCTGCGTGCCAAGTCTGAGTTCTTTGATGTATTCAGTCGTTTTCATGCTTTTGTTTGCACTCAATTTTCAAGATCAATTAAGTGTTTTCAATCTGACGGGGGTGGTGAATTTGTAAATAATCGTGTTCATGATTTTATGAGTTCACATGGGATTTTGCATCGCATTTCTTGTCCATACACGCCTCAACAGAATGGGCGTGCTGTGCGCAAACACCGCCATATCTCTGAAACTGGATTATCTATGATGTTTCATGCTCATGTGTCTGTTGGTTTTTGGTTTAATGCATTCGCTACTGCGGTTTACACTATTAATCATCTACCTTCATCTCTTTTGGACAACAAATTGCCATTTTTATTTGGGGTCTCTCCTAACTATGTTAACTTTAAACCTTTTGGTTGCCGTGTGTTTCCTTATTTGCATGATTATGCTCCTAATAAGTTGGCTCCGCGTAGCACTCCCTGTATTTTCTTGGGTTACAGTAGCTCTCATAAAGGGTTTCGGTGTTACGATCCTGACTCATCTCGCATCTATGTCACTCGGCATGCTCAGTTTGATGAGCGTCCTTTTCCTCTCTCGGGTAATATGAGTTCCTCACAGCAATCTCTCTTGGAATTCTCAACTTTTTGCGACAATCATGCTCCTACTTCAACCCAGTTGCCGTCTTCTAATGTTTAACCCATTTCGGTGCATGCTCCTACGATTTCTCCACCGTGTACATTATGTGTCCCTACATCGGCTCCTTCAGTGCCGCCTCCCACTGCTCCTGAATCGATACATGTGCCTCCAATGCCTCCTCCTACACTATCCGCTTTGGTACCTCAACCATCACATTCCATTATTACTCGAGGTAAAGCAGGTATTTTCAAACCCAAGTATTCAGTTGATCTTACTTCTACTGCATTGCTTTCTGCGCTTGTTGCGCGGGGTAAAATCTGCCATGAAATCCCCTCAATGGGTTGCCTCTATGCAAGAGGAGATGGATGATCTTCGAACCAATCAAACTTGGGATCTCGTTCCTCGACCTCCTAATAGTAATGTGGTTGGCTCAAAGTGGGTCTTCAGGACCAAATACCATGCTGATGGCTCTATTGAAAGTTATAAGGCGCGCCTTGTTGCTCAAGGCTTCACTCAAATTCCTGGTACAGATTTCTCTCACACATTCAGCTCAGTTGTGAAGGCTGCCACAATCCGTGTTATTTTGGCTCTTGCTGTTCACTTCAACTGGAATCTCCATCAACTGGATGTTAAGAATGCATTTCTTAATGGCATTCTTCCTAAGCCAGTTCTCATGGCTCAGCCGCCTGGTTTCGTGAATCCTCAGTTTCCTAATCACGTTTAGCGTCTAAGAAAGGCACTCTACGGTTTACGTCAAGCTCCCCTAGCTTGGTATCGGCGTTTCAATGATTTTCTTCTCGGTCTTGGATTTGTTGAGAGTCGTTCGGATTCCTCTCTTTTCTACTTTCATCGAGGCAAAACTGTTATTTTTCTATTACTTTATGTTGATGACATTGTTGTCACAGGCAATGATCCTGCTCTCATCCGTTCGCTGATGGCTCGCACGCACAAGGAATTTGCCATTAAAGATCTTGGCAAGTTGAATTACTTTCTCGGGCTTGAGGTTACACATACTTCATCTGGTTTGTTTGTGGGACAAACGAAGTATGCCCACGATATCCTTGCTCGAGTAGATTTGGTGGACTCGAAACCTGTCTCCACACCTTTGTCTGCTAGAGAATCATTAATCAACACTGGTCAACCCTTTTTTGATCCTACTCTTTATCGCTCTATTGTTGGGGCCTTGCAGTATCTGACTATCACACACTCGGATCTTTCATTTGCTGTCAACCACGTTAATCAGTTCCTACATTCCCCAACTGATGATCATTTTTCAGCTGTTAAGCGCATTCTCCGCTATGTCAAAGGAACCATTCACTTTGGTCTCTCTTTTGATCGACGACATGATTCAAATATTGTTGCTTACTCAGATGCTGATTGGGCCAGGTGTATTGAAACACGTCGGTCCACATATGGGTATTCTATTTTTCTTGGAGGTAACCTTGTCTCATGGAGTGCTAAAAAACAACCTACTGTCTCTCGATCAAGATGTGAGTCTGAATATCGTGCTTTGGCTAGTGATGCTTCCGAAACTGTGTGGTTGACAAATTTACTTCGTGAGCTTCGTGTCCCTTCCAAAACTCTCCTTGTTCTCTTGTGCGACAACAAAAGTGCCATCTTTTGGAGTCAAAATCCAGTCTCTCATAAGCGAGCTAAGCACATCGACATCGATTGTCATTTTATTCGTGAGTTAGTCTCTTCGGGTCGCCTATCTACTCAATTCGTCCCATCTCATCTACAACTTGCGGATATATTCACGAAGAGTCTTCCCAGACCAGCTTTTGAATTCTTGCGTTCCAAGCTGTGTGTATGCATTCATCCCACGCACCGCTTGTCTGGGGGTATTAAAGATAAATTAGAGATCAATTAGGATATTCATATTCTTAGAATATTCTTGTATATATTTAAATTAGTATCCTGTCAAATTCTGTAATTTATTTCTTTCCTAGATTATACGTTTGTAAATCTTGTTTAAATAGTGGAAAACTTCCTCACCACAATTATGGTGAATCAAATCCTCTCTTACAATTTTAACAAACATTTTGCCTACACAAAAAATATTTCTAAAATATACCAAAAAAACATACAGATAACATCATGACTCATGAGCAGATGACTGGAATTTCGACATGCAGTTGTAAATAAGACAAATACATTTGTAGAGTTCAAAATTCGACAAACACAATAGGTTTAGGGCATCAAAACTGAAAGACTCACAACCAATAGTTTTAGCAATTACAGGGGGTTCGAGTATTTACCTTAAGTGAAAGAACGCCGATTTTGACGAAATATCACCGATTTTGATGAGATATCGCCGGCATTCAAAAAGTTGAGCAAGATGTCGACGTGCAGAAGCAAATGACTGTGAAAGTTGAGGAAGGACACCCTTCTCTTGACCGTGAAAGAAACAAAGTACGGTTGAATAGGAATTTAGACGAACTTTGAATATCCCGATTGAAGAACTTTGAAGAAACGTTGAAGAGAAGGAAGAAGACGGGCAGGAAAGAGTTTCATTTTGGGCAAGGGTGAAAATGTGAGTGAAATTGGAATTTTTTAATTTTAAAAATAATAGTCTTTTTAAGTGTAGAATGGCTAAAAACGAACTTTTTAGGTCAATGTGCCTAAAAAACTAAATAGTCACCTAATCATGGGCTAAAAAAAATTCCTCCCATTATTAAACCAATTAAGAAGGAGCGTTTCTACTTTTTTTTTTTCAATTAACTAAAAAGAAAAATAAATGGAGAGTTTTGGTGATATATTTGTACGACCTTTATATTGACAGGTGGCAGTATTCTAGGAGTGACATGTGTCAGCTTATAGAGGAGGAAGATCCTACTTTTATAATATAAGATTTGGATGTTTCATTTCTAATTTTTTAGAGGTAAAAAGGAAATATTCTACACTCACAAAAATCAATATAGTGCATATTTTTTATTTTAGACAAAGTATTATTTGTGTAATATACACGAAAAATAGAATTCGTGTGTATTAATTTTGATTTGATTCAAATTATGATTCGATCTGAACTATCCATTTATTGACAATTTAAGTTGGGTCAAATTGTTACACATGGATTCTATTTCTGTGTATATTACACACATAATACTCACTCTTTATTTTATTATTTAATTTTATACTCACACACTCTTTTTTTTTTATAGTGTGTTATCTCCATATGTAAAAGTAGTTTGTGATGAGGAAGTACTATATTTTTTAAATAAAAAAAATATCACATGCTTATCACTAAATACAAATTTATATCTCCATTACAAATGTAATAGCGACTCAAATGGATATGCGTTGAATACCCTACCATTATCATCCTTATTTGCACACAAATAAATATGTGAATGTCGATGAATGATGATGATAAAAATATATACTGCATTTTAACTTTTCGGAAAATTAAGCTGATTTTTTTTTTTTAAATAGAACTCTTTCGTATGCTAAGGAGCTTGAAATGAACTTTTTGACCAATTGTACCCATTCAAAATGTTATGGTGCAGTGTAAAGGTCAATTAATTTAATCAAATTGGATATATATATTAGTCTCGATCTTTCTTTTCTTTTAATTTTTTTCTGTAAAAAGAATAAAAAAAAAAAAGATAGCATTAATTTATTATCTTGCAAAAAAAATATACAAATTCATAAATTATATTCTATCTATTCAATAAATATATATATTTACTTTTTTTTATCTGGTTCATAAAAAATACGTCCATTCTTTTTATATCAATAATTACATTATCTTTACATTAGTAAATAACTATTTTATTAATAAAATCTCAAAATACATATAATTTTTATACTTTTCTTATAAAATCTTTGTCCAAATAAATGAACATAAGCAATGCTTTCTCCGTCCCAAATTTTATTTTTCAATGTCACTATACGTTTTTTACAAATTCTAAATTATACTCATTTCATTAATAATTGTCAAAAATATATTTCAATTATTTTATTAATTTAAATTGACAGCTTTGAAAAGTTAAACGGAAAATGAAAATTGAGACGTAGGACGCGTTTGATAGGCATGAAAACCCCGTTAAAAAAATGGTTTCTTCCTATCAAATGCCTGAAAACATTTCTAATATGTTCAGCCCTTTTCACGGTCATCTCTCCATTCCTACAATTTCGTATAATTTGTTCACGACGCTCTGAAAAGAAATCTCACCTCCCCCAACGATACTATTTCACGACTCCCTCCATCCAATGCTCTCACCGTGCATCGCACCGCCGCACAAACAGCAACGCACGCCACCGAATTTGATGTCTCCAACGTTATTTTGGAGCCCAACGTGGAGCACAGTCGGTGCAGAAAGGAACTCGTCTGTCCCCTGTTTGATTTCTTGATTCCAAACGGAGTGGCCAGTTGCAGAGTCAGAATGTGGTTGTTTCCGGCATCGAGCTTCAGGTTGCGACGGCGGCCGGTGTCTTCAATCGACGACTTTGAAGTCGAATTTGAGCAGCGGACAGTGTTGGGGCGCGTGGCTTGCTGAAATTGTTGAGAAATTGCAGACGACTGTTCCGGCTTTAGACTATGATTATCAGCAACCCAGACAACAAAGGTCCCTCAATTAAATATTATTTATCTCTCATCCATCTACACGACCTACCATACATCTATTTATCTTACTTTTATCAGCAACACATTCAACCCAGGTTAACTAATATTATATCATTTTATTTATTATATATTATCAATAATTATTTTTTATTTTAAAATTAATTAATAAAAATATTTTTTTACTAATAATTTCTAATTAACATGAAAAAATATTACCACACAAAATTAAAATTAAAACTTGATTCATTTGGAACATAATGAAAATAAAACAAAAAATGCATAATAAATAAGATGAAAATTATAAACTTGATTCAATTACAATCACCAATTTTTTGCCAAATGTGCTCAATCAAATTATTCTTAAGATTTTGATGAGCTTGCCTATTGCGAAGTTGTTCCCTGTTAATCATATATACGGCTAATTTTGACCTCTCACAGGAGTAAGGTATTTCATTTTCTTGTTCTTCCGCAGCTGTTGTATTTGTGGATTGATTGCTTTCAAATTCCGTGGTATCATAGTAGTTCTAATATGTGTCTCTTTCATCTTCTACTATCATATTGTGCATGATAATATAAGCAATCATAATCTTTTCGATTATATCACGATCCCAAAGAAGACATGGTTGTTTGATGAATGCGAAGCGAGCCTGTAGAACCCCAAATGCTCGTTCAACATCTTTTCTTGCAGCCTCTTGTTGTTCTGCAAACATCTTGTGTTTCTCGATCACATGAGCAGTAATTGATTTAACAAATGCAACCCATCTTGGATATATTCCATCAGTGAGATAATAGCCCATATTATATTCATGACCATTCACTTGTAAGCAGCAATCCACTTGTTCACAGTTTCATTCAGACGTCTATAACGACCTTTCAGTGAATCAACATTTCTTTTGTGTATTTCTTGTGGAATTTCTACCCGAGCTGCTTCGAACATTTTCACCACACGTCCCCAAATTAGAGTATTTTTTTTCCATTCACGTTATCTTCGCTGACGAAAATGTAACTCGACATGAGAGCTTCGTCTTCTTGCAAACCCCATGGAATAGAATTTACACTTTTCTGAGAACTTGTGTTTTTTTGCTGAACATCTTCAAATAAATTTCGAGAGATGTTATGGAAGTTTTGGATGTTTGAAGATGTAGGAACTTGATTGAGATTTGGAGAAAACTTGGAACTCGAATAGCTTTCAAAATCTAGTAAATTTTGGGAGTTTGAATAATTGTGAGTGTTTGGATAATTTTGGGAGTTGGGATACTCTTCAGAATTGAAAAAATATGGATTATTTGGATCTGCCATTGAAAATGAAGAGAAATTATGAGGAAAAAAAGAGTGATTTTTTATGTGCTCCAAAATATATCAAGAGTGGTCACTATTTATAGAGAATGAAAAAATACGAATTTTGGTATATTTTTTATTTTTTTAATTAATAATTTTTAAGATAAATAAGATTATCTATAAAATATGGAACCAATCTAGAGTTGACATGTGTCAACAAGTGATTGGCCCCACAAATTTGAGAACCCATGCTGTGACACGGCTCAGGGCGTCGACCCATTCCATTCAGATTTTTTTTTTTTGTCTTCTAGCCACAACCACCCATCTCAGGTCCCTGATAATCATAGTCTTAGAGGCTACGGTTGCATGCAGCGGTTGCAAGCTTCGTGCTGCGGTTACGGCTGAGAGGCGACGGGCTAGGCTTCGTGCGAGTGGTGGAGACATCGAATCTCCGGCGAAATTGATTGAAATGGTGGTCGATTCCAGCGCGGTGAACAAGACTTCGATCGGTGGCGAAGGCTGGTAGATTGAAATTGAGCAGGGACGAATGAAACTTCGAGTTCATGGATATACTTGAATTCCGGCAACAATGGTGTTAACCCAATAGGTAAAAATAACTCCATGTTGCCAGAAGCCATGAAATCCGACGGTTGTAATAATTCCAGTGACGGTTGCAACAATTTCAGTTTAATTTGTATGTATTTTTTAATTTATCAAACACATTATTACAATTCATATTATTTATAATACATCCTATCCTATGAAACAATCAATTAAATATCTTTTCTCACTGAAGGTTTCATAATTTTTACACCATTTTCTCATCCCTTATCCTATTTCTCGTACCAAATGAGTCGTAGCATAAATAATTCTCACAATGTCAATTGTCAAAGGTTTACAGCCACCTTTGGACGTACGTGTCCAGTGGATGCCAATTGGACTAACATTGACTTAGTCAATCTTTTGGGTCCTATCAACATTATTAATATTTTTATGCATATAAATGCATGATTGTGATATACTCGTCATGGTCATATATATACACATAATAACACCAACAGCTCAAATATATTCAATTATTTTCTGCAAAATTTATATAATCAAATTGATAAATAATCTTGAGAATTTATTTAAGATTTTATATCTAGACCATTTGTATCTGATTGGGAAAACTTGGCCACCCATTGCCATCCCTCATTTATGTATGTACAATAAAATGTTTGTTGAATCATTAATAACAAAAGCACGTGGGACACACTCCACTCACCTAATTAAAACTTGGGACAACTTTTTTCTATATATTTCTGAGTCATTTCTAGTGAAAATATGTCCCACGCTCTTTACCAATGAGTTAATAATATAATACTCTCTGCGTCAACAATAATTGCATTAAATTACGTGTAGAAAAGTAGGACCAATTATTGTGGAGGGAGGACCAATTATTGTGGAGGGAGGGAGTACAATTACAAGAATATATATATAGAGAGAGGGGGGGAGAGAGAGTCTCAAAATCATTCTGTGAAGATACATTGTGATTCACTGTAGCACAATAAGGCTAACAAAGGCTGTCATTTGATCAAACTCCCATTACATAAAAGCAGTTATGTTATATGGAAATAGATGAGTGATTTATTCAATGTGACATCTGAATTATCATCTGCTGCTTCCTATAAGAACTAAAGCAACCACCCAACATAGGTATTGCAATTAGAGGGATACTTATAAGCTTGAAAACTCAAAGCCTCCGTTTTGCTTTGAACTATTCCTCCTACGCTAAGAACCTCCCGAGTGGAGTGCCGTCTTAAAAAGGCGAAGCCAGTGAACGAGAGTAGATTCATATGTGAACGTAAATTATAACCTTAACAGCATCGAGGCAAACATGAGAACCAAGAAAACCATCTCCCAATCGAGGATTTTTGAGTCGTTTTAGATTCTCCAGTTTGCAGCTCTGTTTCCTCTGCTTTTTCCTCCACCCCCTTCAACGAGCTAGATTTTCGACTATCACTCACCAATCTGAGACACATCAACAAAACAAATCACTCACATAACCTCAAGTCTAAATATGAGCACATAATTATCATTCACTGTGTTTTCAATGCATTGAAATTTCGCTTAATTTATCTCGTTCTATGTATGATCACATTATCATTCCGTGACACAGTATGGTTCCCATGCATGGAAATTTGCTTAAGGGAGGGGCTATTCACACCCCCATTTCGCCTAAACGACATGTTCAAAAAAAGTAAAATATACCCCTGGAAAAACTGTATCCTAAAAATGTCATGATGTTTTATAAAGGTTAGAGTTTCATTTTTAAGTCCATATTTCTTATAATTTCCAATCTTGAAAATGCTATCATTTCATCATTTACTCATTTCATTTTCAAGATTGAAAATTAGAGAAAAGGCGGCGTCTTACACTGGGAATGCAAAAGAGCTGCTGCTACGGGAGCTCTCCTCAGAAAGGCGAGACGTAGTTGATGCAGTAACAGTCATCTTAGGGACCTCGGAGGCAACCTTAAGGCTATTGCTGGAATCAACACGAGAAGCACTGCTTATTTTTGCACCATTTTCTTCGTTTGCTGACACTTCCAGAACTGGAGGAAGGCCACCAGAGAGGCCGCTGCTCGATTCATTTTGTTTCGATTCAAAAGGAGAAAAGGGCTGAGAATTGTCTAGTTCGTCAAGCCTAGACAGCTCACCAGATCTCCACATCATATCTCTTGAGAAACTATTGTTCCCCATATGAATGCTGAATAATGATTCGTTCGAGGCAGTACTCCATTCCGAAGCATTTGCGGGTTTACTAGAAAATACGGATAAAGGAATACGGTTAGGGTCGTAACCCGTGGGGTGACCCATTGTTTGGACTTTTGGAGATGTCATCTGTACTGACTGCTCGGCTGGTGGAGACGTGCTTGTCATGCTCCATTGAGACGTTTGACTGAGCGAAGCAATGGACTCTTGGCCATGTACGTGCTGCTCTCCATCACTTTTGAAATCATCGTTAAAAGGATTCTTGCAATCAAAATCGATTTCCACTAAAGAACTAGATGAGGATGAAGATGAAGATGCAGACGACAAATGTAAAAGTACTTTGTCATCTTCATACTCAGGCTCCAGCTGAGAAGAGTTTTGTACATGCTCAACGGTTCCATTCACGTGTCCAGATTCCACACCCGTCGGCTGAGAACAGTTTCGTTCATGCTCAACGGTTCCATTCATGTGTTCAGATTCCATACCCATCAAATCTTTACTAACTTATTGGATCTCTGCAATGTGAAAAGGGAAAAAATTTAGAAGAATCAACATTCAAACAAAAGAAGAGATTAATCTGGTAAACTTTTAACTCAGCATTGTGTTTAATTTAGGTCTTTTCTCATCCTTATGTTCTTGGGCAATAATATCAGCAATCCTAACATATTTCTCACATGCTAAAACCATCATGTCCAAAACCCATCATGATCAAGCTAAACCTAATTGCAGCATCAAATATTCATCAATTGCATCCTTCCTTAAAGCTACTTATAAAAGAAAGTTTTTTGGTTATTAAGAATCAAATCAAACAAAGAATTAAGAATCTCCCATCCAGGGATTGAACAGCATTGATCATTGACACAAATAGAACAACAATTCTATGCAATTTCAATTAGGGTTCTATTTCTTGCTCGATCACAATGACATTCGAATTCATTTCTTGATTTAAAGGGATATTTGTTATTCCATTTCAAAATCTTGACATCTCATGAAACCCGATTGCACGCAAAACAGAAAAGATGGAAACTTCCGGACATACCTATAATCAAGAAATTGAAGGATCCCACAAAAATCTGTGTCTTTCGCCGAAGAATGAATGATGGATGCCAACCAAAACCTTGGTGTTATGAAGGAATTTTGCACAAGAAATGTGATGCAAATTAGGGTTGCACGAGAAAGGGAATTGATTATCAGGGTTTATTCCTGAATGAATCGAAAGGGATGGAGAAGCATGCATTTCGGAGAATTTCGATTTGTGACCAGAATTGTCACAACATACGGTGGGGATTGCAATTGAGTCTTGACAATTTCCCATAAGATTTTAAAGAATTTTTTTTAATTAAAAAATATTAAATTTGCTACGTATTTAATAACAGTTGAATTTCTAAAATTAAAAAAAAAAAAAAAATTGGAGGACTCTTGGAAAGTGGAAGACAAAAGAAAAGTGTGGTTATAATTTGATATCATCTTATCTTTCATATTTTCTTGCTTCCCTATCCCATGCTAACCTTAAATTCTTCTAAAGTTTTCCCCTCTCTACAAAGGTATATAAATTAAAAGCAACAATGGAGAAGATGATATTAAGCACTAAAGTTCAGATTTTCCTTCCACAATTCCCCTCACACCACGCAATTTTCTCTGAATCAAAATCACAAATCATTTCCACAATCTCAAGCTCTTCACTTTTCCACAAAGGAATTCATCAAAAGAGCCAAATTCCAGGCCACCTGCTCAAGGTCTCTCTCTCTCTCTCTCTCTCTCTCTCTCTCTCTCTCTCTCTCTTTCTCATATATATGTGTGTGTGCTTATATTGTTGATGGGGTTGTGTTTAATAAGGTACATAGTGCGAGGAGGAGGAGGAGGTCGAACACTGAAACAGAGACTTATGTACTAATGGAACCTGGTAAGAATGAAGAGTTTGTGACAGAGGAGCAATTGAGGGAGAGATTGAAAGAGTGGCTACAGAATTGGCCTGGAAAAGCACTTCCACCTGATCTTGCAAGATTTGATGCGATTGATGATGCTGTTGAGTGGCTACTAAAGTCTGTGTGTGAACTCGAAATCGATGGTGACCTTGGCTCTCTTCAATGGTACCAAGTTAGCTTGGAATAAGGATTCTTGCTTCTCCACACACATACCAATCACAAAACTATTCAACTTTTAGTTAATCACATTGTTATGTTAAATCAAATTCTTGTTTAGGCTCTTTTTCTGACTATGATAAAGGCCGTCTACATAAATCTCCAACAGTTTGCACTACTTTTGAATGATCTGATCGAAAAGTTTTCGTATTGACAAACGTAATCAAATTTGATTCCAATTTAAACCTTGCCCAAAAGAAGGCAAATTTCCAGCATTTAGAGGTGAGGCGTGAAGAATTGCAAATAGAGAAGTGAAATTCATTTAGTTTTACATAAAATGGGGGGAATTTACTAAAAATAATACATGTAATTAACCTCCCATAACATAAGCAAATATAAATAAAGAAAAAAAGTCATAAACTCCATAGCTTTTCAGTTTGAAACAGACCCAAATTCCTGAACTTGAATCTGCAACATCAAGATCCCAGAGCCAAAACAGTATGATCAAATCATCAAGAAACTAGGAATTCATGATTTATTCGATTATTTCTTGATTGATTTTCCATACCTTGGGCTGATTAAAAGAGGGTGGCAAGAGCTTGATGCCCTTTTTACTTCTGGCAAGAATTCCTCTGGTAGCAGGGGACATCATTTGATCAGTTGGACTAGCGTACCTGCAAAATCAAAATTAACAATTTCTCACAAACCCCAATAGAAAAAGAATAGCAAAAAGATTAAAAATCAGATTTACCTTTCTGGGTATTTCAGTGGTTTGGGGAGCTTGAGCCGATCAGGGGTGGTGTTCTTGCCGGAATTAGAGGTGGGAGGCGGCGTTAGAGGGGTGGTTCCTTCATCGGGAGGGTTTTTCATTATTTTGTCCATTCAACCAAGATTTGTTTCTTAGACAAAATTTGCAGTGGAATTTAGTAATGGAGTAGTTTGAGGAGGGTGATGATTTAACTTTTTTAGTTGCCAAAGGTGACCGTTACGTTTGGAGGGGGTGGGGCCTAAACGGTCGAATTCTTGATTACTTTCTAGAAAAATAGGCATACATATTGTTTTTTTTCATTTTTTATTTTTTATTTTTTTCGGTATACCGTGATATACCAAAATATTTTCAATATGAAATTTTTTATATACCGTGATATACCAAAATATTTTCAATATATTAAAATATTTCAATTTTTTGCAGTATGCCGAAATTTTTAAATTTATATATCGTTATTGTATCGAAATTTTCGATACAATATAATACCGTACCAAAAATTTTAATAAATTTTATATTTTTCGATACGATAAATGCAATACATCGGTATTTCAATATTCCCTCCACCCCTGGACATATTGCCAATTTTAACGGAAAGTTTGATTTAAGTATAAGCGTCTCACTAAATAGTGAAAAACACCCACAAACAAGGAGTGAGCGAACTAAATTTGGACTCATATAAAATCGGAATAAATTATACTTATAAAGATCACCAAAATTAAAAAAAAAAAAAAATTAGCTCAACCTTGTCAAAAATCTAATTTGACAAGAGAAAAGCTTAATAAGGGATGAATTCCTTATTGATTTTTAGTTTGAAAATTGAGTAAAAAAAAAGTGACTATTAGTTTCATGGTAGTGTTATATAATAAAACCATTTTGAATTGCATTATATAATAGACTTACTTTTTTCTTTTTTGGTATTTTGAATTATTTTTATAATTTATATTTTTTTTTAAAGGAAAACACTCTTAATAACCTATACCACATACTCGTCTAGAGAAATGCTAATAATTTTGTTACATAATTTGATGGGAAAATTGAAGGTACAATCTGTTTACAAAAAAGTATAAAATGAAATTCAATTTAATATGATAAATGATGTATCAAAATTTTCAGAGCGGGCGTGTTTTATAATTTTGGGTCATATAGAAATTTATTAGGGAAGAACGTATATTTTGGTCGTGGGATCATAGATATCAAGTCTCAGCATAAATGGTTATTATTATTTTTTTAACAGGAATTGTTTAATTAAAGTTGAATATATGGAACATAGAATTATTTAATTTCCATTTAAAAGTCACATGAACTTTGAATAAATGCTGTCGTCATTCAATAATTCATCAATGACGTCAGATATTATATGTTAGAAAATATTGGAGTGTGTATGGAAGATGAAGGTGTTGACACGGACTTAGAAACACAAAGTCGAGGCACGAGTTTCACTCGCTCTCCGTAAGACGTTATTGCCCCGTAACACTGGTGCAATACGGATCGGCGAATCGCAAATATGTGTCTGGAACTCCCGACACGACTCTAATGCACACTTAGGGGGGTGTATTCGTTTAAGATTTCGTGGGATTTTAAAGGACTTTTTTTTTATAAAAAAGTCTGTTGGTATTCAATCAGGATTTTAAAGGATTTAAAAATAATCCATTGATATTCAATCAGGATTTTAAAAGACTTAAAACCAATCCACTGGTATTCAATCAGGATTTTAAAAGACTTAAAAACAATCCACTGGTATTAAAAAATATAAGAATTTTAAAGGATTGTTGGGTTTGATGGATTTTGATGGATTCTTTAGTGTATTTTATAAATACCAACAATCCCATCATAACCTCTAGGATTTCGGTGAACTTTTTTAATTAGTGATTTTATTTATCCCCAAATTGATTTATATATAATTATTTATTTTTAAGACCTAAAATAGTTTTAACCTTATAATTTCATCTCTACATTTATAACATCAACGATAAAATAATTACAGTGACGAAGAGTAATATAATATTATATATACATATATACTAGAATAAATAAAAATAGTTAATAATTAATCATTAAATAGTATTAAAAACGATATTGTTCATCCTAACTTATATACAAGATAAATTTTTATTTTTATATAGTATTATTATAATACTAATATTATATATTACATATGTCATTAGGTAATATTTTTATATTGATAATATTTTTTTACGGTATTTGAGTTTTGTTATATTTTACTTTGGTTGCTTTGATTATTCAATTTCGATACTTTTTTATATTGATAATATTAGCATGTGCAGCTCTACATAACTTTATTCGCAAAGAATGTCATTCTGATGAATTTCCAATTGAATCGGTGGACGAACCTTCATCTTCAACATTACCAGTTAATGAAGACCGTGATTTTGAGCCTATCATTCAAACTCAAGAGCAATAACGACATGACGCTAATGCTTTGAGGACTAGTATAGCTATGAATATGTGGAGTAATGCTATTTAAAAGGACATGATATTATGATTTTTTTTGTCTTTAACTTTTTTTTTTTTTTTAAATTTGAAGGTATGAAAAATTTTGAATTTTTATTGTATGTCACGAATCCATGAAATTCTGCAAAGTCTACAAAGTCCTATAGAATCCATTAAAATCCTTATTTTAAAAGTCTTACAAAATCCTACAAAATCTTAAAAGTCACCAAAATCCTACAAAATCTTTAAAATCTGCAGGATTTTTTTCAGCTAAAAAAGTCTTTTAAAATCCTAATCCAATACACCCCCCTTAGAATGCTTGAATGCTTTTAGAGAGGAGAAGACTGATTTTGGCAACCCGGGTTCGAACACCGAATGCGCGTACACCCACGTACTGACCCGGTTCAAAATTAAAGGCTACAAAGCTCCTCGTGATGACGCGTACGTGCAAAGTGCGTCTCTAAAGCGCCCAATGCGACATGCGGGTGTATCATGAGGGTCTTCGGGCTAACCTCAAGGCACCAACATGTAGACCATAGAATATTATTAATTCTATTGTACACAAGTCTACATATAAGGGACTTCAAAGTCCTCACATTTTCCTATGTGGGACAAGGGAATATTTCCATATTTTCTCCCTTAGTTTCTCTTTTCAACATGTTTAAGTTGCTAACTTCATGTATTAATATCTCATTCACCCGAAATTGATTTTGAGCAAATTAATACTCCAAATTTATCTACTCCGAACGTAGATTAATATTTTGCAACTTAATTCCATTTTTTACTAATGGAACATCATGATAAAATTGGTCAAACTTGGGTCAACCACCCATATTCTAAACAAATTTCCAACATTATACGCTCACCTTCCCGTAGGAATTTGCATTCTACGGAATGTCACATTTTTTTAGAAAAATGTATTTTATATACTACCTCCGTCCACGAAATTTATGCTCACATTTTTGCACGTGGTTTAATGCAATATGTCGGAGGGTATTACGGGATATTGTGAGGTCCATTTTGAATAAAAAGAATATTTATGAAAAGTATAGCATATATACTTTAAATAAATACTTTCTTTACTCAAAACGGACCTCACAATATCCCATAATACCTTCCGACATATTGCATTAAACCACGTGCAAAAATGTGAGCATAAATTTCGTGGACAGAGGGAGTATAAAGTAGTCGCATATGGGTAAATGTGTGAATAAGTTTGTGAGTGTATACGTAAATCAATGTTTCCTTTTTTTAGTAGTGTACAAATTTATGTGGGACGATCATGGATGTAAATTGCGGCCGCCTAGGCGCTTGAAGGCCCTCGGCCGCCGACTCCAAAGTCAAATCGCCGAGAAAAATCCGTCAATACATTTGGCACTGCCGAGACCGCCTAGGCAGCCACCGAGGCCGTCTTGGCACCGCCTAGATGACTATTACTCTTTTTTTTCTAATTTTTTTTTTCAATTTAAAAGTTAGATCTAAAATTAAAAAATAAAAATTAATTTACTAAATTACTAAAAAATGAAAGTTTAATTGAACTATTTCATAATTTATTCGTTCTATGTCGTATTATGATAGTTTTTAACATTTAGTTGACTTATATTTTGTGATAGTTATTAATTATGTTTTAAATTTATAATTTATCTATAATGTATATTTTTATTAATATATGTTTAGAAAAAAATTAATATTAATAAAAACTAAATAATAAAATAGAAAAACCTTGGCACCGCCTAAGCGGTCTTGGCATTTGAAGGCACTCGACCGTCCGCCGACCGCCAAGCGCCATTTGCACTTTTGGGGACGATCCAAATAAAAAAAGTGTGTAAATTTTTGTAGAACAGAAGGAGTAATAAATATGCTCTGTGCCTATGATAACAGTTTTAAAAGTCAATTCAAAATAACAATTCCATGCCAATTATATCAGTCTTGAGTAATTTCTTAGAAAGTCATCCTTTTAGGACATGCTGTTCTAAAATGTTAATATATTTATATTTGATTTATTTTCTTAATTTACGGGAACAATAAAAATTACTTAGGCATTACATTAAAAAATAAAGATAAATAATATAAATCAAGACATTAGGATTTAGATATAAGTATAGATTCGTAGTCGTATAAAATAGCCCCCCCTCTAAAATAAAAAGAAAAAAAAATAAATAGCAGACTTTATTTGAGTGGCACAAGAAATTGGCCCCAAACTCCAAAGTAATGCCAAAATACAAGGACCTACACTGTGTACTCCCTCTGTCCCAAGATAAATTTCACACTTTTCTTATATGGATGTCTCAACTCTTTCTTCACACCCCAAAAAAGGAAACAACTCACACTCACAAAAGTCAATAAAGTACACTTTTTATATTTTATTATTTAACTTCACACTCACATACTTCATTTTTTCTTGATATGCGTTGAACTCCACGTATGAAGAAAATATTGGGACGGAGGGAGTACTAATTAAGGTGCTATTTTCTTAACCAGTTGCATAAGCTTATCGTTTTCAGGGTCTCCTTGCAACTCATCAAATAACATCATCATCGTACTGACATCGGCCGAGAATCCTCTTTCACTCATTTCCTCCATGAATGATACTGCTTTGGACAGCTCATTCCTCTTCAACAAATTCTGGATAATGACATTGAATAGACAACTCTCAGGTGAACAACTTTCCTCCATTTTTACAAGCAAAAGTCTTGCCACCTCTACAGATCCTTCTCGACAAAGCGAACCAACTATAGAAGTATATATTCGAGCATCTGGCTGCAGGCCCCTAGAAGGTAATTCATTAAAAAGATCTCTAGCGGCTTCATGTTTCCAGTCTTTGCATAATCCATTGATGATTGTACCATATGTAACTATATTGGGAATAATACCTTCTTCTTCTTCCATCGTGTGTAGAAATGAAACTGCTTTAGCTATCTCTTGAGATTTGCACAAGCCATCCAACATAATATTCTAAGTAATTATATTGGGATGTACTTGTCGAGCTTCCATGTCATTGAAAAGCTTCCAGCCATCAACGAATCTCCCTTTGCTAAACAGTCCATGAATCATGGTGTTATAGGTATGTGTGTTGTGCTTCAAACCTTTACAGGTGACTTCCAAAAAAAGACTCCATGCTTCCTCTATTTTACCCTTTTGCAGTATCCATCCATCAAAGTGCTATAGTTGATGATAGAAGGCTTAAGGCCCTTCTTAGCAATGGAATTAAATATTTGTTTAGCTCTGTTCGTATTCCTTACCAAACAGTACCCTTCTAGCAACGCATTGTAGGTGATTATATCGGGGCATACTTTATGTTGCAACATATCTTTGAGACAATCCTCAGCTTCTTTCACCATTCCTTCCTTGCAGTAAGCATCCACCAGTATATTGAAGGTATACACATCCTTAGATATCTTGTGATTGGTCATCTCATCCAGCAGGAGTTCAGCATCCTCCCACCGACCATCATCACACAATCCTTGGATAATCGAATTATACGTCACAACATTAGGTGAGACACCCTTTCTGTAAAGCCTCATCCACCATTCTGAACTTGCACAACCCATCAATTAATGCACTATAGGCATAAACATTGGGTTTCCACCTTGATTTTTCCGAAGCTTGAAGCAATTCAAAGGCAGGAGCAACTTGTCCAGCTTTGCAGAGCCCATTTATAACAGTGAGAATCGTAACCTCGTTGGGCTCGCATATTTTCAAGATCAAAAGCATTTTGAACAATTTCCCTGCTTCAGCAATCTTATCATCTAAAAACAGTCCTTTTAAGGAGTGTGTTGAATGTCGTGACATTGGGTTCAGAACCGCTCTTGAAGAAAATGCCCAACACAGCATACCCAAAGTCTACCCTGTTCAGAAGGCAATAGCAATTTATAACAATACTGAGGGTGTACTCATTTAGAGGAACACCCATTCGACGCATTTCATCGAACAGGTAGAGGGCAACAGAATGATGCTTCATCTTGACAACGACAACCAACAGTTTGGTATATACAGCAATAGAAGGTTGTAGCCGCAATCTCACCATTTCCCGAAACAAGAACTTGGCATCATCTACATCTCTAATACTGCTAGAATCTATTATGGGGATAGGTGAAGCGCGCCCATGTTTGTGATTGTGAGCTAAATGATGTAAATTGGAAGTGATGAAAGAGAGTGGATGAGTAAACTTACCGATTCCAAGAGACGATTTAACCGCATATCCTCTGCGAATCAGCGGAATTGCAGAAGAAGCTGCCTTCGCACTCATTTTTTCTTAAAATTAAGTGAGGAGAGAAATCAGAAAGAAGGAACGGCATGAGAATGATCAAAACTGAAAAATTGGGCCGAAGTGAATTGGGCTAAGATTCTTAATGGGCCGAAATTATTTGGACTATAATACATTTTGGGTCCTTTTTTTTGGGCAAGGATATTCTCCCCCTTTTTTTAGTACTTCACCACCCTCCTCCTTCACCACCCTCCTTGCTTCACCACAATAAATGTTCAGTTCACCACCCTACTCTTCCAAAAATACCCATGCTCTTTTCAAGGGAAAATTAATTTTGCAATTATACCCCCTTTCTTCATTCTCTAAATATTCTACCAAAAACTTTGAAACAATTTGTAGTTCCAATTTTTTTCGACAACGTCCATCGCCAACCTCCGACACCACTACCACCGTAACTTTTTACGGACGCCACCACCACTATAGTATTTTTTATAGATAAATTTAAGAATCTATTAGTTTTATATATTGAAGGGTTTAAATGTTTTTAAATGTTTTGAATGAGTTTTTATTGTTATTATTACAAATATTGGGATTGAAAATTGATTAAAAACCGTTCACAAAATTTCGTCGGATAATATCGATAAAAAAACGCGAAAAAATCACTGAAGACATTTGTTCGACTCTGGTGGAACAAATGCAGAATGTTCGGAAATTTTTTCCGAACAAAGTACAAATGTTCGAAATTTTTTTTTGAACATTTTGCTTTTGTTCCACCAACCAGTGTGGAACAAATATGTTTGAATTTTTTTTTAAAAAAATTCAGAAAATGTACGAATAAATCATAAATACGTATATGAAAAACTATTATCATCTTCCATATTGACAAAATAAATTTTTTTTATAACGTTTTTGTTCAAAAAAATATAGTTGAAGAATTGTATAGTGAAAACCAATCAATTTTTAGGTTTTGAAAGAGGGGGTGAACTGTTCTTCTGCAATTGGAGAATATATTTAAAGGGTAATTTTGTTTTTTAAAATTTATTTTCAAAATAAAGAATAAAAGGATGGTAAAGTACTAAAATATGGGGGTCCATGACCTTTTTTTCATATGGACCCCGATATATACAAATACGTTTTAATAGTTGCATTTTTTATTATATTTTTTATTTATAATATAAAGAAAAGTCTAATATGCCCTTTTTGATTAAAAAATTAGATACACCCCTAAAATTTTCACCATACCTATCACGGTAAAAAAATAGATATACTCACAAATTTTACGGCAATGCTGAAAAAACTATTGTCCACTCCATAACTGGAGACCTCTTATTTTATGAACAGAGTCATCAATTTTGAAAGTGATCCTCTTGAATTTAATATTTTTCTAGGGTTCTTTTATAATGAGCTAATATCAATAGATTTTTAGAGTACTTTGCCTTTAAAATTACCAGTTTTTAGGGTTTTCTTTGTTGTTTAAACATTCATGATATTGTGATATAGTTATTAGTCGTTTGACTTAAAAATAATTATAATGTTGATTTTGAAATAGGGTGCAATATTTCAAATCTAAGTATTTAATAAGAGTATCAAAATTTTTATTGGTAGTATCAAGAATTGGGATTAATGATATTATATTTTAATTGTTGTTGATTTGTTTTGCCTTAGTCTTGTATGCATCAAGTGCACCATGCAACTCTAGTTCATTTTTTAAAAGTTACAAAAAATATTACTGAAAAGTGTGTCTTTAATAGTGTAACTTTTCAGTTATAATTTGTGTAACATTTTAGTAATAAGTTGTGCAACTTTTCAAAAATACACTTGAATTGCACGGTATACCTAGTGCATAAGAGACTTACTCTTTTTTTTTTACCCAAAAATTTGATAATCCTGATAAATATTTGATAGTTTTGATCAAATATGTGACATTTTAAAATATATTAATAATAATCTTATCATGAACAATTTTTATACATAAAACCTACTCTTTTTGTTGTATTTTTTAAGGCTAATTTTGTTTTATATTAATTATCTTTTTTTATGTTTTTCCAACAACCCTTCTCTTTAAGTTATACTTAAAAACTTTTTTTTAATAAATATATAATATATTTTCCCTTTAGCAATATTTCTATACAGATCTTCAAAGCGATAATTATTTTAAAACAAAAGAGAGTATATTTTATCATGATGGTTATAAAATCCAGTCTCACAAAATAAAACTTGTATAAACATCTCACTTAATAATTTTTTAGTCATATAAGAGAGCTTATCAGCTAACCAGTAAGTTAAACCATATTTTTTAGGATGATTATTTACTAACTACTAAAATTGCTGGAATCTTTTGATAATTTGACCGATGACTTTATTATCTATGCATTAGTTGTTATGTATATAAAAAATATAACATTATTATATTATTATGATGCGCAATACTTGGATAGAAATTTCTAACCTAAAAATTGCTAAAAATAAAAAGGAAAAAAAAGAAACCCACTCACAAGGAGCCTATGTTGCACAGGTGCGGATACGCAGATGCGGGTGCGATACGATACGAGTTCGGGGATATAAATTTTTAAAAAAATTAGGGTGCGATTCATTAAGGATACGTCTATTTATTTATATTTTATTATATATAATATCTAAAAAAAAAAATTATAAAAATTTTATAAAAATTTTATATTTTTTATCACCTAAAATTTGAGTATATTCAATAATATAATATAATTATGTAAAAAAAATATCAATTCGAGTTACATTAGTTCAATACATACATCATAATAGTAAATTCAATCTAAAACAGGTGTCACACTATCAATTTAACTTATACGAAATAATAAAATTCAATTTAAATAATATATTTAGTGCTTATAAATATGATTCGTGCAGTGGATTCGAGAATCCGTTAGCTGGATTCACCACGTGGCAGATGGATTCGCCACGTGGAGAATCCGACACGAGAATTCAAGAATCTTACCCTTTTTAGGGTGCGGGTGCGAATTCGATACTGCATTGTAATATTTTAGAAGAATCCGTGTATCATAGCAAGGAGGCTAGTAACGTTCACTCTCCCATAAGTAACTGCCACCCCCACCCCCAACTTTCATACCTGTATACTAACTCCTTATACAAATTTTAATTTTCCATCTCACGCGAACAACTTCAAGTTGTTGGCCTTTATCTATTTTTTTTGTTTTATTTTAATTTATTTTTTAATTATTATCTTGATTAAATTATATATTTAATATTATTTTATAAATAAATATTTATACATATAATAAATTAATAATACACATTTGATCTTATAGTAACACATATTTGCTCTAATAGTAACACACATTTGTCTCCCAGTTTGTATAACTATATGGGCAAATATATGTTACTGTAAGATAAAATATATTTTTATGAGAATAAATATGTGTTTCTTAATTTATTCGTCATCCCTTTAAATCGAGGTATATTATTTCATGTAATAAATATATTATTATATGAAAAAAATAATTATTTCTATAAAAATTAAATAAATATGTGTGAATAATTAATATTTGTTCTTATAGTAACATACATTTTGCTCTTGGATTATGTCAAAAATTATTTATTCTATAAAAATAAATGAATATATGTAAAATAACAATATTTTATAGGATAATAACACATATTTGCTCTAATAGCAACACACATTTGTCTCCCAATTTATGTTACTATATGAGCAAATGTGTGTTACTATATGGGCAAATGTGTGTTACTTTAAGGGCAAAATGTATTTTTATAAGAATAAATATAAAAAAATATTTATTTTATACAAATAAATAAATATATATAAAATAACAATATTTAATTTGAAAAATAATATACATTTTTCTTTATAGTAACATTTATTTGTCCATACAATAACACAAATTAAGAGCAAAATTTTAAATTTATTATATAATTTTTTTTAATTTTCAAATAATAAAAAAAATCAATTGGACAATTCCCATTTGCATACATGAGAATAGATTTTACCTGGGAGGAAGTACATTATCCACAAGTATTAGAATGAAGCACGGACACGCATATTGTAATGGAGGCGGGCGCGCGTGAGAAGGTTTATTCATATAGTCTATTTTTAGAATTTTTTACGGTAGAAATTTCTATATAAATTTTGCTTATTATGAATTGATCTTCTATAAATTAAGTGTACCATACAATTGAATCAAAATATGACCCAGTTTAATGCACACAAATTATATATAGAAGATTCACTAATAATGTTAGTTTTGACCAGGTGAAAAATGTCTTTATATTGTGAGAGGTCCACGGTTCGACCCTTGATTTTGCACCCATTCAATAATAAAAATTAGCTTAACACTAATATAATTTTAAAATTATATTCATGAATTACAAATAAACGCTAATCCAATTAATGCTGAAAGTTATCTCACTCAATAATGAAAAGTTAATTTTAGTAACACTGAAAAGTTCATGCTAATATGAGTTTTCTAAGCAAATACGAAAATAATTACAAAAAAATAAAATTAGCTTACATAGCGGTTACAGGAAAAAAAACAAACATCAGCTTACAAAGCGGTTTAGAACCGCTACAAACATTAAACCGCCATTAACTTCGAAACTCAAACCCAATTAGAATTCCTTATTTAACCTAACCCTTGTTGTATTTCATTTCATTCTGAAAACTCTTAACATATATATATCAGCATACTCTCTCGCTCCTCTCCGCCTGAAGTCGCCGCCCTCCGCCTTCGCCTGAAGCCGCCGCCCTCTGCCTTCGCCTGATGCCGCCGCTCTCCGTCTGATGCTGCCGTAGATCTGACGGCGTAGCCGTTTCCATAGATGTAAATCGCCATCTGAAAACGATAATTCAAATGAAATTAATGTAGATTCATTTCTGAGTGCTTTGTGCTTTTCTAATTCTTGTACTGACTTTAGTAGTTATTAATAAAAAAAAACGTGATTAGAAATAGGAAATCTTCTGTAATTCTCTGGCCATCAAACCCCCAAGGCGATGCTCTGTTTTTTTTTTTTTTATACGTTCATCTCCATATTTTCTGTTTATGATTTTGGGTATTTTTAAAGTGATCTGAATTTTTTATTCACAAATTATTTATGATTTGATAGTGGGTTTGAATACGAGAGAAAGAGGGTTTGAATATGTGGGTGCTGTTCTTATTTAGTTTCTAAGAATGATATATGTTTAGTTAGCCCTTTTCTTTTTCTTCATTTTCAGCTTTTAATTATATATTATTTTGTTATTCTGTGTTTTCTTTCTTTAAGTCCTGTTGTTACAACTGATTTTCTACTTAATTTGATACTAATGATTCTTTCCCTTCCAACTTTAAATTTGATTTAAATTAATTCTTTTTTCTTTTTATTTTTTTATCTCAAAATAATGACAGCAAATATTAGCTGTTTGATATTCATGGACTGATAAAATTAGCACTAAAAAATATTTTTTTAAAAAAAAAAAATTAGAGAGCGGTTATAAACCGCTCTTTAAGATAAATATTTTAAAATGCCGATACATTTGGATAGCGGTGAAGAATCGCTTTCTAAGATGAATTCTTGTAGAGCGGTTCTCAACCGCTTTCTAAGTGCTTTTTTTAGTGCGGTTTTTTAACCGCTTTCTAAACTTAGATAACTTTAGCTTGGAGAGCTCTTATAACCGCACTCTAAACAGAAAAATAAGAGTTCTCCAAGCCTTTTTCTGTACTAGTGTATAATAAAAAATTTAAGTGACCTCCATATTTGAAATTAGTACTAGTGAATCGATTATAAATATAAGTCAACACTGAAAAATTACACCAATGAAAATATTGCACAAGCCTTAACTGAAAAAGGTACATTAGCTTTAAGTGTAACACTATACTATATAAAAGTAAAAATGTTACACTAATTTTAACTAAAAAAAATTACACCAAATATGACTAAAAGGATACACACTTTAAATGAAAAGTTGATTAGCTTTAAGTGAAATGCTATACTATGTATGATTGAAACGTTACACTAGGCTTGACAATGGGACGGGGAATCCCCGATCCCCGCGAGGATCCGCCCCCAAAAGAAATGGGGATGGGAAAAATATAGGCAGGGGACGGGGTGGGGATTGTATTCCCTGTCCCGTTTCCCGTGGGGACCCGCATAAATTATGCATAATTATCATATATATTATATATTTATATATGTATATACCTATTATATATTTCATTTATAAATATATATATATATATATTTAATATATGCACATATATAACCAATTAATCATTTATGTGTGTATAATATATAATATATTAAACTTAATGTTATTTATGCATTTTAAATTTTAATTACATTATTTATTATGCTTGTTAAAAATTTTAAAAAAAAAAGTTTGAGGGGAATGGGTTTCCCCGCGGGGATGGGGAAAAAATTACACAAAATATGAAACCCCCGGTCCCCCCGCCCCCCTCCGTTGACAGCTTACGTTACACTAACTTTAACAACAAAATTACACTAGCTTTAACAGAAAAATTATATTTTTTTTACATTCTATCGAATCTCTGTTATTTTCTTAGAAATTTCATCGAACACAATATCTACAAACACCTGCTCCACTCTTCCTGATTAGGGTCATAATTGCATCTTTTTTGCATCCATTTTTATATGGTTTTGACGTGCTTATGTTCATATTTGACCCTAAAATGATATACTTTGTGCATTTAATCCCTTTTGGCTAGAAAGTTGTGATTGTAGGTGAAAACGAGCAAAACGAGGAAGAAACGAGCAAGATCGAGAAAAATCCTAAATTCTGGAGTTGATCCAATGGAAGCAATTGATGTTCCATGTTGAAGAGCTTGAAGAGAGGGTCGCAACGCAAAAAGAATCGAGTCAATCGGAGTTCTAGAACTCAAGATATGACAAAAACGAGGAAGTCGTGCATCGACCGACACTAAGTGTCTTGATCGGCAGCACCTACCTTCAACTCGGCAGCCAATGTGCCTCTGGTCGGCAGCTGTTGTCTGAGGTGGCAGATCAAGGCCCGCTCGACCAGGCGCTCGATCGCGATCGGCAGCACTTATGCTTGTGGTCGGCAACAGTGTTAAAATTCGAATTTTCAGGGCTATTTTTGTATTTTCGCGCGTTTAATGAAGGGCACTTTGGACTAAGCATTTTGGGCACTATAAATACTCAAGGATCAGATTCTCAAAGGGTAATCTTCATTATTCCAAGTTCTTAGATTAGTTTAGAGAGAGAATTAGGTAGTTACTTAGTGTATTATTAGATTTTCTCATACTTCTTTCTACAATAACTTTTGATCCATCCATTGGATCTTTAATCCGTTTGTTCCATTAGCTTAGTCTTGTTATTAGCTACGATTCTCCGGTTCGATTTACGTTTTCAAGCTTTTGATCAAGAGTTAGCATTTTGGAGGTTTGTAGATTGTATTCAATTTCTCCACTTATGGTAAAATTTCCTTTAATTCTCTTGTTTTAGTTAATATTAATGATGTTTAGATTGTTAATTGTTGTTTTCCATTTCCAATTAGCCATGGGCTAATATCCTTGTTGCATGGTTGTATGAATATTATGGTGAATTTAGTCTCTTGTTAATCCTATGCATGAATTAGTGATCTTGATGGATTAGTTCTCTTATTAATGATTTGTATGAATGCTTGAGATGTTTAATTGGATTGTATGACTTATATGTTTTAGCAATGAAATGAGAATTGAGCTATAAGAACTCTATGCATACCAAGTGTTTGATATTTGGCTTGTATGACCAATGAGAATTGCATATTAGCCTAAGATCTCTTAATTGGAGTATTAGGAGTTGTAGAGAGATCTAGACACCTAATAGAGCCCTAGCTTGTGTTGTAGAGAGATCTAGACACTAGTTGGCTTGACTAAGACACCAAGAGACCTTTTGCATGTTAGGATGGATAGGACACTAAAGGAACCATAGTAGGATTACTTCCATGTATACTTCACTCTTGCTCACTTCGTTGAGGTGATAGTTAGGATTTACTAATTCTTGTTGATTTAGTTAATAGAAACCATGCTTGTTTTCTTGCTTTCCTAGCTATCCACCTTTGTAGACATTCAATACTTGTTTGATATCGCATCGTTTCCCTGTATTCAATATTTAACTTGGTTAACTTGCCACGACAACAACGACCACGTAGACTTGCGTGGAAATCTTACACGATTTTGGCAAACACTTCCCCCCAGTCAATTTCCATCAAACACCATCAAAGTTATGCAATAATTGAACTTCTCTAAGAAACAAATAAACTATAAGAAAACATTTTGACTAAAATGCCATTATCTAAAAACCCCCCAATTTAGTGTTCAATATACAGTATATGTTTATTTAATTATTTAAAAACAAACACCGTACCTCCAACATGCTCTGCCATGAGTGACCATATACCCCTCAAAACCATCCTCCCAACCGAACCATTTGGCCTCGAATCTAGTCTCCCCCCACAGGGATAAGACTTAATCTAACAATTCACCACATTGACAAATATGTATCCCTAATTGACGAATGAAATCTCAATACTCTTTAATCAACTATCTCAAAATCTCTCATTCAGTATCTATTCCAGAAGAAAACAAGGTTTTCAAGTATAGAGACCTGAAGAAGCGAAAACGGGAAGATCTCATGACGCGTGGAAATTTATTCGTGTCGTATTTTAGGTTTTCGTCGAAGAAATTGTGACTGAACGGAGAGAATGGAGTGAAGAAAGAGTTTTTAAGTGGAGGAAAGAGTTTGTGGCGGACAACGGAGATGAGCGGA
>JAPKLY010000103.1:447868-461219 GCA_026898435.1 Prunella vulgaris
AATACATTTTTTAGAATAATCATATTTAAAATAAAAAATAAGTATTTTTAAATAAAATTATATAATCTTATATATTTTATAAAAAATTTTAATTTAAAATTAATATATTATTTGTTATAACAAAAGGACTATAATCGAAAAATTAAAAAGATAAAGGATTAAATCTGGACTCAAACAAAGTTACAGGACCATTTTTGATATTTTCTCCTGACAGGTGTAAATTCCGGCCAATTTTTTTAATTTCCGGCGGAAATGACCATTTTTTATAACAAAAGGACTATAATCGAGAAATTAAAAAGATAAAGGACTAAATCTGGACTCAAACAAAGTTACAGGACCATTTGTGATATTTTCTCGGATCTGTTCGTATAAACATATCTTGACCTAATAGAAGACTGCCTACAAAGCTCTATTAAAATATTTCTCTTACACAAGAAATGATTTTATACCTAATTTAGTATAAATATAAGCCATTCGCAAATTATTCGAGTCTCTCCTAAAAAAATATTCATTCGAGTTTGTTTGTTATATTTCACGAGCTGAGCCCGAATTAGAGGTCGATTATTTTATCGAGCCGAGCTTGAACTTAATGGTATTCGGCTAAAAAGCTCGCGAATAGGTTCGACTACGCAAACGAGCTTATTTTCGAGCCGAACTCGAACTATGTAAACGAGTTTTTTTCGAGCCAAGCTCAAACTATGAAACGAGCTTTTTTTCGAGCCGATCTCGAACTATGCAAATGAACTTTTTTCTAACCGAATTCGAACTAAACAAACGAGCTTTTTTTCGAGCCGAGCTCGAGCTAACTCGTTTATTTAGTTAACGAATATTTCACGAGCTGAGCTCGAGCTATTTGCGAGCTTATAATTTTACATACGAGCCGAGCTCGAGCTCAATTATTAGAGTTCGAACCGAGCTCGAACATATAATCGAGCAAACGAGTCGAGCTCGAGTTTGATAGTATTCGGCTCGGCTCATTTACATCCCTAAATATAATAATCTCTAATCACTATTTATATGATTGATCTTTTCTATATTTGGAGGAGGTCATAGTCTAATACGCATTAACTATTAGATGGACGTGATAGTATTGAATCGACCTTGAATTATTTGCGCAAAAGGTATTTTATAATTAATCAATATTAATTAAAACTCGTATAAAAAAATGAACTTTAAAGTAATTTCCGTTATATAAAAGTGCAACTACTCAATATTTGCATTTATGTTGAATTGTTATATTTTTTGTATTGAAAAGTATTTTCAAAAATTTTGTGCATGGAGTTTCACGAGAGATTCAATTTATACACACAAAAATTTGTATCAATTCGAGGTCACGGCGAACTCGAATTTATCAATTATCACTGTCATGTGTATATACTATCACTGTTATGTATATTCATTATCAATATTATACATATACACTATTACTATTTAAAAAATTAAATATATTTGTATAAAAGCGATAATATGCATAAGTAACAGTAATAGTAATTATATATAACAGTGGTACAAGTTTATGATAAGTTCGTTGGATAACATCAGGAATATATATATATATATATATTATAATATTGTCTGATTGATTTTTTAACAAAATGTTGTCAGATATTGCTCAATTAATATTTTTCGCAACATTGGATGGGTATGGTGAACTGATGGGAACAGATGTACTATGTTTGGTGGTGAACAGCTTTGCTGCTATTAATGACTTTTCCAATTTTATTTAATTTAATTCAAAAATTCTTATATGCATCAATTCTAGCATGAAAAATAAATGTATTTTTAAATATTAGGTTGTTTTTGCTAAAATAAAATTATGTATTTATACTGAATAATTATGCACAAGAGAGTACGAATCAAATCATTATAAAAAATTGAATAAAAATAAGAATCTCTCTGTTTGTGTTTTCACATCATTATAATAATTGAATAAAAAATTATGTATTTTCATGCATAAATATATTTTTTTATACAGAATTAATTTGTAACTAGTGTTAATTTTATAAATTATTTTGTAAATTTCTCTTAAAAATATATTTGAATTTATATGACAATTTGATTCACAACGGAGTATATATGAATCAAATCATTATAAAAAAATTGAATAAAAATAAGTATCTATCTGTATGTGTTTTCTACTCTCTCCGTCCCAAAAGATATTGCATACTTTTTATTTTAGTCTATCCCACAAAAAATTTACGTATTTAAAAATAAAAATTACTCCCTCCGTCTTTCTATAAGTTGCTCATGTTGCCATTTTCGTCCGTCTTTCTATAAGTTGCTCATTGTTTTTTTACCTTTTTTGGAAACTACTATTCACTTCTTTATTATTATTTTCAATATTTTTTATACTATTTTAATTACTTTTTCACTTTTCTCCATCACATCACTCATACTTTTTCACTTTTTCTATCACATCACTTATACTTTTTCACTTTTTTCATCACATCACTTATACTTTTTCACTTTTACCTTAATTCGTGTGCCCAAAAGCAACGAGCAACATATACAAAGACGGAGGGAGTATTAATTAAATTCCACTTTCATAATACATATATAATATTTATAAAAATATATTTATTATAACTTTTTCTTAAAATGGGTTGATTGTGAAAGTAGTTGCCTGAGAGTTAATGTTGACATTGAAAATTTCGAGCATTTCAAGATTTTTGCAGGCCATATTTCAGAATACTGAAATTCACAATTAATGACTCTTTGACCGCAACTCAATAATTAAGAAAAAAAAAGTTTAGCAGAAATTAATTTTGTGGAATATAATATAAATATATTTTCATTAATTTTGACGCAAACGTATATATTCATTATATTTATTTTAAGCCAAATGGTGTTGCGCTAGTTTGCTGATTGTCTGGAATTAAGGCGGCGCATACATTAGCTGTGCTCTTTTAATATTTGTGTAATTAACATAAAAAAATCAATAACTTATTTCTCAATAATATTGTAGTTAATTTAGTTTTCATTTCCCTCATTTAGTATTTTTAATTTGACTTGGTGATTTTATTTTCCATGTTTTTTAATCAATTTTACATATTTCTTAAATTTTATTGAAATTTAAATATACAGAAATATCAATGCTTTACTAAAATTATACTAAAATAAGATTGTAAATGTATTATAATAATAGTTAATTTCAACAACAAAATTAATTCATTCTCTAATAAAGAATATCAAGGAATATTTCATTTAAATTAGTGTAAAATATTAAGTACAAACTATTGAAGATATGATATTAATTCTACATATAAGAATAGTGTTGAATTAATATTAGAGTAAGGCGGACCATCGAGATGATATTAATGAACCATATATATATATACATTTTTTTCACAATCATAATAACAAATTAAAATTCGACAAATGTTTGTTCATTAGTACTTCGTAATTAGGGGTGTAAATGAGCCAAGCCGACTCGCATACTCGTGCTCAATTCGTAAAAAGATCGAAATCGAGTCGAGCTCGAGCTCAAGATATTCGAGTAGCTCTCGAGTTCGAGTTTATAAATACTCTCGAGTGGCTCGCGAGCCTAATCGAGCTTGCACAATATTTAATATTTTTTCATTAATTTTTTATAAATAAATAAAATTGTCGAGCTCGAGTCGAGCCGAGCTTGAATTTTTTTTAAAAAAAGAGCTAAAATATTTAATATATCATTTTATTTAAATAATAAAATTATCGAACCGAGCTCGAGTGTGTCGAGTCAGTGGCGGACCCAAGATTTATGAACTGGGGATACAATTAATAGATAATTTTTAAAATGACAAAAACTTGTATGAACCTAAGTTAATTGTGAACTTGGATTTATCAATTATCATTGTCATGTGTATATATTATCATTGTTATGTATATTCACTATAATTGTTATGCATATACACTATCATTGTTTACAAAATTAAGTATATTTTAATAACAGTAATAGTGATTATAAATAACAATGATACGAGTTCATGTGAACTCGAGTTCACAAGAGATCTTCTAAAAAATTTGTGCAAATTTGAGTTCATTGAATTCAATTTTGTCAAATATCATTGTTAGATACAGTATCATTATTATACATATTCACAATTTCAATTATAAAATTATAACATATTTTATAACAATGATAATATGTATTTATAATGGTGATAGTAATTATGCATAATAATGATACTAAAAAAATAGAGTTAATATGAATTCAGGTTCATAAGAGACCTACTCATCAAGTTATATAATTTTGAACATAAATTTTTATATGAAAACTGTTGATGATAAGTTTATCATGAAACCGTTTTAAAGTATTAAATATTTTAATAACTTATAATCAAATTAAAAATAACTTCTTATAAGCTCTTAAAACAACACATAAAATATTAAAAACTTATATAATGTTTAGAGAGTGTCTTGGATGCACTTGAGTGCTTCTCATGCACTCTTAATTGGGCCTCAATTTCAAAATTAATTTTAATCAGTTCAAATTTGAAATTGGGCTAGTCAAAATTAAAATTGTGCACCCAAGATTTTGTGTAATACTTAATATAAAATTTGTCAAATATCCCTTTATTTTTATTAATTAAGTTAACGATAAATATTATATTTTAATTGAATACAATAAATATATTATTGAAAAGACTTAAAGAGTTAGCACTCATATACCCACGAAAGCTTTAAAAAGATAATTTGATAATTTACATTCAAGTTAATCCATTAATCTAATAATAATAATAATAATATATATATATATAATATGATAAAAAAATTTGAAATTGGGGTACAGTTGTACTCCCATGTCACTTCACTCGGTCCGCCTCTGTGTCGAGTTCTCGATCGAGTTCAAATCAAGTTTCGAGCTTCAAGTATTGCTTTCGAGTCGAGTTTCGAACTCAGAATTACTCGGTTCGACTCGACTCATTTACACTCCTATTCGTATTCGTAATATTGGTAACATGCAAGTTGGTATTGATTAGTATTCAGGGATGTAACTTATTTTTTTGGGTTGTGATGCAATTGTAAATTATTTAGTATATGCAAAGTTTTTTGTATCAAAATGATCATGATAAATTAAAATTGTAACAATTGCCGGTAGAGCCATGCATGCATTACTTATTATTTTTCCTATGTTAAAGTGAGTGCATGCATGAATAATTGTGTAAGGTCGACTTGACTCAATAAACAAATGAGAAATTTAAACAAAAAAATAAAAATTGAACTCAATCGAGTTACCTCTAGTCGAAGACACCGTATATTTGAATATTTAAAAAAGTATAAAAATTTATAAGGATGGCAGTCGTTTTATAGTAACAGAAAGGGAGAAAAGATGATGAGATACCATAACTATATTTAGAAAGAAGAATATAAAAAAAGAAAGTAGAATTGGAAATAAAGGGGAGGGCGCTGCATCAAATCAAACCAATGATTATTTTCTAAATTAAGGATGGGATAAAAAATAAAAGATGAGCACGCAATGCAATTTGCAAGAAAAACGCTAAATTGCAAAAGCGACATATCATGACGCATTTCATCATCTCTGTCCACAAGTATAAATTTCCATTGAAAGAAGATAATCAATAATCATCTAGTTTTACAATTATGGATATCAACAATTATTTGGGAAAAAAAAAAGTTAAGCTTCAAATAATTTTCAACAATATTACATAAAAAATTTTAAAAAAAAAGGAGAAAAAGAGTGTTATGGGTGCAAAGAAAGAGAAATTAAAGATAAGATGAGCAAGTACTGCTGATTAATTGAACTTAATACTATCAGCTGAGGGTCAGCTGATAGAGCTTTTGAGGGTCATCTGATGGGGTCTACTGAGATCATGTGGAAGGTCTACTGAGGGTCATCTGGTATCAACTAAGTCATCTGATATATCAGCGTGGTCAGCTGAGGAGGTCAGCTGAGGGGGTCAGCTGATGGAGTTTGCTGACTGGTCAGGATGGTCAGTCAGGATGATGGTCAGGATGGGTAGTCAGCATGAAGGTCTACTAATGATATCAGTTGAGTGTTCAGACTCAGTTGAGGACATATCAGATCAGCAAACAGGAAAGGTGCTTACTGACTCCAAGTCAGTACAAAACCAAGAATCAGTTACGAAGCAGTTTAAACTTCCAAGTTGGACAACTGGCGATCAGTTTAACATAATCAAAACTGAAAACCGTTGGGCTCTGATTATTATTCAATTTCGGTTGCAACTGTAGCAGTTTCTTGTTGGTTGGTTACGATCACAAGCATTAATTAGGGGTCATATATACCTATATATATGCGTACATATGGGTAATATCATAGTCATATACACAGAAAATACTTGTAATTTGTATTATCTTCTGTTGATTAGTGAGAGAGGTGCCTCATCTGTGGACTTAGATCATTTTCGGATCGAACCACGTAAATCTTGGTGTCCATCAATTTTCTTTATTTATTTTATTCAACAATCATTGTTACTCAACAATTAGCGTCGTCTGTGGGAATTGAAGATTGTTGATGAAATCAACTGCTATGGCGTCTACGAAGATGGAGTTTCAGAAATTCACAGGGGCAAATGGTTTTGGTTTGTGGAAGGTGAAGATGAAAGCTCACCTCACACACCATGGATTATCAAATGCTCTGAAACTAGCGGATCAATGGTCATCATCATCCTCAACAGAACCTGCAAAGAGGCAGGAGATTCTGGACAAGGCCCATAGCACAATCATCTTGTGCTTGGGGGACAAACCTCTGAGAGAGGTGTACAAGGAGAAGACTGCCATTGATGTGTGGAACAAGCTGGAACATGTGTATCAAACGAAGTCAGTTACCAATAAACTGTTCATGAAGCAGAGGCTTCATTCCTTCAAAATGACTGAAGATAGGGATCTGGTTGAACAGCTTGAAGAATTCAATAAAGCAGTGGATGATTTGGAGAATCTTGAAGTCAAGATTGAAGATGAGGATAAAGTCTTGATGTTATTTAATTCTCTACCAAAATTCTTAGAGAATTTCAAGGATGCTCTGTTATTTGGAAGGCAAGAGAAGATGTCCGCTGATGATATTCAGAATGCACTGAAAACTAAGGCGCTTCAAATGCAATCTGAAAGGAAGAACACAAATCAAGATGAAGGGCTGAATATCAAGTTCAAGAAAGGGAAGAAACCGTTTCAAGGGAAGAAGAAAAAGAATGGTAAATGCCCTGAATCTGGTAAATTTGTGGAAAAGAGAAAGTGCTTCTCTTGTCAGAAGGTGGGACATCTCAAGAAGAATTGTCCTGACAAATTCAGGAAGCAAGAAGAGGATCAAAAGACTGATGTCACAATTGCTGCTCAGGAAGGATATGATAGTGCTAAGGTTTTGGTTGTTACTGATGTCAAGCTGAGTGAAGACTGGGTGTTAGATTCTGGATGTTCTTTTCATATGTGTCCTAATGAAAATTTGTTCAGGGGTCTCAAGAAATTTGGTGGTGGATCAATTCTCTTGGGGAATGATCAGATGTGCAAAGTCAGAGGCTCTGGCTCAGCAAAGTTGAGATTGCATGATGATGCTGAGAGGATACTACAAAATGTCAGATTTGTACTTGAGCTGAAGAGAAATCTTATTTCACTTGGACCACATAATATTTTGGGATATGAATTCAATACAAAGAATGGATTCATATTGATAACCAAGGATAACAACATTGTGATGAAAAGCAAGAAGGTAAATGGCTTGTACATTTTCATTGGTAACTCAGCTGTTGGATCAGTGAATGCAGTTATGAGCAGCTCTGAGGCTATCTTGTGGCACAAGAGGTTAGGGCACATTGGTGAAAGAGGACTGAATGAACTCTCCAAACATAAGGCATTTGGGAATTCAAGAACAATCAAATTAGATTTTTGTGATCACTGTGTATTAGGGAAATCCGAGAAACACTCTTATACAAGAGGGCAACATCATACTGATGCTCCTCTGGACTATGTACACTCTGACATTTGGGGACCAGCAAGAACTGAGACTCATGGAGGTGGAAAGTACTTCATGACTATCATTTATGATTTCAGCAGAAAGGTGTGGGTGATCACCCTGAAGCAGAAGAGTGAAGTCTTTGGAAAATTCATGGAATGACTTCTTGAATAAGAAAACAAAAGAAGTAGATTCTTAAAGCATCTCAGGACTCACAATGGGCTTGAGTATGTGTCAGAAGAGTTTGAAAATTTCTGCAACGAAAGAGGCATAACAATGCACAAGACTGTTCCAGCAAATCCTCAACAAAATGGACTTGCTGAGAGGATGAACAGGACTGTTTTGGAGAAGGTCAGATGCATGATGTCAGATGCTAAACTACCTAAAGTATTCTGGGGAGAGGCAGTTAATACTGCATGTTACTTGATAAACAAAACACCATCATCTGCTATTGATTTCAAAACCCCAGATGAACTTTGGTATGGTAGGTTGTCAAATTACAATAATATGAAGGTATTTGGTTGCTTAGCCTTTGCACATATCAGGCAAGATAAGTTGGAACCAAGGGCTCTGAGGTGCATCTTCCTTGGATATCCAAAATGTGTAAAAGGTTATAGATTGTGGTGTCTTGAAGCTGGACACAAGAAGTGAATTGTCAGCAGAGATGTGACTTTCAATGAGAAAGTCATGGGATATGGTACCTCTGGAAATACTCAGGATGCTGAGGACAGCCCCATAATCAGACAAACACCAGTTGAGGTGGAGCCTACAACCAGAAGTCAGAATGAAGAACAAGCTCAAGACAACTCTGATATCAGAAATCCACAAGAAGATCAATCTGATGCATCAGAAAATAGCGACTCTGAAGATCAAACTGAAAACTCAGATGAGGAGGGTCAAGATTTGAGAAACTACAGTCTGGCTAGAGACAGACATAGGAGAAGCATTCATCCACCAATCAGGTTTGGGCAGGCTGACATGATCTCATATGTCTTATCTGTGGCAGAAGAAGTAGAGTATCAAGAACCTCAGACTTATACTGATGCAGTAACAAGGAATGATAAAGATCAGTGGATTTCAGCTATGAAATAGGAGTTAAATTCACTTGAAAAGAACAATACATGAGTTCTTGTGAATAAAGCAAAAGGGCAGAAGGTTGTCAGCTCAAGATGGATCTTCAAGAAAAAGTCTGAAATTGGGTCAGATGGACAGGAGCTGATCAGATACAAGGCAAGGTTAGTTGCAAGGGGATTCACACAGAGGGAAGGAATTGACTTCAATGAAGTGTTCTCACCAGTTGTGAAACACTGCTCAATAAGGATATTATTGTCTAAGGTGAATCAGGATGGACTGGAGTTACAACAACTAGATGTAAAAACTGCATTTTTACATGGAGAACTTGAAAAAACCATTTATATTCAACAGCCTGAAGAGTTCATATTATCAGAAGATGAAGGAAAGGTATGCTTGCTGAAGAAGTCATTGTATGGACTTAAGCAAAGCCCAATGTAGTGGTATAAGAGGTTTGATAGCTTCATGGTGTCAATAGGCTTCATCAGATGCAAGTATGACAGCTGTGTGTACTTTGAAAAACAAGGCTCTGAGGTACTTACATATCTATTACTTTATGTGGATGATATGTTAATTGCTAGCAAAAGTCTTGGAAGAATTCAAAAATTGAAGGATAAGCTCAGTTCAACCTTTGACATGAAAGACCTTGGAAGTGCAAATAGAATTCTGGGTATGGATATTATCAGGAATAAAGCAGCTGGGAGGATGTTCTTGACTCAGCAGGACTACATAATGAAGGTTTTAAGAAGATTCAATATGCATGAGTCAAGATCAGTCTCTACTCCTCTTGGACAACACTTTAAACTCATAGCTGATCAATGTCCTAAAAGTAATCAGGAGAAATTTCAAATGAACAAGATACCTTATTCAAATGGAGTTGGAAGCATAATGTATGCTATGGTTTGCAGCAGACCTGATATTGCTCATGCAGTGAGCTTGGTCAGCAGGTTTATGGCAAATCCGGGAAAGGCACATTGGGAAGTTTTTAAGTGGATAATGAAATATTTGAAAGGTACATCTCATCTGGGATTATTATTTGAAGGACTCAGGAAATCAAGCAACCTCTACAAGGTTTTGTAGATTCAGACTATGCTGGAAGCATAGATACAAGAAAGTCTCTGACTGGATATGTGTTCACATTATATGGCACAGCCATTAGTTGGAGGGCTGCATTACAATCTGTGGTTACACTATCAACCACTGAAGCTGAGTACATTGCGGTGACAGAAGCAGTGAAGGAAGCTATGTGGCTGAAGGGCATTATCAGAAAATTTGGGATCAGGCAAGATGAAGTTACTGTGCAATGTGATGATCAGAGTGTCATTCATTTAGTTAAGCATCAGGTCTTTCATGAAACATCCAAACATAATGATGTTAGACTTCATTTTGTGAAATATGTGGTGGAGAAGAAGGTGATCACAATACATAAAGTTTCAACTGATGACAATGCTGCTAATATGCTAACTAAGGTCATACCTAGTTCAAAATTCAACTACTGCTTGGAGCTGGTTAAGGTACAGTCTTGGGATGTGCCTTAATTCTACTATGATGTGAAAATTAGGTGGAGGCATCTCACTTACTTTGAGGTGGAGAATTGTTATGGGTGCAAAGAAAGTGAAATTAAAGATCAGATGAGCAAGTACTGCTGATTAATTGAACTTAATACTATCAGCCGAGGGTCATCTGATGGGGTCTACTGAGATCATGTGGAAGGTCTATTGAGGGTCATCTGATATCAACTAAGTCATCTGATATATCAGCGTGGTCAGCTGATGGAGTTTGTTGACTGGTCAGTCAGGATGATGGTCAGGATGGTTAGTCAGGATGATGGTCAGGATGGGTAGTCAGCATGAAGGTCTACTGATGATATCAACTGAGTGCTCAGACTCAACTGAGTGCTCAGACTCAACTGAGGACATATCAGATCAGCAGACAGGAAAGGTGCTTACTGACTCCAAGTCAGTACAAAACCAAGAATCAATTACGAAGCAGTTTAAACTTCCAAGTTGGACAACTGGCGATCAGTTTAACATAATCAAAACTGAAAACCGTTGGGCTCTGATCATTATTCAAATTCGGTTGCAACTGTAGCAGTTTCTTGTTGGTTGGTTACGATCACAAGCATTAATTAGGGTTCATATATACCTATATATATGCGTACATATGGGTAGTATCATAGTCATATACACAGAAAATACTTGTAATTTGTATTATCTTCCGTTGATTAGTGAGAGAGGTGCCTCATCCGTGGACCTAGATCATTTTCGGATCGAACCACGTAAATCTTGGTGTTCTTCAATTTTCTTTATTTCTTTTATTCAACAATCATTGTTACTCAACAGAGAGAGTTTACGTAAGAAAACTCAAATTACAGAAACTTTTATGTAGTAATAGATCAATTAGACTAGGAATCATCAGCTAGATATGAGTTAAATATTTGATGATAATAATAACCTTGAATTTTTAATTAATTGTGCATTTGAGAGTAGAACCAGTAATTTAAGTCCGACCTATCCAAAACCAAGTATGAGCTTGGTTTAAAATATAAAGGTTCAAAAAAAATTGAGTTATTTTGGCTCGAAGTCCAATTTAATTTTTTACAAATAAAATTTTAAAAATATATCATATTATATACAATAAATAACAAATAATAGAATACATTTAACACGACAATCAGCTTCTAAAATTTAGGTGCTTCTAAAGAATTGGATAATTAGGTATTTATAATTTAGCCTCCCTGTTTTAATATTACTTTCACATTTGGAGATAACATATGAATTAAGAGAATATGTAATTGTAAAGTTCAATTGAATTGCATAGGGAAGCTCTGTAAATTGAATTTGAGGAAAGCTCTGTAAAATGAATTCCATGTAGAAGCTCTTAAATTAAATTTGGAGAAACTCTATAAATGAATTCCATGGAGAAGCTCATAAATTGAATTTGGGGAAACTCTATAAATAGAATTCCATAGGAAAACTCTGTAAATTAAATTCATGGACAATGACATATTATGCTTGAGAAAGAAGAAGAAAAGAACGACAATTTGGAACTTTTGCAAAAACTCATTGAAATAAACAATAAAAGTAAGGGAAAATACACTTTTTGTCCTATAAGTTTTGTTGATTTTGGTTTTCATCCTCTTAAGTTTTGAATTTTGGTTTTCGTCCTTTAACTTATCAAAAATTATGGTTTTCATCCTCTTAAGTTTTGAATTTTGGTTTTCGTCCTCTTAAGTTTTGAATTTTGGTTTCGTCCTTTAACTTATCAAAAATTGTGGTTTTCGTCCTTCAATTTTGACATGTTCAAAATTTCAAATGTGTTGTTTTGGTTTAAATTTAATATGAACGGTTTTAAATTTTTGTTAGGATAATTACAAAATATAACCGTAAATAATTTATGTAAATTCGTAAATAATTTTTTAGGTAAATTCGTAAATAATTTTTTCTATGTTATTGCTATATTTTAGGTAAATTTTTATATATTTTTTGTTTAAAAAAATATAATTTTGACATATTATCAAAATTATAATTTTAATTTTTACAAATTCAAATATTTTGTTTTGCTTTAAATTAAATATGAACACTTTTAAAGTTGAAATAGTTACGTAATTAATTTTGTTTTAAAAAAATAAAATTTTGATATGTTTTTTAAATTATAATTTTAATTTGACTTATTCTAATATTTTATTTTGGTTTATGTTGAAGGACGAAAACCATAATATTTGGTAAGTTAAAGGACGAAAACCAAAATTCAAAATTTAAGAGGACGAAAATCAAAATTTAAAACTTAAGAGGACGAAAACCATAATTTTTGGTAAATTAAAGGACGAAAACCAAAATTCAATACTTAAGAGGACGAAACCAAAGTCAACAAAACTTATAGAACAAAAAAGTGTATTTTCCCTAAAAGTAAACAACCCGATTTAAATGGTTATATACCTTTATCCATGGGCTTTAAATTATCCTTGGTTAACCCTCCCTCATAAAGTATTCATAGCCTTATATGTTTTTAGGGTCTTTCTATGGTCAGGAAGGCGAAGCCTTCCTGACGTCAGTAAACTCCCTAAATACTGTTAGATTCATAATCTAACGTACAATATTATTTTGAAGTGATTGTACTTTGCACTAGGGCGATTTCACTATGTATAAGGCGATCACACTGTTAAAAAAATTAATTAATATTATTAAATAAAATTAAAATTACCAAATTATCCTTTTAATTAAAATATTATTATATATTAATATATTTTAATCAAATTAAAATTTATGTTTTCAAAATTAATTCTTACATCCATTGCGACCGGGCCCAGCCCGGCCTGAGCCCGAGTTGCCCGACAGGCCTAACGGGCCGGGCTAAATAGGCTCTGTTCTTTTC
>JAPKLY010000103.1:471219-568371 GCA_026898435.1 Prunella vulgaris
TCATTTATAGTCCCTTTAAAAAATTATAAAGCCAATGAGTCATGACCTCAAGAAAAAGGTGATATTATTTGTATTGCAGGTTGATGGATTTCAATTGACCTCATGGGTCATTTGATGGAGGGTTCAATTTTGAGTAGAATGTTTTTCTTTTTCCTTTTCTTATGTCTAATGAAAAAAATGAAGGAAGACACTTTTTTTTTCTTTCCTTAGATATGTATTTTCTTGCAGCTCTAATAGATATGTGCAAGCGTGGAATGATATAATGTTCCAAATTCTCTCTCCGCATATATGCTACATCATCGTGCTCTTAGTATATTCCATTTATGAGACAGAGTAAATATTAGCATTTTCCTTTGCAGATATGGTTCTTTCGAAAAGAGGCTAAAAATGATGTCCTGTAAATACATCTCAATTTTCACCTCGTGCCTATGGAGGTAGTATCATTCTTACATAAACAATATAGTCTATCTAAATCCTAATTTTTCCACCAACCTCTGTTTCCTAACATATTGAATGTTATCATAGGAGATGAGGAGGATAGCATCCATCTCTGTTTCTTTAATATAATAAATACTGTCGTAGGATATGAGAAGGACAAGTCAACCTCTGTGTCCCTAACATGTTACATGTTATCATAGGAAACGAGGAGGATAACATCAACCTTTGTATCCCTAACATATTAAATGTTACCACAAGAGATGAGGAGAATGCCAGTTAGAGTCCGAGTACTTATGCATCTTATTTGTGTTATTGCATATCACATTTTCTTATATTAAATTCTTTGTTTTTAATGATGAATTTTCTGTTTTCAACATTGGCATATCATGTCTTTGCCTCACGTGTCTGGCCCACCCTCCTCAAATTTGAAAGACACATTTATACACTATTGTTATCAGATTTGTCTACATTAGTTGGTAAGATAACTACTTTCATATTAGTATACTCAAACTTTGACAAGACTACGTTTTTAGATAAATCATTGTTTCTAGAAGAGTCCTCTGTATTCCCAGCCATTAGTCCAACAACTTTTCTGCAGCAACAAGGTTAGGGATTGCATATTGAATATTTTGAGAGGTTAGTATTCCTTGTCATATGTAGCTATATATTATCTTGCTCTAATTACGATTATTTTTTAGTTTGAGAAGATGTGTGTCAGGTGCAGTTTTTTTTACTTTGTTCCCTAACATATTAAATGTTATTGTAGGAGACAAGGAAAAATAACATAAACCTCTGTTTTCCTAATATGTTAATTGCTATCATAGGAGACGAGTAGGATAACATCAATCTCTGTTTTCTCAACATATTAAATGTTATCCTAGGGGAAGAGGAGAATAATCAACCTCTGTTTTCCTAACATATTAAATGTTTTAGTCAGAGACGAGGTGGATGGCACCAATCTCTGTTTCCCTAACATATTAAATGTTATCGTTGGAAACGATGAGGATAACATTAACCTAACATGTTAAATGTTATCGTGGGAGACGAGGAGGATATCATCAACCTCTGTTTTCCTAAAATATTTTATATTATAGTAGGAGACGAGGAGGATAACACACCGAGGGCTTTTATCGCCTTCACTTCATTCAAATTTCTGCTACTACTACTACTACATCTTTTCTTTTTTATGATGAATTTTCTGTTTCCATTTCCGGCCCATCCACGTGTTTGCCTCGTGCATCCGGCCTTACCACCCTCAAATTTGCTAAACACATATATACGTTCTTGCTTTCAGATTTGCCTCCATTACTAATGGTAAGTTAACCACTTACATGTTAGTCTTCATTCAGAATTTTGCTTTGCGCTCTCATGTTGTAGCTATATATTATTATTATCCTGCATAGTCTTGATAGTTCTTTAAGTTTGTGAAGATGAATTTCAGGTTTAGGTTCCTACTTAAACAAGATTCTCATTTCGTTTTCCTAACATATATACTTGTTAATGGTTATAGTAGGGGATGAGAAAGATGACATCCATCTCTATTTTCTAACTTATAAATATTATAATAAGATACTCAATCTTTGTTTCCCTAATATCTTAAATGTTATCAGAGAGGAAGAAGATAGCATCAACTTCTATTTTCCTAACATATTAAATGTTATTGTAGGAGTTGAGTGAGGGAGGTTACATACATCAACCTCAGTTTCCATAACATATTAAATGTTATCGTAGGAGAAGAAAAAGAAAACATCAATCTTTGTTTCATTAACATATTTAATGTTATCGATGGGCGGATGGAGAATAGGAGGATAGCATCCAGCAAAGTCAGGTATCGCAGATTAATATTTTGATGTGTTAGCAATTTATAAAAATACTGCTTTGCTGTCATGAGTGGCTAAATATTTTCCAGTCCTAGTCAAGATATTTTTTTTATTTTGAGAAGATGAATGTCAGGTTAGTAAACAAGATTCTCACTCTGTTTTTGCATACACCAAATGCATGAGTAGAGGATCAAAATGATGCCTAAAATATATGTCATTTTTTGTCAATTAGTGCCTCATATATATTCGAAACACCAATTTTATACAAGAATGAAGTTCTCACAAAGAACACATTCTCAGAAAGGGTCTAAGTTTACACGGAAACACACAAAATTCCTAATTTTTGTGCTTGTATGTATAGATATTCATTGCTGTTGCGTGTTTGTTGTCAAGTTTGCCTGTTTTCTTGAATTTTCTCTGTTTATTAGTCTTATTTAAAAGATTTGAGATTTTTTGTTTCAGTCTTGCTTCTAGAAGTCCCTTTCCCTGAATGTCTATTACACCAACCATAACCAAACTATGGAATATGCCATGATCTTACGAATTGGTTAGGAAGTGGTCAGTATACATGCTCTCGAGTAATTGATGCATAAGGTACTTGAATAAGATGAAGGTTTGTACATTATCCTACACTTGGCATTTGAATCTAGTTGTCTATTTATGTTGCTCTCTGCATATCCATACTAGATAAACCGTCTGTCTTTCCAGGTCAATATAGGATGCATCTGTTTGCAGCTGCTAAATGTACAAAATCCTCGGTAGCAACGAGGACATGGATCACATTATGGATGATTTGATGGGTTAGTTAGTCTTCTTATATATATGTGTTTTTGTAGATCACCTTTTTTGACACTAGCATCTCTTTTTTATGATTAATTTTTTTAACTCTCATCCATGTTTTTGCCTCACGCATCCGGCCTTGTCGCCTCCTCAAATGTGCAAGGATCCACATTGTACACTACTGCTGTCAGATATACTTACACTACTATTGGGAAGTTAAGTATTCCTGACCATTAGCACAACTGTTAAATATATAAAATTCTCAACAACATCAATCATAAAGTTAGGGATCACAGATTGAATATTTTGAGAGGTTAGCCTTCATTCATAAGTTTGCTTTGTGTTGTTATGTTTAGCAATATATTATCCTACCCTAGTCATGATAAATTTTTAGTTTGAGAAGATGAGTGTTAGGTTTAGTTTTCACTCAGTTTTCCTATATTAACTGTTATCACATGAGACGAAGGAAGATAACATCAATATCTGTTTTTCTAACATATTAATTGTGATCGTAGGAGCGTGGAGGATAGTGTCGACCTTTGTTTCTTTAACATATCATTGCTATCACAGGAGACAAGGAGGATAACAGTTGGTGTTTTTCTCGCGTTCACTTTATTTAAATTTTTGCTACCTAAGACCGGTGATATCCTACTACTAATCAGATTTGTCTAAATAACTAATGGTAATTTAAATACTTTCGTATTAGTATCACTCTAACTAATGATAAGCCTATGCTACTAGGCAAACCTTTGGTTGCAGAACAATCCCTATACTCCCAGCCATTAGGGCAACTACTAAATATACAAAAGTCTCAGCAACAACAATTAATCCAGCAACGTTCGTGGATCGGAAATTGAATATTTTGAGAGGTTAGTCTTCACTTAAAATTTTGCTTTATGCTGTTATGTTAGCTATATTACTGCACTAGTCATTATAATCTTTTTTTTTTTGTTTGAGAAGATGAATGTCATGTTAGATCTTATTATTAATGGGTGTCAAACTTGTCTGGCTTAGTAATGAACTTTATTTGATACTTTGTTATTTGTTTGGATGTTTCTTTTTTCTTATCATTCGATTATGTTGCAATAGTTTCTAAGCAATGATTTTAAAAGCTAGGGATCATATATCTCTTATAATATTGCTGATTTCTCAATTTGCTAATAATATTAAGTTCTATTTTTCCAATATGCTAAATGTTATTGTAGGAGACAAGGAGTATAACAATTTTTATTTTCCTCTGTTTTTCTAATATATAAATTGTTATTGTAGGAGATGGGGGAATATAGTATTAACCTCTCTTTCCGAAACGTAATAATTCTTATCATAGGAGACAATAAGGACATCGGCATCTGTTAACCTAACATATTAATCATTGTCATCAGAGACGGGGAGGATTAGTGTTAGGGCTTTTCTTGCATCCATTTCATTTAAATTTCAATTGTTTTAAGTTGAGATATCCTACTATACTATAGTACTAAAGCATCTTAAGTATGAGTGTTGATTGACTTTGGATTGTGTTTTTTTATTTATTTTGTTTTGTTTTTCTAATGAAAAGTTGTGATTTGTTTCTTGATTCTACCATAAGTATGTTTCTTAATTATGAATGTTGTTCTTGAGTCAAAGTTTTGTTTCTTGATTATGTTTATTTTTTTTAATAGTAAATTGTGTTTTGTTTCTTTATTCTTTCTGTGGCATGTTTCTTGACCATGATTCTTGTTCTTGATTCAAATTTAGTTTTCTTGACTTGTTTTTTTATTTTTTTATTTAGATAATGTTTCTTAAACAACCGGTTTGTTTTTTTGTTTTAAATTTGGGTTATGTATATTGTTTTTATGTTGTATTTATTTATTCAATTTGATGGTGTTCTTGATTTTACATTTTCATTTCTCGTTATGCGTTTTGTCTCTTAATTTAGTGTCATGCTTATTTTTTCTTCATTTTGTGTCTTGAATTTATATTATGTTAATTGTTTTTGTGTTGTATTTTTTATTCAGATCTGTATGCGATATATTTCTTTGAATTCTGACTTTTTGAGGTGTTCTTGATTCTTCATCATGTGTTTTGTCTCTTGATGCATTGTTTTGTTATTTCTTTTCTGCATTTTTTTGTCTTGAATTTATGTTAAGTCACTTGGTTAAGTATTGTGTGTTCTTATTCAATGTGATTCTTGATTCCAAGTTTTGATTTTTCATGTATTATATCTCTTGATTCAGTGTTATGTTTCTTTGTTCTGCATTTTTTTTCTCTTAAATTTGTGTTTTCTCTTAAATTTGTGTTTTGTCTATGTTTTGATTATTAATGTGTTTTTAGTGTTATGTTTGTTTATTCTATAATTTTTTATCTTGAGTTTGTGTTATGTAAATTGGTTTTTGTACTGCAATTTTTTTTTCTTAAATTGTTGTGTTCCTTTGTTCTGTAATTTTTTTTTTCTTAAATAGTTATGTTCCTTTGTGCTGCAATATTTTTTTCTCAAGTTTTTGGTATGTTATTTGATTTTGTACTCCGTGTTTTTTTTATTCGGTGTGATTCTTTATTTCGCATTAAATTTATTTATTTATATAGTATTATTTTTCATGATTGCATTTTTGTCCCTATCTTGCATTTTGATTCTACATGTTATATTCTGGCTTTGTTTATATTCAGCAATTCAATTGCATAGTGATACGATCTTGTTGCTTGCACTTCCCTTGATTTGTAAGGATAAAAAGCCCATTGTTTGTTACGTATGCCAAATTTGATATTTGCTTTTAGAGTAAGTCTCTTGTGTACCACTCACACGGTGTAACTCAAGTTCATTTTTAAAAAGTTACACAATTTATTACTGAAAAGTTACACTATAAAAGATACACTTTTCAGTAATAACATGTATAACTTTTCAGTAGTATTTTGTGTAACTTTTATAAAATGAACTTAAGTTGCACCTTGAAACTGGTGCATAGAAGATTAATTCTTACTTTTATTGTCCAACCGAATAATTAAGAGCAGTTATAAAGAGACTACTTTTTAGAGTTTTTTCTAAAGAGGGATAAGTATGCAACTTTTAGAATATTTGCACGTTGATTCTTAATATGTATTTGAATGTTTAATTTTTATAATTTTGTATACTTATCTTTCTTTCCAATTTAATGGAAAAATGTGCTTCTTTGTATTTTTCTCAATAATTAACTCTATTGTCCAACCGATAAGATTATGTTTATCCGCAGGGCCGCACGTCACGACCCACAATAAACAAATAAGAAAAAACTAAAGAAAAATAAAAAATCATATAAAATCTACGACCCTGGACATTTAGGAACCTGGGGTTGTGAGTTTTAAATTACCATTATTATGCCATGTCAATGTGGCATAATTCATTTGTTTTGCCTATATTAATTGATAAATTTAAAATTTTAATTTAAGATATTATTTAATATTAAATATATATATATATATATATTAAAGTTTGAGATTTTTTTAAAAAATAGACACCAATATTAAAATAGTTTGAAACATAATTATTTTTTCTCTTTTGTTTCTCTGCTTGTTTAATCTTCTAAAATTTTATCATGGAATCATTCCAATTTAATTTGGGTCACTTACATATTGGTTTAAAAAAGTAGCTATATTTACAAACTGGTTCACAGAAGCACATTTTTTTCTGCACAGAAGCACATTTGTAATTTGTGTCAATTTTGTAAACTATTTTATAATTTTTCCATTTAATTTCAACCTTTTCTAAACTTGAAAGACTTTTCAAACTCTTAACATTTTCAAGCACCTATTATTAATTTGAGTTATGTATTATATTTTTTAGGTATTTCAATTCTTGTGATATTTTATTTTTGAGATTGTTATAATTTTTAAATATGTTGTAATTGTTTTATTATGATTATAAATTTTTAATATAATAGAAGTTAGATATAAAATATATAATTTATAGAAGATAAATATATAATTTATTTAATAAATATTGTGGTTGTGAAGGATTGTTGATAAAGTAGGAAAAAATATCTGTTGGAGGTTGTATATGTAAAGGAGAGAGAAATGTATTATTTATTAGAAGGTTGGGTTGTGAAGAGATGATAGATAAATACAGTTTAATGAATGGAGAGGCGGTAGTGAATAATGGGGACAAAAATTAGAGAAAGGGATTAATGTAAAGGGGTATAATAGGTAATTGAATGTTAATGTGTGTATCTAGTAATAATTGGGGGATATATAGTTGCCCCCTCTATGTGTATCCCTTAAATGAAACCATGTCATATGAATCGAGTTGGATCAACCCGTTTTTTAATTGGACCTATAGAAATAGAGTCCTTGTGAGCTGACTGATTAGCTCAACTCAACCCGTGAAAGTTCAAAATATTACTGAAAAGTCATAGATTATTGAAAAATGTATTTTTAATGGTGTAATTTTTCAGTAATAAATGGTGTAATTATTAAAAAATACACATGAATTGTACGGTGCACCTGGTGCATAAGAGACTTACTCCATAAAATTAGTACGACATAAAAAAAACTATCGTGTTGTCTATAATCTGTCGGGCCAAAATTTATTAGAGCCCATTGAGTCTAGCGGCCCAATGGGTTGAGCCAAATCGACCCATTTTTTTTTTTTTTGGCCTATCCCTTTCATTACCTTAAGATTTTTCATACAAGATGTTCTAGATAATTAAGTTTGTCTCTTGTTGGCGTGAGTCATCTGTATTAATCATATAGAATTAAGTTTGTGTCTCATTGGCGTGGGTCATCTATATTAATCATATTTATATAACCAGTTTTGACATGGAGATAGATGTCGACTAGGTTGAAAATCTAACCAAATAATTCGATGCATGATTTGAAATTGTTTGGTAAAAGTTTAATTGGTCTCGATATAAAATAAATATCAAACAAACTTAAACATAAATTTATTTTTAAAATAATTTATAGTTTTGATAACTTAAAAAGATAATACTAGTATAAAAACTTCAAACTATTTTATCTCGACTCGATTAAAACTTTTGAGCTTTCTTCGAATGATTATTCAAGCATTTTCAAATGTGTATATTAAAGTTTGACAATATTTCAAACAAGTATGTACATCAGAACATTCGACTTGGCTCGACTTATTTACAGCCCAGTGTTGAGTTTCCAACAATGAGCTTTCAATTTTATTTTATTTTTAACAGAAATCAAACAGTAGTAAATCAACCATTACATTAAGATGTTTAGTTTTCTAATGGAAGTTTAAATGTTCAGTTGAGTATTATGTAAATACAATAAGAGAAAACTACAAGGCCCAAATCAACACCAATAATTTGAAATTACAACAGAAATAGAACACTTAGCAATTTTTGCCAGAATCACCATTAATGAAAATCTGAAATAAAAATTCATGATGATTTAGGTAGGGGTTTCCCTTGCAAAAATGATGTGAATAACTGAAATGCAGCTCTTGGTTTGAACATAGGGACCTCATGCCCTGCCCCTCTTACTGTTGCAAATGTTAGCCCTTTATACACCTCTGTCCACCCTCCAACCTATACATTTACTCATAATTAATGATATATATATATATATATATATATATTTAGTGGTATTACTTAACATAAGCAAATAATATTAATTGAAATAAAATAAAATATTCGTGTGCTCACCTGTGTTTTAACATACCAAGGATACCATGGAATGGTGGTGTCCAACTTAAGTTGTGCTAGTGAATATCTTGTCGCTGTCACCGGCACAACTGCATCCACATCCCCACTGCAAAATACATAAAATATTTTTAACACCTCATTAAATTAAATTGTCAATTAAGTATTTTTTGTGGCGGGACGGACTGGCCCAACGGGCTCAATCCATTTTGACGGGTGTATATTGAGGTACTCTAAGTCTCTAACCAATCAATATATATATTGTTTTGCTTACCTAAACACCCAAATTCTCAAGCCAGCTGCAATTAATTCTCTGTAAATAGGAAGAATTGAGCTCTCTGAGTCGTTCCAATTGCGATTCAATGTTTCACTGCAGAAAGGTCCAAAACAATTAAATTAGCATTAATAATTATTAATTAATAAAAAATAAAGCATCCAACAGATGGATATGAATAGGTTGTCTAGTACGAGCCCAGATTCTTCATATATATATATATAATAACCCAGTAATTAATTACAAAATTAACCTGCAAGCAGTCCATTTGTAATGAATCCGACCAGTTATGTTAGCATGGAGAGCTTTTTGCACATCAGGCCTATTGTAGTAAATTTCAGCATATTTCTCCGTACATGGATCGTACCCCGATAGCTGCCTAAAAGCCTAAGAGGGACAAAACCACAAATTATTTTGTGAAAAACACTAACTTTCCTATATTAATTAACACTTTTATTATTATATTCTCCTCACGAAAATAATATAGATTTGGGATGGAGGAAGTAACATACGGAATGAGGGCGGTGGGGCAAGCGCATGGTGTGTCGGGTTGAAGTTGCGTCGGAATTGTTGTTGCAAGGGGGTGCATAGATGTTGTATTGGTCGATGCTGCCGAATTCTTGGTCCATAGCGTAGTAGTAGAGGGACTCACACTCGTTTGATTCCTTTTGTTGCTGAAAGTCGCAAGTGCTCATGAGTTGCTTGAAGGTCTTATCGGAGATCATGGCGTGGCTCCACCAGTAGTTCACCGTTCCTAGGTTGTCGTAGTGGTTGTCTGTCACCGCATTTCCAACCTACATTTACATTTTCTAACACATTACAAATAGCTAGACAATTGATAAAAATTTTATATGGATAATGGATTTTACATGTGCATTTTTTTTAAAATTATACGTGTTACTATTGAATAGAAAATTTTAAAATTCACTTTTTAATAATAATATGTGTAGTCATTGAATAATATTTTATGTAATTTTTTAAAAATGCACTTGAATTGTCCGATTCATTTCGATGCACAAGAGACATATTCTCTAAATTTAAAAAAAAAGAGAGTGTTTGAAAATTCAACTATCAATTCTGCTGCATAATCCAAAAACAAAAATAGATATGTACTGCTTTTCCAAAATAAATTTAAGTGGAAAAGGGTAAAAATACCTATTTTTATAAGAAAAAAAGTTTTTTACCATCATCAAAAAATAAAAAGTTTTATACTCATATACCTCCTCTTTCCCCATCCCACCCCACCTCCCTCCAATCCAACACAACTCAATACATAAATTAAATATCCCCTACTACAAATTAATTTTATATTTCTTATATTAGTTTTAATTATTTATTAATTAATGAGAAAATTTATTAATATTTAGCACAACTTATAATAATTGATTTAAAAAGTGTTGTACTTTATTAATATAAACGATATTTTTTATTAATTTATGATTGGATAAAAAAATTATTAATTTTTGACTAATTTATTAATTTATGATTGAATAAAAAAATTAAAAGAATGAAGTAGGGAAAGAGAAATGTGAATGGGGGTAAGAGGCAATATAGTGGGGCGGTCATGTGGGTAGAAAATTTTTTTTTTTCAGGAGGAGTGGGTAAAATATTTTTAAAAAAAAGAATGGGTAAAAAACTTTTATTTTTATAAAAATTGGTAGTTTTCTTTTTGTCCCTAAATTTAAAGAGATAAAAATATTCGGGCAAAATTTTGTAGGAATATAGTTTATAATAAATTTATCATGAATCAGTTTTAAAGTATTAAATATTTAAACAAATGTATTAGAAGTCTTATCATATGTATAAAAAATTGGGATCAACAATATTATGTTATAGATTTTATTGACTTTATTTATTAATACACCTGATGAATATTTTGATAAATTTAACTAAATATTTTATATTTTAAAATAATTTCATGATAAATTTATCATAAACTATTTTCACATAATTCCTACTTAAATAATATATGTAAATTATTTAAATTTGATTTTTTTCTTTCAATTATTAACCAAATAGAGTTTACAAAATTATCACTAAAAAACAATTTGACAGCTGGAAGATTTGAAATTACCATAAACCCCTTAAGATTGATTTTTTGCTTAGCCTTGGCGTTGTAGCGGACAATTTCTCTGGCCAATTGAGGGACGTAATGTCCGGCGTAGCTCTCTCCGGTGAGATAAATCTGGCGATTCTTGTAACGAGGGAAGCGATCCAACCATCGGATCAGAAACTGCAGCGAATCCTTTGCTGAAATCATTCGAATTGTAAATCAAAATCAGGTTTACTAATTAATAAGAAGAGACCAAATTGAGGCGGTTACCAGTACGACGGTCGCCGGTGTCGAGGAGATCGGAAGATCTGTTGGAGTAAGAGAACCCAACGCCCGCCGGACTTTCCAGAAACAGTAAGTTTGCCAATTTGTTCCATGAAAACTTGTTCAGATATAAACCAGATGACGTTTTGCTAATCTTGAACGGTCCGATTTCCTCCGATGCACCGTACGCCACCGAAGAGCATCCAGGACCTTTTTTTTATTCAGAAATAAAATTAAATAATAGTAATTTGAAGAAGAATATCAGATTATTCCATTGCTGATTCCTGATTAAAGGCTACAAAGTTTGTTTGAAACAAACAAATTTGTTAATTTCATTTTTAAGTCTCACTATAAACTACCCATAAATTTTGGGCACACGAAAACTATTAAAATAAGTGCAAAGTATTATTTGTATATTCATACAGAAAATAAAATTTGTGTGTATTAATTTTAACTTAATTCAAATTATAATCTGATCTAAACTATCAATTTATTGATAATTTAAATTAAATCAAATTGTTACATAGAGATTCTATTTCCGTGTGTTTTATACACATAATATCGACCCTTAAATTAATACTACCTCCATTTGTCAAAATCACTTTCCTTTTTTGTTTGTTCAAAAAATCTTTTTCATTTCTTTATTTGAAACAATCATACCCACAAATAAAATTTTGACTCACACTACTCTCATTTTTTTTTACTTTATATTTTATTTTAATATAATATTATTTTTTATTAAATCTCGTGCGAAAAAAATTATGGATGAAGGGAGTAGATTATAATATAAATGATGTCATAAGAAAATTTTTAAATTTTAAAGTGCTAATAAAAAATAATTAGAATTAAAAATTAAAAATTAAATAGAATGAAACAAACTATTGAAAAAAATTTCATTATGTGAATGTGACAGAGTAACTAATACTTGCAGAGCTAACAAAGAAAAGTACACTACTACTATAATACAAAAAGGTAAGATAATTTATTAGGAAAATTTTCAATAATAATAATAAACTAATACTAGTAAATTTGTATTAAAAAATGAAAAAAAAAAAAAAAGAGAAGAATAGCAATAGAGTCGACACTCACTCAACGACTGTGTTGTACAGTGTACGAATCGCAATAACTGTTGGACAATTTGGGCCATCGTAAATGGGGTTAAATTAAATAGTTGCATCCTTATCATGAGGCCTAAATTTTGCCATACTAGTTTGACATTTGCAAAAAGAACCCAAAAGTTGGGCAAAATTGTCCAACCTCGATCCCATAATTGTTTATACATTTTTTTTTTCTGTCCGTTCCATAATTATTTTCACAAACTATTACCTTAACTTTATCCTCACAATCCAATTAATATCATTATTTTAATAATATAACTTTACATAACACTCTATTTCTCTTAAAAATTATGTCATTCCAAATGTCAAAATACCTCTGAGACGTAGAGAATATATTTGATTCGCACTGTGCGTGTGAACATGATGAATGACCTAACCAATGCCTGGTGCAGCAAGCATGCTGACAAATTTATTATTATGCAAAAGGCAGATGAATGAATATTGATATTAGTATTTAGTAGTAGTAGTTGTTGTTATCAATAAATGAGGATTCTTCTAAATTAGCTTCAAGCATTTTTTTCCATTTAATTTATTACTCTAGGCATGAATTTGACTTTTCTTTATGTAGCTTGCAAGTTAATGAACAGCTTGCACTTTAAGTTGCAATTCCTTTAACTCTTTCTTTTATTTTTTGGTAAATAGATTATTAAACGGAAGATGAGCTGATTATAAACCGTGCGCTTATAGTGTAATTCAAAAGTTAACTTTAATAATATCAAAAAAATTTGATAGTATAATTAAATTTTACTATGTACACCCAGTGCACATAAAAGACGTAATACAGTCATATAATAATAATTACGGAAAGATTTCGTATGTATTGGAGTACGGTGCACTCACTTAACAGTTAAAATTATTTATACTGGAAAATTACGGATTGATATATTAAAAAGTTTACCTTATTATTATTTTTTAGTGTAAACTTTTCAATATCATCAATATTTATATTGAACGAGTGCATCGAGCATCTGTTGCAGTTGCTCAAATAATTATAAGTGTTTGAACGAGTTTGAATTTTCCTAAAATTCATGCTTGTTTCCCATGAGACAATTATTTAATTGTAATTCCAGTCAAACACTCAAACGTCAGAAAAATCTGATGAAAATATCCATGATTAGGTAGCAAGTCTAATAAATGTAGAAAACACAAGAAATTTTTGAATTAAATTCTATCAACCAGTTTGTCAGAGTTATTGAAATTATCGCGTAATGCAACAGTTAATTTTTACTGTATTAATTAGCAGAAACAGTAAAAAAGAAAAAAAAACACACACACACATAAATTTTTGCATGGGATGAGAGAGAGAGAGAGGGGTAATTTGGTAATTATACCTCCGTTGAGCCAAACAACGAGGGGTTTAGCTAAGGGTTGTTCAACAGCTTCAGTGAGCCAGTAAAAGAGGGCTCTTCCGGCGACTTCATTGACGGTGACGTAGCCGGAAAACTGCTGAAATCCGACGGAAGGTTGGCCGGGAAGAGCCACAATTCTGTCAGCTTCTTCATTTGCACTCAATTGCAGCAGCATACAGCTCAGGGCTACAATGGTCAAAACACAGGAATGCCGAGGCATGATCTGTGAATGAATGCTTCCCTACCTTTCCTTTTTGTTACTGGTAAGGGAAGCTCGAGAGATGGGTGTTGTTAAGATGAATGCGTATATATATATATATATGTGTGTATATATATACTGAGAGAGAGAGAGAGATTGAGAGAGAGAGAGAGAGATCATGTATGTATATATATATATGTATGTATTCACACTTGACACATATTTATTATGATGCCATTAATGTGCAACAACTTACTTATTATGAGGTTCATCTCTAGAGCTAGAGTGATAATCAATCATTTTAATCAATCGCGCGTATCTTTTGAGTGATTTTTTGTTTTTATTGGAAGTTAAATACTACTTTAATTTTACTTTTCATAAAATATGTTTCACTCGAATTAAAAAATAATACTCTATTAAATAATAATAATAATAATAATATATATATATAATTTGATGTTTTCTCTTTTACTGCATGGAATAATGTCAAAGCGCGTTTTTTTTACGGAATAATTCATTACTAAAATTGGAATGCTTATGAGTTAAAAAGATGAAATGGGAGCTTTTGATAATCAAGCCAGGACGAAGGGGCGTGGGGGCTTTGTGAGCCTCTAAGATATTTGTAAATGAAATAATAATTGTGAAAATAGATCCTAATGTGTTTTCGGTGTTGTTAATGCTACACATGCACCTACTGATGAAACTATATATATTTTGGTAATTTTATTGTTTAATTCAAACTTTTCACTTGATTTACTTTTTATCCAAAGTTTTTGCTAAGAATTTTCATTTTCAAGATATTTCTTATTAGGTGGAGTCTATATATCATTAATCCAGAAGAATTTTCTAAATATTTTGCGATTTCAATTTATGATTTACTTGTCTAAAAAAAATAGTTAGATAATAGATATGGACACAATTAAAAAATGATATTTAATTTTTATAAATTAGTGTAAAATAATTTTTTTTTTGAAAAATCTTCTAAGAAATAACAATTTATATAGGATGGAAGGAGTATTACGAGAAAAATATTTTTAATAAACTCTTTAACTTGATATATATATATATAATATAAATTTACTGTGTTGGTGCTTCAAGAAGTAGCCTATTGTTGCTAAGAGTAGCACTGAAGCTGAATACGAGTCTTTTTCTACAATTTCAACTGGGATCATTTGGATCACAGTTTGGTTTTTCTTTGACTAGTACTGTCATTATTTGGTGTGATAATCAAGGTGCCATCATCTTAGCTTCAACGCGGCTTTCCATTTTAAGAACAAAGCACATTGGGATCATTTGGATCACCTCAATATTTTCAGGAATTTGATTTTTCTCTCACTTGTACTGTCATTATTTGGTGTGATAATTAAGGTGCCATCATCTTAATTAGCTTCAACTCGGCTTTTCGTTTTAAGAACAAAGCACATAGAAATAGATGTCCGTTTCATATATGAGAAGGTCCAATCTAAAGCATTGGATTTCAATTTATTCCTCAGAGGATCAAGCTGCTGACCTTTTTATCAAGTCTTTAGCTGCTACTTGGTTTTTTCCTTCTTCATGACAAATTTGGCTTTCAATCTTAATAGGCTTTGGCTTCTTTCGAAGCGTGTTAGATATATACATTACATGCAAGCATGCATGTGCTCACATAGATACAAAATTTAAAATTTTATTGTATTTTCTTTTCCTCTTCCTAGTTGGTTAGCTTGTTAAAAACTAGTTGGTAAGTTTGTTAAGAGACCACTTAGTTAGTTGCATACACTTAAAAAAATATGGGGAAATATTATTTGTTAACATCTCTAAGTGAAACTTGTAGGAAATTTTTTTGTACTATTAAACTAGTATCATAATATTCGTTTAGAGATATCATTGCTCTTATAAAATGATATTCATAATATTTTACATTGTGATATTACTTTATATATATGTATATTGATATCACTATTTGTTCCAAAAAATTTAGATTTGGAGTATATGAACGATAAATAAAATAAGGTGATTTGTCTAGCTCTTTTGTAAGGTCTAGTACTTTAATGTATTGCTCTTGTATACGATTGATAGCACAATAATACTGGTTTTGTTTGCCCTTCTATACATTGATTTAGGAACTTATTTATAGTAAATTCTATTGACGTATGATTTCAGGTTTCTTGTAACCGACGTAAGGTTGTAGCCCATGATCGTGGAGATCGTGGGAGTTATGGAAACTTCACTCTTTTACTTGTTTTCAATCTAAACATGACAGTTGGACACATATTTATGACGACGGTTGACTTGGTGGCTATGTGAGCTGGACTCGTCTTCTTCAGAACGAACATTATGTATTTGTTCGGCCATTAGCCTAACTCAGGAATATCCTAAAATCCCTCGGGCAACCCGGGCGACTATAATCCATGGGTTCTCAGGTCCCCAGAACCAACTATGATGAATATATATATCCTGCCATCGTGGCTTTCCTGATACCTTTTAGGCAGTCTACTCCTGAGTCGCTTGTCCTTAACATCTTTAAGGTCTTGTCTTCAGCTTATGTTTCTCAGCCCCAAGGATTAATGGGTCATCTGAGAGTTGGGTCGTGTTCTTATTATTCAAATATATTTATGCCCCAACAATCACTAAATGATGTTATGGTATCATTGAATGATTACAACCGTAAAAATATCATGCCACGAACAAATTTCACATAAGAAAATTTGAATATTTAACTTAATTTTGAAATTTTGACCAAAAATACTTTATATTCATCTGTATACTTTTAAATTTAATTCAAATATCAATATGTATTACTCTCAAATAGAGCTGGCCAATTGGGCCACCCAGCCTGGTCAGCCCATCGGGCCAAGCCATTGTTAAATCTAACTTACAAGACTAGAGCCCAACCCAATTCTAATGGGCGAGCCCGATATATTTCACTATTTCCTTTTAAAAAATGAGAATAAAAAGCTGTACGATTAATATAATATAACACAATACAACACAACACACTTCCATAATTCACACATATATTATATATCTTCTTAGTGTCGAACACTAATAAGAAATTTATAAAATATAATAAAAATCGCAAGTCCAAAGATAATAAGGGTCATTTCAATACCAAATAAGTTTAAAGTGAAAATGATCACATGTCCATCTGGAACACAAACTTTTATGTCCACCACCAATATAATATTGACACATAAGCATAGCGTCTATTATTATTTTAATTGATTGTTTAAATTTGCTTAATTATGTGTCATTATCACATTTATAGTAGACATATGATATTTTTTAGTTTAAAATTCTAATGGAATAAAAAATAATTCATAATTTTAAAGTTCAAAAGATTTTTTTTTAAAAACTAAATAAAAACATGGGCTTTTCTACGGTCAGGAAGGAGTTTCGCCCTTCCTGACGTCAGTAAACCAATAGAATTTTGACAAATAATATTACATTGTCCTAGGCGACATAGTTTCGTCCTAAGCCAAAAAAATAACTTTTAAAAATTAGAAAATAAAAATTACTGAAATAACCTTTTATAATTTTTTAAAAGTTATTTTTTTTTCTAATTTTTAAAAGTTATTTTAATTAATTTATTATTATATCTTAATATATTTTAATCAAATTAAAATTTATGTTTTCAAAATTAATTCTTACACCCATTGCGACTGGGCCCAGCCCGGCCTGAGCCCGAGTGGCCCGACGGGCCTAGCGGGCCGGGCTAAATAGACCCAGTTCTTTTTTGGCCCATATTTAAAAAATCCGGGTTTCAGGGCAGGATGTGCCCAAAAAATACAGGCCCAAAAAGAACCGGGTCTATTTAGCCCGGCCCGTTAGGCCTGTCGGGCCACTAGGGCTCAGGCGGGTCGGGCGGGATCAATGGGTGTAAGAATTAATTTTGAAAATATAAATTTTAATTTGATTAAAATATATTAAGATATAATAATATTTTAATTAAAAGGATAATTTTGTAATTTTAATTTTATTTAATAATATTAATTAATTTTTTTAACAGTGCGATCGCCTTATGCATAGTGCAATCGCTTTAGTGCAAAGTGCAATCACTTCAAAATAATATTGTACGTTAGATTATGAATCTAACTGTATTTAGGAGGTTTACTGACGTTAGGAAGGGCGAAGCCTTCCTGACCATAGAAAGACCCTAATAAGTATTATAATAAATTTAATTATAGGCTGAGGTTATTATAAACTATTTAGTTTTTATTTTATTTTTCTCTCTTAAGTAATTATATTTAAAACACATTTGAGATATTAGGAATAATTCTAGTTTTTACTTAAATATTGTAGGTGACTAGCAACTCTCGTTTTAAGTAAACTGCACATTTACAAGGACAATCAAGTTTTAAGGTGAGATTTTGTTTGCTTTGTCCCTTTTAAATGTTCATGTGAATTTTATTGTTACTTGCTACATGATATTAATATATATATTGAATTATTGGGTTGCTTCGACGGTAAGGTCGTTGTGACTTTGCGGGACTTCGGTCCAGGAGGGTAAGCTCCTTGGAGACAACTCCACCATATACAGATTGGCCAATATACAGATGTATTGCTTATGCATGCATGTTATGTGAGTTGATAATTTAATTTACTTTTGATATTTAATTGTGACAAATAGAATCCCACTGAGCTAGTTGGTTGCTCACCCCAAATTATTTAACATTTTGCAGATTAAAGGAGGAGCGGTGGAGCAACGGTGGATTGTCTGTTTTACTGTTTTGTATTTAATATCAATAAACTAGCTTCTAGTATGTTTCTAATTTTACTATGATGTTAAAATGGGATTTGATAGTTGTTAGTATTATGAGTTGCACCGTCTAGATAGTTTGAGTATATGCTTGTTACTTTAACTAAGACAAGATATACTATCTTTTGGTATAAATAATCTAAGTGCTAATGTATTTTACTTTTATAATAATTATTTCCGCTGCAAATTTCAAAAATATAAGTATGTCTATTTAATTTATCTTATTGTTGTTTGAGTATGTTTTTATCTAATTCGGTCTACAAAAGGTTTATGAAAATAGGGATGCGACAAAAATTCTCAGTGTAACCCAACAATATTAGAAAAATAATGTAATATTATTGATAACAAAAATAATGACAACCTAGAACACTATAGAAGTCCATATGTTAAATAAAGATACAAATTAAAGATAGTTACAAATTGGAACAAAATAATATAAATAAAGATAAAAAAATATTAATAAAAAAAATTGTGCGAGACCGTCTCATTACATGTGACCAACAAAAAAATGGTGATAAAATTATAATAAAATGTGACAGTATTTTTAAGAAAAGTGATCGTTATTTTTAAAAAAAATATTATCACTTTTTATAAAAATCGGTGATATATTTATAATACAAGGAGACAATATCTTTATGAAAAATGATATTCACTTTTAATTAAATTTTCTCAATCTTGCCAAGAGTCGCCAAGTTTCAATACATGAAATGGGGGGAAAGAAATCTCGCCCCTATTTATAAGCAAATTTTGGGGGCACCTAAGCAAATTTCTTGGGGGCAAAAGCGTAAGATCCCAAAATTTGAGGCCTTCTAATCCAAATATGTAAGCAACATGACGCGAGTCAAGACTAGTCGCGACCTTTTGGGGGCACGTTTGGAACGCACGTAGCGTCTTGTGGAAGAAATTATCATCAAGGGTAGCACACTACTTGGGGCATGTCATGTCCTGCCCCAGAGTCATGGAGAGTACGCCAACCCCCTTCGAGAAGTGCTAGGATCTTTCCACCTCGAAGCTCAAAAAGTCGCCTTGATGTCGACATAACATTCTGGCTGAACATGAATCATCGTGCCACCTCTCCTCCTCACACCGATATCAATATCAGAGAAGATCGAGCTCAACCTCGGAATCTACTGAGGATAAGTTGGGGGATATTTATTGTATAGCACAATTATTCATGGGCCAGAAACTTACTTTACGTCAAATCCCAAGGAACTGATCGGGCAAAGCACTAGCGCATGAATCCGACTAAGGTATGTATCCAATCAAGGTCAGGCCTGACCCCAAGGACGTCAGCCTCCCACATCAGAACCTCGAGCGAACCTGCCTGATCTCACCTGGCCTCGATGATATCAAGAAAGGACCAACAACGTCCCAACCTCAGTGAAGTCAGGCAAGGCCCAATAATTTTACGCCTCAACCAGTCCTTGTTCGACCCCATGGAACATCGACTGGTCCTCAAGAACAACATCCTAAAGACATCGCACCTTGATGACTCAGTCGAGGTTTGGAACCCAGCCTGAAGATAAGATCGTCTATTATAGTAAACTAGGTTTTGGCCCGTGCGATGCACGGGTCTGATTTATAAATGTTTTTTGAATTTTTTTTTTTATGAAGTTTTACATTTTGTTTTGTTACATTTAAATTTTTGTTTATGTTTTATATCAAATTATTTTGATGAAAATTTTATTTATCGAACAATCCAGATAAATTTGGTATTTTTTTTATGTTTCTGGTATTTAATTTGTAAATTTCTAATAGGTCACATTGTGATTTGAATTTTTTTTATGGCATTAATTTATTGCTTTATTCTTCATATTTGAAATTTTGAAGAAAATGATAAATGTCCATCCTATTTTTATTGAAACAGTAAGTAGTATTTTTATTATAAGTATTGACGTGCATTTACTTTTTAGTTCTTTAATTTCTATATTTTAGAAAAAAGGTTAACTTTTTTTTGAATAATCCCGAAATTCACATGTGATTCTTGTCATGCTTTATAGCGTCTTATAGTAATTTTGTGGTTAATTATTATGATAGTTGAACTTCAAATTTTTTTAGTTCTTTAATTCTTTGAAGAATCCTTTTTTTTTTTTTGTTTGGTTATTTTTCAAGAATTTTTGTTCTATTTTCCAGCAGTAAAAATTTCAAAAAATATTAGTGTATAAATGTTATGTGATTTTTTTCCTGTATTTAAATTTTTTAATATTTTTTATATCTTTTATGTTGTTGTGTTTTTTGTTTTGATTCGTTTTGTTTTTGTTTGTGAGCTTTTGTTGTTTTTTCATTATTATTTTGATTTTTTTATCAATCTCCTTTTAAGCTTGTTGTTTTAACAAGTAGATGGAGTAAGTTGTAAAAAAATTTATGTGTTATGTGATTTTTTAATTGTGTTTTAAATTTTTTTTATATCAATTTTTGGATTTTTTTTTTTGTTTTGTTTTTGTTTGGGAACTTTTGTTGTTTTTCTTATTGTTGTTTTGATTTTTTATCAATTTTCTTTTGTCTTTTTTTCTGTTTTTCTTATGTTTCTTTAAAACCTTCCTCTTTTTTTTTAAATTTTGTAGTTTTAATCGGGTAAAAAAAAATAGACATTATTTGATGCGTCCTCCCATGTAATTGGATGATTATCTGCTCCCATTACTTGTATCTCAACACCTGATGCAATACTTATATCTGAGGCAACCTTTACATTATTATCAAGCATGCAGCTAACCTTACTCGAAGCAACCAGAACTCTTGTTGATACACTCTCCCCATTACCTAAGTTTGATATCACCCTGGTCAAGGCCTACTTCTATGCATTTGGAGAAAACACAAACAATATCAATTTGTGCAGGAGAGTACAACGGAACTGGATTCTGCAAAGATGACATTATAAACGTACAGAACAATTGACTAAAACTATGAGATTGATGGAAAAGGGGCGACTGTCAAGATGGGTAACCTCCGACGAAGAGATATTGGCAACCCGCTCCTTTGACCCAATCACAGGAGATGCAAACTTTATAGAAGCCCGGTTTCTTTTTCCAGATATTTAACAATATCTGCACCCTTTCCAATCACGCCACCAGCTATTGCATTAGAACATAAAAACTTGAAATGAACCTTTTTTAGGGAATTATCTTCATCTATATGAAGAATTTGTTTTCAACATCTGCTGATAAAGAATGGCCAGAACCATGCTCAACAGTACTGAGAATAGAACTATTTTTTGTACCAAAATCTGCATTAAAAATGATGTGGCACCCCATGGGCAGACATGTGGCCAGGAGCTCCTTCACCAAGGATTCTACCTTGAAGACGACAGGAGACAACAAGCAGTGCTTTCTTTATGGCCAGAACTCCACCCATAATCTGCAACAGAATTGAGATATCTTAGATGCAGAAGTTGTTAAAAGCAAAATATTTTAATATTTTCCCAAACTTGCATACCATAACTCAATTCATTTAGGTGACATAGAGACACTCACTTTCATTCACCATGAAAATCGGTTATCTTCCTATTTTATTTATTTTTTCTTAATTTGCTTTCTTATGCAACTGCCATTGCATCCTAAGAAGAAAGGCAAATTTCAAAAAGCAGCAGAGTGGAAAACAACATATATTGAACATGTTTTGCAACCACACATGTAGAAACATTTATTTGCAGTTATTCTAATTAGACTGGTTCTTATTACCTGAATTATGAATTTTGAGGTTCAAATTAAGTTTCCCTTATGCCTTACAACATTTACCTACAAGTCAGCTTTTGGTCCTTGATTGAGTATACAGTTAGCAAGTAAATACTTCACAAATGTTTAATATATATATATATATATATATATATATATATGAGCAAACAAAACCAGGAGAAGGTCCAAAAAAATGAGACAACATCATGCCCACATGCAAAGAAAGCATCTCAAATTTTGACTCTAGTGCAAATAAAATCAAGAACCATCTCCTCAGTCCTTACTTAAGACTTAAGAACCAAACTTATGCACAAGATCAAGTAAAAACTATCACAATTTCTCTAATGAAATTTCGGAATTTATCGTTTTCCATTTTCACTCACTTTAAACATAAATGATCCCACTGTCTAAACAGCCAAGTGATATCAACCAAGGTTATTAATTGCTCAACAGTAATAGGAAACCAAAATTAATACATACAAAGCAACTATAGCTGAAGTTCAACAGCAGGCAAAATGGTAACTAAGACAATATTGATAATCACCTGAATTAACTCCTCTTCAGGAGCAGCACAAAAGAAGAGTTTGCTCCTTCTTCAAAACCTGAATCTTAGCCCGAGAGCTTTTCCGGATCCCGTCCACAATCTTCCCTCCTTTGCCCAACAGCACCCCTATTTGACCCGTTGGAGCCAATAGCCAACAAGCAACGCCCCATTGCTAGGATGTGCATCGTTATCCTCAGTCTCATTATTTCGGGTGTTCCCTTCTACCTCCAAATCCTTCTCAAAAACTCTCATCAATGCTTCCTGCGCTCTCGACAGAAGCACCATTTCGCCTTCTTCGCCTCCGCCTACGGGTATCTTCCCCGAAACAGTGTCGCCGACGATATTCATCACGCGTTCATGACAGTTGGGGAGGAGCTCCTTGAACCGTATTTTCAACCCCGTAAGGGTTTCTAGTTGCTTGATTACGGAGCCGGAGTTTCCAAAACAAAGTAGAGTTGTAGATAGAGAGACAACACAAGTACCTGGTATCGATCTAATGCATCGTTGATCGCCACGAAATCACCCTTGCGAAGCTGGCAAAGACCAGCATTAAGAAGGTTCCCATTAACTCCATATTTCAACAAATTAATGTTGAGTGACTGTTGTGCTATCTCTTAAACAGAATAAAATAATGGAAAAATAGGCAAGTAATGATAATATAAACATTCTACGTTTAACAAATAGCAAACATTTCACAATAGTTTCTGCCAACAACGTTCTTCAGTTGAAGCACGTGATCTCATGAGAGATGGCAACACTTACCTACTATGAAAGCACTGGCAACAGAAACAAAACAGAAAGATGAAGACAGTGCGCGGTAGAATTTAAAGTGAAAAGGTTAAAGTGAAGAATGTAACCGGCTATGTAACGCAAGAAACTGAATTCAAATGCCAGATCAACAACTTGACATTGACCTGAAATCCAAATCACCAACTTGAAAATAAACAAAGCCCTAATTGCACAAAGAATTGGTGAATAGATGAAAATATAAAAAATCGAAAAAACCAGTAAAACCAACCGACGCAGGTGTTGGAGGTCAACGGCAAGGAAATCAAGGCACAGGTTTGGGACACCGCTGGCCAAGAGCGTTTCCACCCCATCACCTCCACCTATTATCGCGGTGCATCGTTGCTTTCGTTACTATATAAACCGGAAGAATATCCCTGAAAGCGCCTACCGCTGGCTCAATAAGCTGAATATTATGTTTCCCCTTCTCTCTCCCTCCCTCCTTACGTTATTAAGAATGAGGATGAATTTATGGAGAAATTGAAGGCAGCAGAGACTCTTGGCTTCTTCTATTGCAAAGACTCTTGGCTTCGATGAAATTATTCTGTAATTAACGTTATGATTAATAAAATAAAGATCGTTTGAAATTCTAGGCAGTATGAAGCGCCTCCCCCTCATAAATTTTGAATCAACATGGCAGTATTAGAAGTACACATGGCAAGACATGATAATACTCAAAATGCGAATGGCAGCATTAGAAGAGGTGCTTTCTCTTTAGATTTTGACACAAAATTATCGGCTTCTTTGAGTTCTGCAACAACACCAAATCATCAAATTGAACAGCCCTAGCTGTCCTAAAGCCATGTAAGGGCTGCAATGATCTCAATTTGGGCCTCAAATAACTCAAATTTAATTTATTAATCTTAATTCTTGAAGCCCCAAAACACTATAAAAATGAACATACAGGAAACAATAATAACATTAACACAATTAACAAACAAAGAAATGAAATTCAGAAAAAACAGAATTAAAATAAGTAGGCGGGATATACAAAATCCTGACAAGTGAACACAAGAAATTCAAAGAATCAAGAATAGAAAAACCCCAATTGCATAAGCGCACAATTATACAGAATAAGCGATGCCAAGAACACCCCATCTAACAGTTCTTATTACCATATATTAACAACTCACATAAAATATAACATAGACGTGAATCCATTGAACTGAGGAAGAGGAAGAGAGCTTACAATAACAGGCTGCCTATCTATCCTATGCGAATCCATTTAACAGGCTGCCTCAATAAAGCCTGTTTCAATTTCACAATTCAGTAGAAAGAAATCAAGAATAGTTGAAATCAAATTCCGTTTAGCTTTATTTTAACTCCAGTTTCGACTCAAATAACAACAATCTTAAAAAGCTGTCTAGTTTATATCTGAAAACTATGTCGTAGCAAATGAATGTAATGTAATGAAAAATTCACGTCGAGATAGACTCTCAGCCTTTCGCATCGCCCACTATTGAGATTTCTGGCTATTGCACATCAATAACAACAGCAGAATCATAATACAATTCAAAGAAGCAATTTATCTAACACTTTATATGCATGAAATTGCTTTACATATTTCACTTAAAACCCATGCTTAGCACAAACCTAAAACAAATATTCAGTAAGAATTAGTCTCAACCAAAGAAGAAGTCCCCTTTTACTTCCAATACAATCCCTCAACCTAATTTCTCAAAGACATTCTATTTGTCATGCGTTTGTTTGCAGCACCATTCACTTTTCAAATTGTAATTAATAAAATACATGATGCAGAATATAGGCCATTCAATTCATGTATAGTCATCGACATCAATGCAATGAATATATTAAAAAAACAGTGCCACAACCAATACAAATATTGTAACACATCTCAAGAGCTCCATGACAATAGTACTAATTAAGAACGATATTAAGTAACATGTTTTCCTTTGCTAGTTATTGTATCAAATCTTTTTAGTAATTTAACAAATCAAAATTGCGTAATTTTAAAGCAACTATAGAATGATATTCCATCATTTCATCCAACATGAACTCAGAAATATAAAAGCGCCACTTACGACCACTTTTTCAATTTTGATCCAAACCAATACCAAGATAAAATGAGAAAACAAATTAAAAGAAAACAAAATTGTGAACATAATGGCACCATTTTATAGTGGTTGTTTGTGAATAAAGTAGTAATATAAGTAATCAAAATGAAATTTAAATACTCGAATCACCTTTTTGAGGAGGCGGGCTACGTGCAGCTGGACCGGGGGTTGGGCGGGCAGATCTTCCTGAAAAATAGGAAACACCAATAGTTAGAAGCTACCAGACAGAATTAAATTGCACCTATCTCTCACTGTGTATAATGAGAAAACTTGCATCCACAATCTACATGCCATTTAACTGATCTCGATTCATTGTTGTATCACCCACTTCCATTACCATTATCTGATGTTCTCCCTCGCGACGCCCCCAAACTAAATTCTCTCTCTCTCTCTAATAGGAACTTTATGCTGTTTGACAGCAACTTTGAACAAATCTTTGAGCTATTTTTCTCTAGCCTTCTCCCCATCTTTCTTCTTCTGTCAAATAATACAACAAAAACAAATCAGTGTTATCTCGCTCAAAAAAATAATGGCTTCAATCTCAGAGAAACTGAGCTGAGGCTTGGGTTGCAGGTGGAATGCTATTCCAATTCCCACAGTTCACCCCACCCCGTGATTCCCCTCTCAATTTGGCCAGTTCAATCCCTAAATGCTGATTAAAATCGAATCAGCTATTCAAAATTGCAAAAATACTGAACATTAAACAAATTATGAATATATTTCAGAAATTGAGATATCATATGACAACAAATAAAACATTCTTTTTGAAACTGCAAAATTGAACCTAAAGCATAGCACTTGGGATTCTTTCATTCATACAAACATCAAAATGCAACATGACATATTTTCGCTCTACAAAATACCTAAGTGTAAAAATGATATAGGGAACATACAGAAGGGCAAGGATCACATTTCTTCACGATAGCCTCCAGAACCAACATGGGGCAATCTCGAATACAATAAGCATACCCTTTAACTCCACTCGCATTAGCTATTGCCTCAGCATCTTCCATTGGATCATTAAGCTCAGCCAAAACAGGAGGTAACCTCTGCTTTGCCTCTTGCAGTACTTGTTTCAGATCAAGTAAAGTTGTTTTACTTTGATTCTTTTTAATAAATATCGTAGCAATCCCCATTATCTGCAGATGAAATAAAACCTAGAATGGACCTGCCCTCTGATCCTTCTTCTTGGGCTGTCTCTCTATTATCTACTTCACCCAATTTCATGGGAGATGAGAAGAATGTGAGAAAGAATTATATTTATTTATCAAGGTCAGTCTATACGTGTGGAATGTGAAAAGAGCTGTACGTTTGGAATGTGGAAAGACAATTGGCTTTTTACATATGGCGTGAGGTGTATGACACATGTCACTGCGGGAGTATATTAAAATTGACACGTGGCAGCTTGTGGTGTGGTGAGGTGACTTCTACTTTTATAATATAAGATTGTAATATAATAGGCCTTGTAGAGTTAGACAGTCAGTGTCCATTATAGAGAACTCTTGTTTTACTTGTAAATTGTAATAGGACAAGTAAAGATGCTTAGATTTTCAAATTTCATTGTGCCACATCCTTCCAAGCTAAGAGTTTTTCCTACACCGTACTGTTGCTAAAATCTTTGCATTATAAATGCATGGATTTTGCGCAGATACTAGGACAACAAAAGGCACGTCCTATTTTGCCTGTATATACTGCCTTCTTGGCACGTAAATAATAATTACATTCAAGTTCAAGCTCGATACAAATAGACTTGAAAATCTTGGTGCTTTTAAATATTTTTCTGTAGTGTTCTTCATGCTTTTTATACTCCATTAATTTCCTCAAGCATTCAAGTCTCCAATAATCTTCATTTATTTTGTTGTTAGGATCTTTAAGGCGACACCCATAGTATTTACTAGCTATAAATACAAGTCCTCCAACAACAAAGGTTATTTTTGTTATTGTATATTGATATTAATTTATTTATTGATAGGGCGATACAGTGACATTACAATATGCACAATCCTATTGTCCTGCAGTCACTTAAAAATTATGTTATATGCTGGATTATAAATTTAATGATATTTAAAAATTCTACTAACCTTAGGAAGACCATTCTAGAATGGTACAAGCAATGTGTACCGAATCGAAGGTGTTCCTTAAATCGGATCAATTAAAAAAATCATAGGATCAAATTGAAATTAAAAAAGAAAAGTCCAAAACTATGAGACCATTGAATATCGAAAATTAATGTGTAATATAAAACAATAATGAGAAGTGATTCTTACTTGTAAAAGTTTAAGTATCATGTTTTTGATGAAGTGCATAATTGTTAGATCCAAAATCTTCATCTACCTCAGGGGTATACATGCATGATGATTAAACGAAACTTAGAGATAATAAATGAAGAAGACTAAGAGTCTAAGACCACTAACAATAGGGAAGCACTTGAGTGTTACTTAGAGTGCTCTCAAGAACCCGCAACCTAGTGACATGTGTATCATGTTCACAGGGTATGTTGTGTGTTTACATGGGTTGAGACTTCTATTTATAGAGTCCGAAGCAATAAGACTAGAAATTACATATACAACTTTTCTTTTAGGATTTTGATTTGATGTAGGTGATAGTGACATTTATTTTACATTTAATATTAATAATTCTTGTATTTTTGTATCATGGATATTTGGTCTTTTTTAGGATAAATCCAAATTCTATTAACTTCCATTTAGTATCATAAAAATTGAATAATTCTGATTATAATACTATTTAGTATGAATATAGAGAGAGACAAATAAGAAGACAACCAAAAACAAATTCTAATGTGACGAGACATGTGTAGGATAAAATGCGAACCATCATTTGGTCAAAACAAACTCCATCAACATGTAATACATTAATCAAAAGGGGTCAATGTTTTTTTTTTCTCTTGGAAGTGAGCTTCATAATCTTTTAATGAGACTATAAATGAGAGAATTTATGCAGGTTCCGATGCAGAGCTTACATTTTGAAAGAATTTCGCTTCATCTAAAAGTCTAAATTTGTAGAAGAGCGTGAATTGAAACTATCTCTTTTTGGGAAGGCCCAATGAGTGAATAATTTAATATGTATAGAGTTACTCTCGGCGAAAATTGAACCCAGAACACTGGGAAAGCCTAAGCTCTGATACCATGAAAAAATTATTTCTCATCTAAAATTCAAACTTATAGAAACGTGTGGAATCAATTCATTTATTTAATTTTCCTAACACAATCCTTATTTTTTATTTTCAAGTCACCTTATTACTTGATCATCCAATTTTACTAAACCTATTTATTTATTTTAATTTATTCAATAAAAACAGTTATATTTTTTTAATATTTTATCCTATTATCTTACAATCTACTTTACTTTCACACACAATATAACCTATGATCTAAAAACTCGTTTAAAATGAAATGGGACTAGAAGGAGAAAGTATATTCTAAGTCGAATTGCTTTATTATTTTCTTTAAACAAAAGTGTTCCAAAAATTAGCTCAGTGGTCTAGAGTAAATATAAGCAAAATCTTACATTCTGATCCTCATATTAATACCAAGAGCAACAAATGTATATATTATGCAAAACTTTCTCTTCTTCGTTCTACGATGATTTTTGCGTATAATTGTCTCATACGTTACAAGTAAGTGCTGCAAGGGCTAATGACCGCCAAATTCGGTCACAAAAATTATAAGATTAGGCCCAAAAATATGGCCCATTATTTTTTGGATCTTGGGTCGTAAGGCTCACATGATTTTTTCTATCACTGGATATATAACATACCGTTTCATCTCGTCATATGCCGAAACTGCAATCTTCAAAAGAGAAATATCACCTGGAAGTGCAATTCAAGTTCGTAAACCGAAACTGTAAGTTACTTAAGAGGGGAACCACAATCCAAACATAAGGGGAACCACCACAAAAGAGAATAAAATTTTTCTTTGTGTGTCTTGAACCCAAAACCTCAGGATTTTAAGTAGTATAACTCTAACCACTTGAATTATTCACACTTGACACGTCATTCTCAAAGAATTAACGGGCTTAAAATCTCTAGATATCTAGCTAGCTTTTAGTTGAAAAATAAAATTAAAGAGATATATTTTTCCTTTTTATAAAAAACATATATGAAAAAAACTTGTATGGGACTGATTCATGACATGAGATCAGTATAAATATATCACTTACTAAAAAAATTATCATTTTTAAAAAGTTATAAAGTTTTAATTAAAAATAATAATATTTTTAAGAAAAATTATAATCACTTTTAACAAAAATATTATTACTTTTTAAAAATGATAACTTTTTTATTAATAAGTGTCTGATCTCATATCATGAAACGGCCGCATGCAAGACTACTCAATATATATATATATATGTTCCTGGATTTGAATATTTAACTAAAGTATAATATTTTGGTGTACCAATTATATTATACAATATATGCACAGTTAATATTATTCACTAAAATAATTAACGTCGATCAATTAATATTTTTTAATAAAATAATTAAATTTTTATTTAAAAGTATAAAATTTTATCATGCAAATGTTGCACAAAAACTATTTCTATAACTAAATGGATGTGACTTAAGTGGGTAGAGCAATTTGAATTTCGTTTCTTTAATTTTGGAAAGCAACTTACCATAAATATACTTGGTCAATCGCAAATTAACTGATTGGTGAGGTAGTCAAATAGTTGCCGCGCGCTAATAATAGTATACTTGAATTAAGGAATTAGTCATTGCAATAATTAAACTAAATTAAATATAATTATGTTCGATGATGACTAACCAACGTAGGCAATTAAACTAAATTAATTTAATTCTGAATGATGGTCTGATGATGACTAACAAACGTGGGCAAGTGTAATAATGGACTTGAAAAAAAAAAAGAAAAAAAAAATGTAACAATGGACTTTGTGGCTCATGTTAGAAACCAATGCCCATATTTGAAAAGTCAATTCCTCCATTTTCTTGCAATTTTTAAAAAACAAAAAAATTGCAAAAATGTTAATGTTTGTTGTAATTAATATATCAATGATATAGGGTAATTAAACTTTTTGACGGGCTGTAATTTATGAAGGTAAAGAAGGGGGATCGAAATTTTGTTAAAATTGATAATTTAAAAATTATACTACCTCCGTCCCGGGTCTTTTTTTCCAAAAGATTTGGACATACGGATTAAAAAAAAAGTAGAGCATGTAAGTGTAAAGTTAATTAATAAAATATAAAAAATATATTTTATTAACTTTTATAAGTGTAAATTATTTCTTTTTTAAGATAGAAAAAAAGAGTTGGAACATCTCAAAATAAAAAATAAAAAAGGGAAAAAGAGTTAGGATTATATAACTTTAAAAATAATAAATAGAGATCAAATCAACCTAAATCAATCCAAATTGGTTCAAGTTGTATTAAAACTTGGGCCCCAAATTTGGATTGTTTCAAATGCATTTGATCTCAACTCATCGCTTTCTAAAATTTTGTACTCCATTTATCAATTTAAAAGATATTAGAATTTATATGCAAGTATAGAGAAATTGTATGAAAAATAAAAACAAAAATAACACGGATTTATTTACGCAGTTTATCTCTAAAAGACTATTTTGGGGCACTACCAAACCAGGAGAATTATAATTACTAATAATTTTTATAATATGGTTACAATAAATCATATAAGTATTTATAAGAATCCCGATGAGTTGAGACGTGAAACAGTCGATCATGCTTCATAACCTGACTAAAAAATCTTTATTTTGTCAATCCCATAAATTATATTCCTTAAAAAGTTCTCCAAACGATCTGTATAGATTTTATGGGATTCGTTTTAAGGACAAATTGTTCCACTAAACAGCATATTAATTACAACTCTTTCATGAAATTACATTACAAAATTACTATTCTACAAAACTATAATTTTATATTAAAATTATAATTATACCAATTTAAAGATAAAGTAATTGTAAATCAATCTTACTGTGTACAACAATACGACAAATAATCATGTTATTGTCAGGGTTCAAAATCCTCCTCATTGGAATAGTGGACCATTATTTACTTTTACTATGCAATTGATTATTACTCCTAAATTATATAATAAATTATTAAGAAAATATGCATAGCATATAAATAAATATTAAAATTAAATTAATTTCCTATACTTTTGCCCATAACTTAATGACTTAATTAAAACCTATTTGGTGCCCTAAAAATCTGTTCACCATGACATGCAAAATTACCATCGAACATAGAGGAACTACATAAACTAATCTTCATATATTGCGAAGATATATTTAATTATTCAAACGTGGTCCTGTACTAGCTAATTATATATTTATTGCTTATTTATTTTTTCATTTATGTTATGTACTCCAGAATTACATATTCAGAAGTTCATCTAAATAAGGCACTAAATCCACCAAATTATTATAATTTTGCACCTAAGCCACCGAACCTTATTTTATTATATTAATATATATATATATATATACTATTAAACTTTAGCACATAAACTACAAAATTTAATTAAATTTTTGCACGTACAAATCTTAATTTTTAATTAGTTTTTTTTTAAATAAGATATATGTTCGCGCATGGGATTCATAAAATGGCTTGCTATAAAAAAAATTCATAATTACTTCAATTAGAAAGAGAAATACACAAAACTCTTCATTACTTTGATCGTCTATCTCTTTGTGCCGTAAGTACATTGTCTAGCATGCATGTTTCTCCCTCAATGTTATTTTTCATATGTTCTAATTAATTCTACATTCTTTTATTTTATTTGCTGGCAATTGATTTTTAAAAATATCATTCACATGTTAAAATTGCAAAAAAAAAAAAAAAAAAAAAAAAACCAAAATTAAATTTTTTAATATGTTAAATTTTAACTACTTTATATATATTAATGCAAAAATATGTACTCTTTGTCCACCAAATTATTTTCTACTTTTCCTTTTTGTTTGTCCACAAAACTTTTTCTCATTTCTTTTTTTTGAAACAACCCACACTCACAAGTAAAAGTTCAATACCTCCATTTTTTTCTTACTTCATCTATCATTTTAATATAATATTAATTTTCATTAAATTTTTGCTATTTTAAAAATGGAAAATAGATTGGTGGACGGAGGGAGTATAATTTATTATGTGAAAAGTTTAATGAGTTTATGCAAATAGGACGACATTTAAATTTACATGCATGGATGCAGTATATATATACTATGTGTGTTCAGTTTTTGATATAAGCTTTATTCACATGTGAGTCAAGCACATTAAATATAATAACAATAATAGTATAGAATAATTCACGTCATGGCCAATGGGTGTGTATATTTCCAGTTCTTCACATTAACTTTGTCAAGAAATAAAAGGGTTCGTATAAACGGGACATATATAGACTTATTAAAAGATAAAGACAAACGAATTCTTTAATTAATATTTGTGAGCCAATAAATCATACTCTCTTTCATACTTCTTGGAATTTTATATAGGAAAGATTATAAAATAGTTTTAAAAATGATACTAATTACAATTGTCATGTGCAAATAAAAAATATATTTCTATGCAAAATAAAATTATATTTTTATATAAATATTTTAAATAAATTTGTAAATTTGTTCATTTTTTGAACCAATATGAAAATACCCATGTTTATTAATTAATTTATTTATTTTTACCACGGCTTGTTTTTGTTTATCTTGAAACATAAGTAAGAATATCAAACGGTAAATGAATCAAAAGGAAATAACACTTATTGATAAATATTTCGAGATTCACCTTTTAATTATTGGGTAGGAATTTTGACTTTAAATTCATTTTTCTTACAGATGCAAGTGTTTTAATTATTTCGAAATTTATAGCATTATTCCAGTGTTTTCTTGCTCTCAAAGATAACGCATGGTAGCACTAATGACCTATATATTTATAATACAAAAATGTATGTGATCAATCATGCGATTAAGGCTTTCGTTACATTTTAGTTTTTGGATATTAGTTCTATATAATTGTCCAACTTCTAACATTAAGGATTTGTTTGGTAGTCCTAAAAAATAGAGAGAAACTCTTTTATTATGGCTTCTTTTTTTTAATGTTTGGTAGTTCTAAAATAATTTCAGATTGGCCCGTTTTTAAAATCCAACCCTTTTAATTGATTCTTGAAGCACTATTTCTCTTTACAACCCCGTGTTCTTCCCCCTCCCTCCTTCCCCCTAGATATTTTTTTTGTTTTTTTTATTTTGTAGAGTCTTATAAAAATTTATCATTTTCCCTCATCGCCCGTGTTATCATTACCCACGTTTTTTGAAAATTGTTGAAGTTGTACTAATTAACACGGATAATTTTTTATCTGATTCTCCAACTGATATATAGCATGGATTGAGCACGACTTCATGTTATTAATTTTCATTAATTCAGATGATGCATGGTGTAACAATTTCTATTTTGATTTTCCAGCTGCTGGCTCTTCCAATGGATTACGGTGATTGTTGTGAGCACTGATTTTTATTTCGAATTTCTATGGTAATTGACGGTTGTGGCGGCTTTAAGTAACGTCAGTGAGCAACGATTTTCCAACGAGAGTGTTAAAATTCAGGTGAACTCCGGGCGACGGTGGCTTTGTGGTGGTGGTCTAATTCCATTGAGAGGAGCTTCAAACGACTTCAATTTTCATCCGTGTGGAGCTTCAAATAGCCTCCATGGTGGTTTTTCCATGGAAGCCTACCTTTTCTTTCTTTCACAGACAGTGCATGCATTACACTCATTTACTTAACTATTATTATTATTATTATTAATTTTATATACCAAACAAACTCAAAAATATTATTTGTTGTGTTTTATCTCCTATCAAACAAGTGCAAAATTTTATTTACTGGACTACCAAACACAAAGAAAAGCCACCCACCTCAAGTTCACCCCTAATCTTTTCTTAAGATCTGTCCTACTTTATTTTCTCACGATTGCTACCAAACGGATCCTAAATGTGATTAAATGTCAAGGTATATGGATATATATATATATATATATGTGTGTGTGTGTTTGATAAGTTAGTGGACACTTATGCTGCTTTTACTTTATGTGCCTTTATCACGTATTTACTTTGAAGGCTTACAAAATCTAGTTGACACCCTGACCTGGGTTAAACACATCTTATTTGCCTATTATAATCTGCACAAAATTTTGGGGGAGGGGGGGTTCACAAAAATTATATATTGTTGGGATATTGTCCATATGTTAATACATGCTTATTTTAGTCTCCGTATATGTTTGTATTTAGCACATGAAACTAAACATGGGTATATATTGGGATGTCCATATATTAACCAACTCTCATCACCGTTACCGAATTAACTAAGATTAACCCCTCAACCAAGAAGTAAACACAGTTTTAGTGAAAAATATATTGTGAAAGGTTCAATTAGAAAGACGAGTTAAAGTTAGTGTTGGAATATGTGCTCCTCGAAGAGAGCTCCTATTCATTATATTACTCGCCCAATTCTAATTTTGGGTGAATGAGAAATTGAAATTTTATGTTTGTTATAATAAATGGGAAATGAAGGAAAAGCTAAAAGTTTTGTCCCACATTGGAAAATTGTTGTTTGAGAAGTGGATATATAAGAAGGAACTCACATTTAGCTTGTAAGAAAGTTACGGGGTTATGCTCCTCAACTTTATTTCTCATATGTAGAAGTTTTGTGCTGAAGAGCACTTGCTGAAGTCCGCTGATAGACTACCTCAAGATAAGGTGAGGCCACCACAAGATCAACTGGTAAGTAAGATGAGGAGGAGGTCATCTTATATACAGCTGATGGACTACTCCGAGGTCAGCTGAGACTCTTCACTTCTATGACTACATTTATGAAACGTTCTTAAAATTTAAATTCTGAGTTAATGCAATTAACTCAGACGTTACTTGCGGTTATGGTCTAAGACATTTATTGCTCTTTATGGCCACGTTCCAACGGTCATTTTGAATACTTCAAATAGTATTATCTGATGTGTAATTAAACACAACAAAAACATAGAATTACAAAAAGTTGAGTGGAAATGTACAGATACTATTATGGCAGTTGCCACGTTGTTTAGCTTTTTAATTCTGTTATTTCGTTCATATTCTGGTGATATTCTAACAATATTTCAGTTCATTTTAAACAAGATATTGTGCTATATCATTGTTTTAATCGTTGTATCCTGTGAAACAAGTGTCCCGTTGATTCACTAGCACCTGTAATGGGGGGCATAATTTGTTTTAAGGAAATCGTGAATTTCATGAGCCACGATTATCGAATATTTTTATATATTATTATCTGTCATCAGGTGCTCATACTTCTACAGTCTTAAAATAGATTATTCTTCAAGATGAGCGATACAAATCCAACCGTGACAAATTATACTTCCCCAGTGGCACCCACTGCTTCAGCCTCCACTTCCACACTTGTTGGTTCGACGATTTCCACACCAGTTGTCTCTGTTGTTCAAGTCACAATACATGTGCACCACCACGACAAACCGAAGTAATTCAGTGGGCTGAATTTCAAAAGGTGGCAACAGAAGATGTTACTTTATTTGACAACTCTTAGCTTAGCAAGATTCCTGAATGAAGATCCACCAACGCTACCCGCAAATCCCGACGTCCATGCGGTGGTTGCCCAAGATGCATGGAATCACTCTGATTTCTTATGCAAGAATTACATTTTGAACAGCCTTTCAGATGCATTGTACAATGTGTACCTAGGGATCAAGACCGCAAAAGAGTTGTGAGAAACCCTAGAGAAGAAATACAAAACCGAGGATGTTGGAACAAAAAAATTCCTTGTAAGTAAATTTTTTGAGTTTAAAATGGTGGATACTAAACTTGTTGTTAGTCAAGTGCAAGTGTTACACGTTATTATCTCTGATATTCATGCTATAGGAATGGTGATTAGCGAATCGTTTCAAGTGACTGCAATAATAGATAAATTGCCACCGAATTGGAAAAATTTCAAGAATTACCTCACCCACAAGAGGAAAGAGATGACGGTGGAGGAGTTTGTTGTTTGTCTTCGCATTGAAGAGGACAACAAGAAATCAAGTAAACAAAATGGTGACTCCGAGCCAAAAGCCAATGTTGTAGAATAAGGTCAAGGCTCGAGGACCAACCCCAAAAAATGGAAAGAATAAAGTTAATCCTTCGACCAAGAATTTGGGACCGAAGAAGGAAGAGTTCAAAAAAATTACAGGGACTTGCTACAGCAATTGTGAGAAACCTTGTCACAAGGCGTCTCAATGTAAAAAACCGAAAAAAATCAAGTCAATATGGTGAACCAAGATGAGAAGCACTTCTCGACTGTGGTGTCCGAGGTAAATATGGTGGGTTCAAACCCACGTGAATGGTGGCTCGATACGGGTGAAACCCATCATACATGTTGTTCCAAGGAATTATTTAATTTCCTTGATGAAAATGTACATGAAGAGAAGCTCTACATGGGAAATTCAGCTACTTCCGATGTCAAAGGCAAAGGGAAAGTAGTGCTGAAATTTAGCTCCGATAAGGATCTGACTTTGAATGATGTGTTGTACATACTGGAAATTCGTAAGAATTTAGTGTCCGATTCTTTATTGAATAAACATGGGTTCAAAATTATAATAGAGCGGATAAAATTATTTTATGCAAGAATGGAGTGTATGTTGGAAAAGGTTATGAATGTGATGGACGTTTTAAGCTCAATGTAATAACGATAAAAAAATATGAATAAAAATGCTTCATGAGTCGTCTATTACGTGACATGGTCATTTGGGACATGTTAATTTTAATTCATTAAAGAAATTGATAAATATGAATAGCATACCAACACTCCAAATTGATACAATCATAAGTGTGAGATTTGTGTAGAAACGAAAATGGTTCGGTCATCTTTCCGAACTATTAAAGAAATAGTGAACCACTTGATTTAATTCACACGGATGTGTGCAATTTAAAAAATATACAAACACATGGAGGAAATAAATATTTCATCACTTTTGTAGATGATAGCACAAAATATTATTTTGTGTATCTTCTAAAAAAAGGACGAAGCTTTTGATAAGTTCGTGCTTTATAAAAATGAGGTTGAAAATCAACTCAACCGAAAAATTATAAATTTTTTAGAAGATATTCCAAAATGGACAAAACATGTGCCTTCAATTTGCATTCACTGTGATAGTCAATCAACAATTGGTAGGGCACAAAGTGCTTTGTATAATGGTGAGTCTAGACATATTCGTCGTAGATATAATACCATTAAACAACTACTCTCGACTGGGGTTATCACAATAGACTATGTAAGATAACATAGCAAATCTGTTAAACAAAGGGTTAAATAGAGAGATATTTTTGTCGTCATCTAGAGGAATGAGTCTTAAAGCCTTAGAAAAGATGAGTTGAGATGAAGAAAAACCTTACCTAAATGATTGGAGATCCCAAGAATTAGGTTCAAAAGGATAACCTAATTGTCTAACTCAAAATCATTGTTTTATGGGGGATAATCTAATTAAACTCTAGAAAACGCATTGTCTGAAAGATGTTACAGTGATAAGTTGTGAGGATTAGCAAAATGACTATTAATGATTTGAGAAGAGTTTGAGATACTCTCAAAAGAATTACCTATTTGATAGAGAAGCGGGGCCGCTTCAAAGGGAATATTATAAGGTATATTCCTAGAAACTCTTGCAAAATCAGACAGATGTTCATGGCCAAAACGAACATACTCATGAGAACTAAGAATTGTTTGGAAGAACTTGAGTGAAGTACACCATCTTTTACACAAATGGTTGATAGTTCAAAGACATCACATCTACTATTCAATTAGTAAAGTAAGTGTATTTTCACATGGGAATGTTCAAAAGGTAACACCTATCTATCCTTTGCAAGTTTCTAACGTCGATGTATATCACCAAAAATCTTTTTGGTCTCTTTATCAATTTCCATTCATGTGGGGGATTGTTGGAATATGTACTCCTCAAAAAGAGCTTCGATTCGGTATATTACTCGCCCAATTCCGATTTTGAGTGAATGAGAAATTGGAATTTTATGTTTGTTGTAATAAATGAGAAATGTAGGGAAAAGCTAAAAGTTTTGTCCCATATTGGAAAACGGTTGTTGGAGAAGTGGGTATATAAGAAGAAACTCACCTCTAGTTTGTAAGAAAGTTACGGGGTTATGCTCCTCTACTTTATTTTCCATGTGTAGAAGTTTTGTGCTGAAGGCCAGTTGCTGAAGTGCATTGATAGACTACCTGAAGATAAGATGAGACTAAGACAATCTTAATAAGATGAGGTCAAGGTCATCTTATAAGATGAGGCCGAGGTCATCTTGCAAGATGGGGCCGAGGTAATCCTATATTCAGCTGATGGAATACTCCGAGATCAGCTGAGACTCTTCACTTCTACGACTACAATTATGAAACGTTCTTAAAATTTAAATTCCGAGTTAATGTAATTAACTCAGACGTTACTTGCGGTTATGGTCTAAGATATTTAAGGCTCTTTATGGCCACGTTCCAACGGTAATTTTGAATACTTCAAATCGTATTATCTGATGTGTAATTAGACACAACAAAGAACTTAGAATTACAAAAAGTTGAGTGAAAATATACAGATACTATTCCAACAGTTGCCACTTTGTTTAGCTTTTTAATTCTGCTATTTCGTTCATATTTCGGTGATTATTCGAACAATATTTCAGTTCGTTTTAAGCAAGATTTTGTGCTATATCGTTGTTTTAATCGTTGTATCCTGGAAAACAAGTGTTTCGTTGATTCACTAGCACCTAGAGTGAGGGACATAATTTGTTTTAAGAAAATCGTGAATGTCACGAGCCTCGATTATCGAATAATTTTATATTATATTATCAGTCATCAGTTGCTCATACTCCTACCGTTAAAGCCTTTGGGGCGGATTACAATTTACAATTGGTTCCAAAATGATATATTTTTGTTACTTTTGTAAACACATCACTAAAACAGAATTCAATTCGAAGGCCACTCGAACGAGTTGGAGAGGAACTTTTACTTAGTAGCATGAACAATCACATAGAATACCAAATTGAATATATTATACTTGAATTTGAGAATTTAATGTGTAATTAGCATATGGCATTTTTATAGCTCGATGAATTGAAAATAGTCATAATTAATGATTTAATTTCTAAGAAAAAAACAAACAGAAAACTTCACATTTTAAGATGGCCAAGCCACCTTGAATGCTCTCTTCACTTGGTCACAAGTCATACTGCACTAACAATATATAAATATATGTAAAAATGATAATATTTAATAAAAAGGAATTATAATAATTCTTATAAAGTAATTAATGGAATTAAATACCTGCACCTGGCCATTATTCACAATAAATATCATAAACTTTTAATCAGGTCAATGTTCAACAATCAAGACCAAACATGGTCTCTACATACATAAAAATATATTTATATAATTTAATGAACCTCCTTGGATCCATTTCAAAGCAATCTCTTCTGGTAAAATATACTCCTTCCATTCCAAACTAAAATATTTCATTTTATTTTCGTTTATCTCATTCTAAATAACACACTTTATAAAAATCACTTTTATAATATTATTTTAAACACACATAATTCAATTAATTAATTTATTTTATATATAAAAATTTATAGCATTACACAAATTTCTCTCCATTCCTCAATTTTATTAATTGTGTGCCATGTGAAGTTAATTTGGGAGTAATATTTTTCTAATGATAATAAAAGAGTATCTCTCTTATACATTAAATACACAATATATTTTAAATATATTTTTAAATAATTAGAGTTATTTTTATCAAATTATTAGTGTTATTTACGCTAAATAAATTTTTTTGGTCGAAAAAAAAGACTTTTATAGTTCAAGGAGTATAAGAAATACCCACAAAAATTACACATAAATTTGCAATACACCCGACAAATAACTCATAAAAGAAGCTTCTAGACCACAACAACTCCTATCACACTAGTATATCATATCAACCATAATTGTTCAATATAATTAGTATTAAATATACAATAAAAATGCAAGACTCTAATTATTTAAGAGCTTTAGTCTTAATGCATACAGTTAAACTAAAAATTACACATGTTATTATTAAAAAATATATTTTTAAAAATTGATTTTTCAATATTAATAGATATTCCCTCCATCCCACTATAAGTTTCTCACTTACATTTTTTGGATGTCCCACAATAAGTTTCTCATTCCATAAAAAGCAACAACAATATTTCATATATTAATAAATAAATACACTCATTAATTTATCACAACTTCTCGTTACTTTTTCACAACTATTTTATACAAAAGTCAACATGGGGTCCACCATATAATAATAAATAATACACTTTCTTAAACAAAACAACAACAAAAAATAAGAAACTTAAAGAGGGACGGATGGAGTATAATTTTTCAATAATAAATATAATTTTTTTTAAATATATTTAAATTATACAAGTGCATCCATATACTTACACTTAATTTGCACCATCTTCTTAATCAAATAGTAATTCTAACACTTAATAAAATAATAATTTTAACACCGGCCAGATCTACTTGCACGGATACACACTGCATTAGTTAAATAACAACTCAGTTAAAACCAATCGAAATCTACGCAAATGTAGTAAGTTATAGTAACTAAACATCTTTCTCTTTCTCTATCTCCGTCTTTCCGAAGATTAAGAAAGGGAGAAAAAATAATACTCCCTACGTCTACTATAAATGGTCCACGTTGCCTTAAATGACTGTCCACAATAAATGATCTATTTACCTAAAATGGAAAATTTACAATTATTATTTTTATTTTTTATACACATATACTCATTTTTACACATCATATTAAGTACTTTTTTAATAATTAAATATTTTTTTATACTAATACACTTATTTTTATACATTAAATTTTTTTTTTTTTAATAACCAAGCACAATAAGGTTAGTCCAATTTCTTCAGAGGAGGGAGTAAAGAAAAAGAAGTTGTGGCCAAGAAGAATGGAATTTACTGGTTTATATAAAGAAGTTGATTTCTTGAATTCTTAAATATTTTTCCACGGAGACTGGCAGCAGTCAAACAAACACTCGAACAAGACCCAAAAGGCCAAAGAAACAGTAGCGGTAAGAAATGTAAAGTAATTCAGCAACAAAGAGTTGGATTTAATTTATAATTAAAGCAATGAAAACCTCGTCGATCACCATAAATACAGGATTTTCTGTTTTCAACTTCATCATTATTAATCACTAAAAGGGTCAGTCATTCTCTCTCACCTCTCTCTCTCTCTCTCTCTCTCTTGCTTTTCCGCATCCGAAAAAGCTGCTGAGTGCTGAGAGATATTTTTGTTTGTGGGGTTTGCTTTTCTTGTTTCATCTAGTGAAGATTTGTAGGAATCTTGATTTTTGCTCCTGGTAGCAGATCGAAAGCATATCTGTGATTTCTGCTTTCTTAGATTGGCCAATAATTTAATCGTGATAAGATATTTCTTTTTTCCATTTTTTTATCTTAATTGTTGCATATATTTTCTGTATTGATGAGCCATAGTTAATTAGTTGGCTTTTCTTGAAAATTGGCTGCGATTCTTTCTTGATTAGGTTATTTATTTGGGGGTAATATCATCTTCATCATCATCATTATTACTTAGCTGATTGTGTGCTAATAGTAGTGGTGTTACTTCTTAGGGTTCTTGGATTTGGGTGTTTATATGGGATGGGGGATTATACAGCTACAAATTTAGGGATGGAAGGAGAGGGGGATTTGATTGCTGCGGCTCAAAATATAGTAAAAGCGTTGGAATCAAAGATAAATCTAACAGATGATGCTAGGAAAATCCTGGCAAATCTTGGTTCCCAATTGAGCAACATAACTAGAGTTGATGAAAACAGAGAGATAGAGGTTGAAGGAGATGAGGGGGTTAGTGAGATTGAGCATCATCTGAATGAGATTCATGATAAGATGATGGATTGGGAGAAAAACCAGGCCATGATATGGGATTGTGGGCCTGAAGAAGCCTATGAGTATTTGAAATGTGTGGATGAAGTTCGAAAATTGATTGATGTGTTGGAGAATCGGGCCCCAAACATTAGTAGTGAGGATGCTGATTTGCTGCGTAGGGCTCATGACATACTTCAGACAGCAATGGCTAGGCTGGAGGAGGAGTTTAGGCACTTGTTGGTTCAGCATAGGCAGCCCTTTGAGCCCGAGCATATGTCCTTTCGTTCTACTGAGGATGACTTCATGGAGGGTGGGTCTGTCATTTCGTCGGGGGATGATTCCCTCGAAGACGTAGTGCATAGGGATAGCATGGGACGGTCTTCAGAGGATTACGTGATTGAGTTGGTTCATCAAGATGTGATTAGGGATCTAAAGAGTATTGCCAATTTGATGTTTGATTCGAATTATGGGAGAGAATGCTCTCAAGTGTTTGTTAATGTCCAAAAAGATGCTTTAGAAGATTGCCTTTTCATTCTTGAGGTTGAGAAACTGAGCATTGAGGATGTGCTGAAAATGGAGTGGAATGCATTGAACTCCAGAATTAGGCGATGGATTCGAGCTATGAAGGTCTTTGTGCGGGTTTATCTCGCCAGCGAAAAGATGTTAACGGATCAGATTTTCGATGATCTCGACTCAGTTAGTGCTGTTTGTTTTGCTGAGTCTTCCAAATCTGCAATGCTGCAGCTTTTGAACTTTTGTGAAGCCATAGCCATTGGCCCTCATCAGCCAGAGAAGCTGATTAGAGTTCTTGATATGTATGAACTGCTTGAAGAGCTCACTCCAGACATACTATCTCTTTACTCTGATGATCAATCTGGATCATCTGTTGGCTCTGAATGCCTCGACATTCTGCAGCGTTTAGGCGAATGTGCGAAGGCGACATTTCTTGAATTTGAGAATGCTGTGGCCTCCAACGTCTCCACCAACGCCTTCCCGGGTGGGGGCGTCCACCCCCTCACGAAATACGTCATGAATTACATCAAGATTCTGATGGATTACAGCAGGACTCTTGACAATGTGCTGAAAGACGAGCAAGTATCGGATCCCACTCCTGTTTCGCCCGACATGAGCCCGGACGAGCATGGGAATGGGACCACGTGGACGTCTCCGATGAGTGTACACTTCCGGTCCCTCATCTCGATTCTTGAATGCAACCTCGATGGAAAATCTAAGCTGTACAAGGAGGATTCATACCAGCACCTTTTCTTGATGAACAACATCCATTATATGGCTGAAAAGGTGAAGAATTCGGAGGTGAGGACCGTGCTAGGCGATGATTGGATTAAGAAGCATAATTGGAAGTTCCAGCAGCAGGCGATGAACTACGAACGAGCTACTTGGAGCTCGATTCTTGCTTTATTAAGAGACGAGGGGATCCAGCATCCGGGGTCGAATTCCATATCAAGAACCCTTCTCAAGGAGAGACTGCAGAGCTTCTATCTTGCATTTGAGGAGGTTTACAAGAACCAAACCGGGTGGATCATACCCGATACGCAACTTAGGGACGATCTTCGCATCTCTACGTCGCTTAAGGTGATCCAGGCGTACCGGACTTTCGTGGGGCGGCACGTGAATCATATTAGTGAGAAGCACATCAAGTACAGTGCTGATGATTTAGAGGATCACCTTCTGGATCTTTTTGAGGGGTCTCAGAAGTCTTTGCATGGAAAGAAGTAACTGAAGCTCAGTGTTGGAGATAGAAGTTGATATTCCAAGTTTCTTTTTTCTTTCATTTTCATCTTTAATTATACTGCATTTGCATTGTTGTATCACATACTTTGAAGAAGATACGAGGTTGAATTTTTGGGTACATGATCCTTAGTTTCATCAAATTCTGATGGTTGTTTTGTTATAGATTATATTAAGTTATGATCATTATATGGATATTTTGAGGATGTGACCAAGGACAAAATCTAATGTATTTACGGACTTGACAATAACTTTCTTACAATAAATATGCATCTTACTTGGGTAAATGAAATCATGACTTGTAGTTGTAGGAAGATACCCACATAATCCTCTTTCCAAATGCTAAAAACACAGCTATTATAAGTACTTTTTTTAAAAAAAAAAAAACTATGAGATAAAATTAAAAAAAAAAAAAAAACTTCTAAAAACTGTTTTTAGTGTTTTAAAACAAGCACATAGTATTCTCGGGTTGAAATACTTCTTTTCTTTCATTTCTTTTTTTCACAAAATGAAATATAAATTAAATCATGACCTGATTACATTAAGCTCACCAAATTATTTGTGATTTTGCACCTAAATTATCAAAATGTACATTTTTTTACTCCAATAAATACAAATTATCAAATTTAACACATAATAAACCACTAAACTTAGTTTCTAGCCAATATTTTCATGATTTTAATATATGGGATATTTTTATTAAAAAAAATCAATTGGCAGTATAATGCATGAACATGGACGTATGAGAAGAATGACATAGAGGGGTGGACAAGTGAGTCTAGCGGTGCAAAGATGTGAAGAGGAAATTGATGAAAAGTTTTGTGCATTTTTTGTTCAAATAGAAGCAAAATTATGAAAAAAAATATTTAAATGCCCTTTTCTAAAAGATCGCGCTCGACCATATATTTTATCTTAGAAAAAAGTTAATAAGAAATTAAGTTTTGGTAGTTTCATGTGATAAAATTTAATAGAGTTTAATGGTTTATATACCAAAATTTAATAGTTTATATAAAAATATATATATCAGAGTTTGGTGAATTTAATATATATATATATCAATATAAAATATAATTTATTGATTTCAGAGTAAAATTATTGATAGTTTGGTGAATTTATTGTACTTAAATCTTAAATAATTGACAATTAGCATTTGATTTTTTAAACCAAATCTTGTACTCCATTTGTTTCAGAACTATTCACATATTTGCAAAAGTATACTTTTTAAGAAAAATATATTTTTTGAGTAAATATGGGTATATTTTTTTAGGACAAAAACTTGCATGAATTCAAGTTCACGGTGAACTTGAGTTTATCAATTGTCACTATTATGGATATTAAGTATTACTGTTATGCATACACATTGTCACTGTAAAAAAATTAAGTATATTTTTATAACAGTAATAGTGATTATACATAATAATGATACGAGTTCATGTGAACGCGAGTTCACAAGAGACCTACTTCTTTTAGTGTGAACACAGATTAATGTTACTTTTTTCTAAATGCAAATAATTTTAAAACGGACGAATAGGACAAATATAATATTATCGTGAGATGGAGAAAATGTATATCAGGTGATCATATATTTAATTATATTTCTAAACATATTGAAATATGTAAATATAAATAATAATTATTTTTAAATAAAACAACTACACCTCTTAATAAAACTAATTAATAATATTAAAAAATATATCTAAACTGTTTAGTGCATAAAAGAGCTATTTAATGAGCTTTTATGGAATTCATGAAATGCAAAATAAGTTTTTTAAAAAGAAAATAATTGTATAAACTCGAGTTCACGATGGATTTAGATTTATCAATTATTACTATTATATAGTAGTCTCTCCGTTCCAACTTCCAAATCAATTTGCACCCATGAGAGTGCACGTGATTTAAGAAATTTTTTTTTTTTTAAATAAATAGTGATATATGGATAAATATGTGTATGTTTTTGTAAGCGTACACGCAAATTGATATTTCATTTTTTTATTAGTGTGCAAATTATTGGGTCAGTTCTAAATAAAAGTGTACAAATTTGATTGGGATGGACGGAGTATATATTATCACTGTTATTTATATTTATTATCACTATTAAAAAATTAAATAACTTTTATATTAGTGATAATATATATAAATAACATTGATAGTGATTATACATAATAGTAATATGAGTTCATGTAAACTCGAATTTTAAAAAAAAAAATTTAAAATTATTCTAGAAGAGAAATATTTTTTTATTGAGAAACATCATCAATCAATTGGTAGAAGAAAATGGTAAGATGCAAAATACTGATCTACGGTTGAGACAATCCGATCATCATAACGGTTGTGATCAAGTGGGAACACATTGTATGCGTGTTCTGTGGCGCAGACGATTATCCACCCTGAATTAATTCCTAAAACCCTCGGGTGCGAGAAAATTCTAATTCACTTCTTCTTCTTCGTTGTCTCGACATATTTCAGGTAAAACCCTAAATCTCTTTACGCCTACACTTTCGATTCTGCGCCATTTTTGTGATCGGTAAACGATCCGCCCCTGATCTTCACCTTAAACGCGAATCAATCTCTAGGTTAATAGGACTTTACTTTTGAAATTTTAAAAAAATTAGACGTCTTATTAATTTTAAGCTTGCTCCTGGCGATGTTTAATATATCTCATTATGTGCTGTTTTAATTTCTTTTATGGTGGTGCTTTGTTGTAATGTTTATTTGTAAATCTGAATCGAGTGTAAGAAGAGTGGAATTTGGGAAATTTACTAGTATTAGGTGATGATTGACTGTTCATAAGTGTGTTAGTTTTAAACCGGCAGAATTTTTATGGATAGTAATGTGGCTTTGTTTATTGGTCTGTGAAGAAAGTGATTAGGAATCGATATACAACAAGAACGTATCTACTTCCCCTCTTTCTGCAAATTACTTGAAGAAGTGAATCAAGTCTGAATTAAATTGAATTTATTGTTAAGTTAGGATATCTGTCTGAAGATTGTTTGTTCAGTGTTTATTTGTGTTCAATCTTCAGTATAAGACCTGATGGTTGGATTACTCATTGCCGGTTCACTGTTTGCTCATCTTACCTTGGTTCTTAGGCTATTAATTCTATTCTGTAGGCTATTAAATCTATTTTTGCATTCCATGGTACAGAGCTAAATGAACATAATATTTTCTTTATATTTACTTCTTTTACCTATTATTGGGTATGGCTGCTTTTGGTAGGTACAACAATGGCCTTTCTGAACAGGGTTGGCAACGCACTCAAACAAACTATCAGCAAGAATGTTGCTTTACAATTTCCTGCCACAAATGCTTCACATTTTCAAGCAATAAGATGCATGTCAACAGCTTCAAAGCTCTTTGTTGGAGGTGCAGTGATCCTATGTTTGTGATGATTAACTTGTTATGGGGTCCTATTGTACATGACGCCATCCTGTTACTGCAGGTCTCTCATACAGCACTGATGAAATGAGTTTGAGGGAAGCCTTCTCCCAGTATGGAGAAGTGGTTGAAGGTATTCTCTTGTTACAAAAGATTGAGTTGGTTTACACCTTCACTTAACATTGTGATGTGATACTATTTGCTAGTACTTTGGAAAGTTATGTATTAAAAGTAGTTAAATTGGTGATAAATGCTGATAAAAAAAAAATTCCCTGGTGGTGATCATGGAGGACAACTCAGTGGGGGTAGACATCTTAGATTGCTTCTTTTAGTTACATGCATAAACTTGTTGGTGTACTTGACTTGTTTTTTATCTGATACGACAATATTTATGCTGCAGAAGGTTGTTTTCAATTTTTCAAGCTTATATGTTTATTTTTTAATAATAATTTGCAGCTAGAGTTATCACAGATCGTGAGACTGGTAGGTCTCGTGGATTTGGCTTTGTTACTTTCACGTCATCTGAGAACGCTTCAAGTGCCATGCAGGCATTTGATGGCCAGGTACTTGATTTGTTTTCTTCTTTGGATCTTTCCACTAAGTCGTATCACATGCTTAATAGTTCTCTCCACTGGGTAAATTAAACTTCCTCACCAGAAAGAGTCCTGATATCCTTAAAAACATTGAACACTTGTTGGTTGCCCTTACATCAACTTAAACTTTTAGACTGAAGACATTAAGATTTAATCTAAAAGTTTGATTAAGATATCTTGTAATAATTTTCTTGTCATGAGCATGTCTTAGCATCTCCATACAGAAGTATGAACATGATGTTATATGATCTAATGATACTCTCCAGGATCTACATGGACGGAGGGTTAGGGTGAACTTTGCTACAGAAAAACCTCGTACTGGTGGGTTTGGAGGTGGATATGGTGGGGGTTTTGGAGGTGGGTACGGTGGTGGAGGTGGATATGGTGGACAGGGTGGTAACTATGGAGGTGGAGGTGGATATGGTGGACAGGGTGGTAACTATGGAGGTGGAGGGTATCAAGGCGGCAATTACCAAGGTGGAGGTGGTGGTGGATATAGAAGTAACAACCAATACCCAAGTGGAGGTGGTAGTGGATATGGTGATGCTGTCAGTGGAGGAGCTGGCAGCTTTGGTGGTGGTGACTCTGTACCAGCAGGTGGTGGCTACAGTGGTGGTGAAGCTGGTCTCTCTTCCATTCTCAGTGACGAGACAACTGGGTTGCCTAATGAGATCCAGCAACCAGTAAGTGGTCATCAGACCGGTGGAATTGAAGATTCGGAGGGTACATATGATGAGAACACCAGGGATGAGACCGATGAGGCGAATGATTTTGCCAACAACAGGAGCTGAAGACAATGCCAATTGCTGGAGTTGTCACGCAAAATGTGAAAATAATTTGTAGTCTTTGGTCTTTTTGGTTTCCCAGTATCTTGCTTATTACCATTAAGTTGAGACTGGTCGCAAAGAAATGTGATACAGAACTGTTGAGCTGAAGTCGCTAGTGGCTTGGATTCATTTTCTGAACATTTAGGCCCCTTTGTTTTCAGACATGGACTGCTTTATATGTTCCATTACATAATTAGGTTTTGATTCCAAATTAGGTTGTGATACTCATTATAAGAAATAAAAACCCAGAGACGAAGGAAACTTTTGGTCTATCCCTACCTATATAGGTTTATTGAAGATTTTCTCCTACTATGCTCATATATCAAAATTTACATTTTATAATTAAAATGGATAAAACGATACAGACATTAAATAGAGATGTATTAGTTAATAAGCTAGATGTTTAGTGCCAAAAAATGGATGCGATCTTACTGCAATTACTCCATTTGGATGGATGGATTTAAAAATAAATAATTTTTTTTTAAAAAAATATGTAAGAAATTATATATTTCAAATAACGAATTGTGAAGAGATGGGGAAAAGAAAAAAATAGAGAAAAAATAGAAAATGGAGGACTACGGGAGGAGAAATTTTATAAATGATATGATTTTGATGAAGATTTAAAATTCTTCTATGTTAAACATAAATTCAAATCTAAATATTTATAAATTCACCTAACTACTCATCCAAACGCAACCTAAATTAATTTCTCAAAAACGCTCACAAGACTCCTGTATAAAAGTGACGGTAGAACTTTTTTTTTAGAAACTATTAGTATATTATTAAATAAAATAAATATTTTATTATTTTTTGTAAGTGAATCTCTTCTTTTTCTTTTTTTGGAAGGGGGGGGGGGGGTGTGTGTGTGTGTGTGTGTGTGTGTGTGTTTAAAGTGAATTATTTTCTTTACAAACGTGATTTTAGAATTAAGAGAAGTGCGAAAGTAACTATGCAACAGAGAGAGTAACTATTTGCGGCAACATAAGCGAGAACATTTTGTCAAATACACAATTTATGATGGACTTTCAAACTGAAAACTACAAAAAAACAAAAATGTAAACAAAATACATAAAAATGTTATCTGAAGCACAAATCCTGTAAAAATAATGTACAAGCCAGAGTTACAGTCCTTACTGAGGTGAATAAACCTACGACCTCAATACCAGTCAAACAGCAGACACCCGCTAAATTTTCCAGGGTGCAACTCAATACTTCAAACAGCCCAAAAAGGTTTTGGCTGTGCCAGAGGTCTTGATTGCTTTTCTAAAGGCTCTTTAACTATTTTCTCGACATCATCATCATCATCGTCGTCGTCGTCATCTCCATACTCCATCAACTTGATTAAAGTATCTAACATGTTATTAGTCAAAAGGAGGCAATGCCGGTGAGAAAAAATTGCACGACAGATAATGGAATATGAAAGACTGAAGAAACTCAAGACAAATTAGAAGCATTTTTGTGCTAACGTATAGGCTATAATCATGCTTATTAAGATAGTACTCAAGAGAATCAAAAGTTATTACCAGGTACAGAGGCAGTTTCAGGCTTTGAACTGTGAGTCCCCTTGCTGTCTCCATCTGCATTTGGAGTTGAGTTAAACTTTGTTGGGGGAGGGGGAGGAGGAGGGGGTACACTCTTGAACTTAGGAGGCGGCGGAGGCATTCCAGACTTTTCAGCAAATGAAGGCTTGATGAGCTTCTTCGGATCTTGCACAACTGACATATCGCTTGCACCTACATGTGATGTTAGTTCACGTGGCATTGGAAATTCTGATCCCTGTATATTCTTCTGGAAAGCATATACCACATCCCTCAAGTTAGCAGACATAGACATAAATTAACATGGATACAGTAAGATTGAAGAAAAATTAACAAAAGAAAAGAAAAAAAGCAAAAGGAATGGGCAGCACAAGTTAGGAAGGAAGTCGAGCAGTATGGTAAACATATTGACGTTTAAGTAGAACTGGATCATGCTTCTAGAGTTCCAATTTATAATTTCTTTTCCAAGCATCTAATAATGATTCTGATCTTCAACTAATAATTGAAAAAAAAAAAAACTATAGCAGATAGCAATGCACTAGTGCATCACGCTTGACACCATAAATAGAAGCAATCGGAGGAAAATCTGGGGCAGCACCAGAAAAAAGCAATGAAACAGCAAGCAGCTATCTCATTCCACTTCAACTGGGAACCCTGTGAAACACATATATGTCCTATATACAGGTGCAGTATCAGCCTGAAAGCTTCATAGAAGGTCAGTGAAAATACCTGGAATAAGAAGTAATAAACATCAGAAGGAAAATATTTGATATGTTTTATACTGAATTAACAAAATTCTCAACATAGATACTGTATTTACAAGTTAGAAAAATCTGGACACTGAGAGTCAAGATACAAAACAGAGAGCTAAACTATTCCAGAGTGCATGAATGCACTGATTTTGCAAAATGGAAGTTAAGGAAAAGAGGGTAAAGATTTTATTTTGAACTAGTGTTAACAGTACAGAAAAAAATCACTCTTCTAGCATTTTGTAATCATTGACTCTCAGTAGAGAATACACAGAAAAAATACCCCCTCCGTCCAATTGGACTACCTTGGTTGTGCACGGTTATTAAGAAAAGTAGATGTGATGTGTAAAAGTGAGTTTATTAGTATAAAAAAGTATTTGATTAGTATAAAAAAACATTTGATTTGATGTGTAAAAGTAAGTGTATGTGTATAAAAAATGAATATAATGATTGTAATTTTTCAAGTGGACTATTTATTATGGACGGCCGTTTAACGCAACATGGACCATTTATCGTGGACGGAGAGAGTAAGAATTTGGAATTTCCAGCAACAGAAGATCAAAAAGATCTCCTCAAATTTCCAATTTCCACGCTCTTCGCCACGGACTCGACAGTTTTATCATTTTATCTTTCAGATGACAAATGGCTGGAAATATGATGCAGCGGTGACAAGTAAATAAAGATATTGCTAGAATCTTATATCAGCAATTGATAGTGGTAAATCCCTCCTCTAACAATACCCTTTAACAGAGAAAATGATACCTGGTTTGTTTTTTCTGGCCCATTTGCAGCAACAGGTAATTCTTGAAACTTCCTTTTTTGGGAGTGCTTATCCTTTGAAAGGGGGGGCACCACTCTTGGTAGATCTGTTCTTGCTTCTGTGATAACAGGAGAAACTGTAGCAGTGACTGGAGAGGTTGACTGTTTAAGGGCTAAGGCAACTTGTTGTAACGGTGAGGCTTGAGGATATATTCCACCATAGCCAACATAGCTCGTTGCACTTTTCAACTCGTGAGGATAACGAGCAGTATTTGCTGGAGATAGACTAGGATTTAGCAATCCAAAAGATTGTAATAATGGACTGTTAGACGCAACACTGCTCAAACCAGTAGTAGTAGTTGGAATGGAAGTAAGTATATCATTCACTTTTAATCCATTTACAGGACTATTGACCCCAGTTTGCAACTGAGGTGGAGGTGGAACAGCACCATACACCTTACATGAAGATACCCTACAGCACACAACAAACCATGACAGATCAATTAGTTATCCTCCAAAAAGCATAAGATCTATGTATAAAAAACGAACTCTCTTCTGATTTATACTTGTATTCATGCATTATCAACACGAGAGGTTTAAAATAGTTAGTATTAGTTCTTTTTTATGTTAATTTTAATACAAGAAAATTTTGATTCACAAAGATATGCTAACAGATTTTTTTTTTTGGCAAACGAAGCAAAGTTTCTTTTGTCATAGATCAAGGCTGACAGTAACAATCACTAATTTATAAGATCAAAACCACTTAGAAGTAATGATATGATGATCAGATGCTTCCTTCTATCATTGCCTCACACCTCAATTCAACTCATGCACAAGCATCAATGAAATGTATTACCTAGATGCCCCAAACTCAGCACAAATTGTGTCCAACAAATTTTCGGCCAAAAGCTTTGCATGTTCAAGACTTTTCGCATTGTTACTTGATAAGAGCAAATGCAATGGTTCTTGTGTTTCTGCAAGCAGGCAAAGCACAAGAAAGATTACAAATTAACTAGGACTGGTAATGAAAAATGCTAAGAAAATACACTAACCTTCAATCTGACCATTTTCAGCATATCCAGAATCCCGACCTCTAACTACAACAGTTGCTCCTGTTTCATTCATTATGTGATTTACATACTGGTCCTGCAATTACAAAACCAACCAGCAGCAACAGAAAAAGAATCTCTCCAGATTGCATGGAGATGGCGGAGATTCAGACATTAGAATATCTTATATTTTACGTGAGAAAAGTGAAAGCAATTTAACTCATTAACCAGATCTAGGTAAAAAAAGTAGACAACAGGTTTTGCCAGAATATACATACATGTGATATGGCATGAAAGCACTAAATGATCCAACACAACCATGCATGCATATAAGATTAACCCAGGAACAAAACTATGCACTCTTATGTTCCCTTAGAGTCCTACTCATCAATTATATAGCCAAAAAAACCTTGATTGAGTCCAATAGTGAGAAAATGACCAAATGAAGTTGAGAGACAACTGATAGATGATATTTGGGATAGGATCAAGTATAGAGTGGCTTAGTAGCTGTCTGGACGTAAGTCATTCAGAGATATCAGTATTTTGGATTTAATTAAGGATTAGAGTTCTTCTTGTAATTGATGTAGTTATCCGTTAAGTCTCAAAATGTTTGTGTTCGATGAAGGGATTTCTCATCTCTCACCTTCTCCCCCCAGTAATAGAGAGGCATGAAGATATTGCTAAACATTTTCAACGGAAAAAGTGATTATGTCTTGAGCTAGTTTACATTACTTCTCCACAAAAATCAACTCAAAGTGCCCACTTAGAAAGGAAACAACAAACAAAAATAAAAAGAGGAAAGAAGGAAAGGAAAAAAAAAAACACAAGATGGTTGACAGGATAACAGTGAAACTAAATGAACCACAAAGGATGAGAGAAAGTGAAATAAATGTATAAAAGAAAAACTCACGTTAGGACCACGGATACGAGAAACAATGTTCACTGCAGGGTCTACCTCAAATCCCAAAAAGACACAGGTACTTAATAAATGATCAACCTGAGGCATGGAAGTTATTGAGTTGGTCACAGAATTCTCAATCATGCAGCTTTCAACATCTGCAAGATTTAGAGGTACCTTAATTCCACTGTTTAATTTCGCCTGTTTCAGCATTTCTTCCACCATAGCAGCAGCAAGATCAACTGCTTTAATTCGTTCTGCTGTTGTTTCAAACTGAAGCCACAACATAAAATATCCTAATAAAAGTAAAACCAAAGGAAGAAAACAGGAATCCAGAATTGAAAAGAAGGCACAAAAAATTTGTGAGTTACACACTCATAACATGTTACCAGTTACCCTAGTTGTAAAAAATGATCAGGTGTGATATTTGTAAGTACAATGAATAAGCACACCTCAATTCTCAGGATTATGGATATTTGTAAGTTGCCATTGGCAATAATAAATAAATAATGGGGCTCGTGAAGCATAATATTGGGTTTAAGTTTTCTAACAATATGAAACCTAGCATGTGGTCCTCCAACTAAATATAACACTGAAAAGTTCTAAAAGAAACAACTCCACTCTGCTTAGCCAGCCTAATATGAAGCAATACCTTGATTATGAAAACTAATTCTATAGGGTCACCAGAAAAATAATAGTGTACTAAATTTATTTGCTAAATGAAAATCTAATCATCAGACCATTATTTTTCATGTGAAATGCAAAATTGTATTGGAATAACTCTGGAATTCCTGATCATTAGAATTTAAAAGGACTGGCAGCAGTCTTCTCAAGTTTTAGAACCAAATACCTCTATTATCCAAGAGAAGTGGGGGAGAAAGTAAAGACCAGGAAAAAGAATTGGTGTCATCAATTTACCTAATGTTGATTAGTGTCTAAGTGGGCATTATCAATAAGTTCTCATAGGTACATAACATTATTTGTAGCCATTGAAGAACAAAAAATTGTGCTACCATTTGTTTGCAAGTCTTAATCACCAAATGGAGCTTAAGAAACTGGGAAACAGTTTAAACCCCAGTTTACACCAATACAAATCTCATTTGCTTTGCATGTGTTTTTCTTATTAGTTGAAAATTTAAACCTTTAGCCTCTACCATTGTTGTTTGAATTGGCCTGGATCATAACTTCTGAACTTAACATGTTAGTTCATCCATATATGATGCTCTGGGGATTCAAATATGTCTAAATCGCATAAATGATACACCTGACAGAATACTGTAACCAAAATGTGTCTAATAAAATAATTTCACAAAAGTAAATCACTGCCAGTATCAAACTCAATATATAATCAATTATCTATAATACTTTCCAGACCATCCACAATATTAGACACTCACATGTGAGGCCGCAGATATATGAAGATATAGAGGTCTCTCCCCATCATGTGGCGCATTAGGAGGGTGATACTTTCCCCTGTATACCATTTTAAAAGTGAATCATACAGAAACAGGAAATGCAAAAGCAAAGAAAAAAAAAACCAGCGGGAGCCTATTCACCGAGTTATTACTACAGCCCCTGTGCTCCTTTGAATCTGAAAAATGTCAAATAAGTGGCAACGCATTAAGAGATCAACTCCCAACCATAAGCAAATATCAATATTGTGCAACATATTCAGCTGTCTCTAGTACTTTTTATTTCTTAAGAAGTCCTCATTTACATAAGCCAAAAGTTTGACACATACCTCTTCCTGAGTTTGGCGCTTTGTGAGCTTATAGCGTATAGCAGAATCAGCATCATTTATGACAATTTCTCTTGCTATTAGTTCATCTTGAATCTTTGGCTACAATTGAAAAGAAACTGAACTGAGTGAGAACATAAATTGTCTAAAAATCCAAAAGCGTATCAAGAGGCTGGAAGCATTATTGTAAAATTAGTGACATTCTGAAGAACGTACTCCATTAAAATTTTAAAAACAAAAGAAAATGATAGATGAGATGCAGGACTTATGATGATGACAGACAGTGACAAATAAATCATGATGATGACAAAGTTATACTACTAAGATGCTATTCTCTAATATTTCATTGTCCAATTGAGTAGCATGAAAACTCCCAAGCAGAACACGACAAATAATGAGACTTTGACTTCATGAAAAAAAATTAATTAAAAACGGAGAATGGAAAGGAAATAGAACAGCAAGGATTATGCAAGAATCTAAAACGTAAAAGCACAACCATGTCTTTAGGAAAAATAAAGCACCAAGTGAGATATATTCTTACTTGGATTAGCTTTTGGACAATGGCAGCTGCATGCTGCTGTAAAGGCACCTGAACCACTTGCAGCGGGGTTGAACAAGAAGTGGATAAAGGGATTGCAAGAGAAGCACCAGCTACTGAGGTGACATTAGGTAAATTTATCCCCGGAAAATATCCCATGTTTGCTAGTGGAAAAATCCCTGGAACTGCTATTCCAGCAGAAACCAAAGACTCATCCGGCTGATCCCACTTTCTCTTTTTTCTACATAAAAATGGAAAATAATTTTAGAAAAAAACTACTTACAAATGTTAAACCAAAGCCTTACTTGTCTGTTTACTAATAGCGGGATATAAATTTGGAGGGGAGCTGGTTAATGGAGAGCCGTCATGCCCATTACATGAATGAATAGGATAAAATTATGGCCCGGAACATTTGCTAAATCCCAAGAAACACTAAACAGAGAGGAAATTTTATTATCAGATTTCAACCTTTAAATGCACCAGGCATCTTCCTCTAATATTCTAATTTCAGTTCTCGAGATTTTGAAACATGACTCTATAAACAATACTGCTATTTCTCTTATTCTTAAAATAAACCTTTTCTGGTACCAATCTTTGCTGCAGTATCAATGAGCTTCACCAATATCATAAATCACACAGCAAAAGGTTATATATATATATATATATATATATATATATATATATATACTTTATGATCGATTAGAAGTGCATTAGCTCAACACAAGCATTCAGCTCAGTATATGAGGATTATAAAAAAAGAGCAAATTGATTCAATCCCGAGAGCATTAGATCAGCACACCTTTGCTTAGTCATCAACGAATCGGATTCGGAAGATGAAACCCTAGCGCAACTGTCCTCCGTCATTGATTATATCAATTACTTCTCAAGCCTTTTTCCTCCAGGGATTGATTGAATTCCTCCGCTTTCGAATTGAAATTGCGGTATTTCTACCTCTCTATGTGTATCTGTATGCAAAAATTGTACAAAATTTCGCGGGTTTATATTATGAATGTGAAGTAATGTTGGATGAAATCTTTGCTGAATTTGTGAGGAAAACAGGAGAGAGTAAACGTTGTGTGCTTACTGACATTATTCACTTTTAATGGGCTTCAGACCCACAAATTAGAAAATTCGTACACCTTAAATAAAATTTCTAATTTATTTTTTTATAAAAATATTTTATAATAAATTTATCATTAAAATATTTAAAAATTTATTAGAAGTATCAATAATTTGGATAAAAATAAATAAATATTAATTAAAATATAATATTACTAATTCTAATTTTTTATAATTCTAATAAAAAAATTATTTATACTCGTGATAAAAAATATAATATTTAAAAATAAATTTATAATATATTTATTATAAATTATCTTCATATAAAAAATTTCTTGTAAGATATGTGCAAATTCTGAAAAATATGTACATAATTTTGAATAATTTTACTGAAGTCGTATTATTTTCTTGGGAATATTTGAATTAAAAAAATGAAAACACAAAAAAGAAACGCGAACATAAACATTTTATATTACATCATTATTCTTCTAAAATTATATTTCATTAACCCAAAATAAATAAATATTCATAAGAGTCAACAAATATTATCCTAAATACCTTGTACTTAAATCTAGTTTTTTGAAATAAAAATTAAAAATAGTTGATTGCAAAATAAAATATGATAAAATCAATGACTTTATAATCATTATCGATTACCACATAAATTTTTAAATTTTATAATTTAATATTCAAATTAATAATTTAATATATAAGTGTACATTTTTTGTGATTTTTAGCTTACTTGGCAATTGAAATTGTCACAAAAGACAAGTCGCAGCACACAACATTAGCAGATCAATATTTTTTAAATTTTCAAACTAAATACTTAAGTATATCCGAACATTAATTACACATTCTTGTTTAACTTTCGTCGTAAATCTTTTGATCTCTTTCTTTCATTCGATGACTAAGTACTTCAGGCCTATGTTGCACGGGTGCGGATACGCAGATGCGGCGCGATATGATACGAGTTCGGGATACGAGTTTTTAAAAAAATTAGGGTGCAATTCGTTAAGGATACATTTATTTATTTATATTTTATTATATATAATATCTAAAAAATATATTTTATATAAAAAAATTATAATTCAATTATAAATCATTTATACTTTTTATCACCTAAAATTTGAGTATATTCAATAATATAATATAATTATATAAAAAAATATTAATTCGAGTTACATTAGTTCAATACATATATTATAGTAGTAAATTCAATCTAAAACGAGTGTCACACTATCAATTTAACTTATACGAAATAATAAAATTCAATTTAAATAATATATTTAATGCTTATAAATATGATTCGTGCTGTGGATTCGAGAATCCGTAGTTGGATTCGCCACGTGGAGAATCCGACACGAGAATTCAAGAATCTTACCCATTTTAGGGTGCGGGTGCGAATACGATACTGCATTATAACATTTTAAGAAGAATCCGTGTATCATAGCTTCATGTTTTTTTCAAATGCTTCAACATTTATTCTGAAAATTTTTCATTTCAAGTTTTATAACCCGGAAGTGTGGAGTGTTATTTAAAAAATATGGACATTAAATTCTTAATTTTAAAATATTTGATCTATTAAAAAAAATCTTGTAAATTTGGTATCTAAGATGATATGTCTCTAGTTCTTTGTGATGTTTATTTCACAACTCATCTTGATGGACTTAAAATTTTGTGATTCACACTTCATACGAATTTGAGATTTAAAATTAGAATTTCATATCTCCTTCTAAATTCATACCTAACATTACATATGCATCCGTTATTTTATTTGATTTTATTTTTTTATCGATAAAAAAAATATTTTTATTCCTTCAAAGTCAAAGGTTTACATGGGTATAAGTTATACCATACCTAAAACATTTTGGGATTTGAGACTCTTTTCCTTGTCCACAAGTCAACTCTAAATTTTTACTTTCAACTTTTTTATAATTTTGTTCCTCGAGAATTCATCGTATTGAAATTCTTTTACATTTCTCCATTTCTAAATCATCTAAATTATACCTATGTAGATTTCTCAAGAAAATTGAGGATAACACAAAGCTTACATCCCACCATTTAAAGAAGTCATCCACACCACATAGGAAAAACTACACCAAAATATAACATATTTTACAGTTTTAAGATATTTATTATATATACACTAATTACTCCCTCAGTCCCAGAGATGTTTTCACCTTTGGAATGATACAATTTTTTAAAAAAATAGAGTGTTGTGTAAAGTTATATTATTAAAATAATGAAATTAGTTGGATTGTGAGGATAAAGTTAAAGTAATAATTTTCTTTTATAGAGTGTGAAAACAATTGTGAGACTGACGGAAAAGGAAAGTGTGAAAACAATTATGGGACATGGAGTATTACTTTTCATAAAATTGAGTACATAACATCACTTTTTTATCATCTACTCATTTTCTCTCCTGTTTTTATATCACTCAAATTAAAATAATAATACAATATTAATAATTATCAAACATTCATTTAATGTAAAGCAAAATCTCACTCTATCAAAGTCTTAAAATAAATGCATATTTACATTATGAGTAGGTATTGTGTGACCACTTTTTAACAAGGCAAAAAAAAATATATATATATAAACTTTATATCACAAAGTGATTTATATCATAAAAATGGTTTATATAATATTTTACCTTACATTATTCGTCGTGATTTTCACATCATGGAATTTTAGAGTCATGACTTCTCCACACGCCTAAATTTCAAAACAAATACTCCCTCCGTCCCAGTGGTGTTTTCACCTTTGGGATGACACACTTTTTAAGAAAAGTAGAGTGCTGTGTAAAGTTATATTATTAAAATAATGAGATTAGTTGGATTGTGAGGATAAATTTAAAGTAATAGTTTCCATTTATAGCGTGTGAAAATAATTGTGGGACGGACGAAAAAAGAAAGTGTGAAAATAATTATGGGACGGAGGGAGTATATCTTAATAGTTTGTACCTATTTTAGAAGATATATCCTCCAATTTATATAAGAGTGCGACTATTCATACTCCAAATTCCTCTAAACATACCCCCATTAATAAATATACTCAATTTAAAATGAAAAAATAATTTAAAACACTAAATATACCCCATTTTTTATTAATATACATTTTTTTTATTTTTGACTTATTCTTCTTCTCTCTCATGTTCTAACTGCTATATTCATGGAGTTCTCAAAACCATTCTACAGCTTTACGTAACCCTTAAATTTTTTATCACAATTTATAGATCAATTCAACATCAAACTAATCTAAATTATATATTTTTATTATTTATTGATGAAATATTATTATACATAATAAATAATTAAAAGGGAGCGTCGCGGGTGACGTGGAAGAGGATGAACTGCCTTCTACGATGATACAGAAAAGTTGGAATATTGAAATTTTGGAATGAGAAGAATGGTGATTTTCAGGCGGAGAAAAAAAAGCTCACGTGAGATCTGAAAGAGCGTGGAGAAGAAGACATGTCGTTCGTCTAGTGAATTCTTTTAAAATTTTATTTGGTTGGAACACGATGCAGAAAAATGGCGACGCAAACATGACTTGAGAGAAGAAGACGAGATCAAAACTGAAAAAATGTATAACAGATAGAACATGAGAGAGAAAAAAAATAAGTAAAAAATAAAAAAAAGGGTATATTAAATAAAAAGGGGTATGTTTAGTATTTTAAATTATTTTTCATTTTAAATTGAGTATATTTATTAATTGGGGTATGTTTAGAGGAATCTGGGGTATGAATAGTCGCACCCTTTATATAAATGTAAAGAAATGAGTAAATCTCATGTGCATATGGTGCATGATGCATTAATTCAACAATTGAGACTGTTTATATTGAAAAGTGTAGGTTAAGTATATTGAAAAAAAAATTCATTGAAAATTGATAACCGTTTAAATTTTTTAGTATAATCAAATTATATTTATAAATATAAATAATTTTAATTGTTAAGTGAGTGTACGTGCACAAACTTGAGTTGAAGAAATAATGTAAAAAATAAAATTCTATACCTGATGCTTTGTTTACCAAAATTTCCTTTCACTAATGAATTCCCATTCTTATTTGCCTAAAAATAGAGAGGGGGAAATGATATAAGTAATTGTAAATATAATTAAAAGAAAAAAAGATGAAGAAGTTATCTTATCCAGTATCCCCATTTCTGTGAAATTCCGAACCAGCTAACTATCCCCTTACTCCCGCTCTCGCTCTCCCTGCTTCTCTCTCTTCTACCACAGGTACTGCAATCTAGCGTGTGTATATGTATGTAATCGTGTCCATATGCGTTTCGTTTTTTGTGTATGTGTTTCCTCTGTGTTTGTTCGTCTGTCCGAAATAGGCGTTGTTTTGAAATCGGAAATGCTTATTGCGTGATGCTGAAAATTGAACAGAACACGACTTCTTTTAATGTTTGGTGGGGTTTATTTTCAATCTGAATGCATGAAGTTGTTATGATTTCGCATATGGTGTAGGCAGAATTATCAATGCGAAAGATTTCATGTGGTTTTTTGATAGGTAAATGAAAATGTCTGGCGTATATGATGAAACTAGTGGGTCTATGCATGATTAAACTAAATTGAAGAAATGTGTTAGGTCGGACAGTGAGGGAAAGTGATGATAATTTTTTCAAATTAGAGGTTGTCTCCACATTCAAAAGAAGTACCAATCTATGTAAGGCAATTTTTATTTTTCGCTGCAGGGAGCTTTTGAATACTGGGTAGGCATTGAATTGGGCTCTAGGTGAGCAATGGCGTCTCCTATTGGGGCATCTGTACAGTCCAGGTGATGACTATGTTAATGTTTCATGCTTCGCTAACCTATGTGCGTGCATATGCACTAATTTTATTTCCAAGAATATGATTCTGAAGCTTTTGGCTTTAATTTAGTTTCCTGAAGTGCACATTTCTTGGGGACACAAATGGGATTCGTTCTTCTGGTGTTTCTACACCTCGGGTTGGTGTTGTGAGAAAGGTAGTGGAGTGCAAAGAATCAAGAATTGGGAAGCAACCGATTACAGTGCCATCCAACGTGACTCTCACACTGGAAGGCCAAGATTTGAAAGTGAAAGGCCCCCTAGGAGAGCTTGCTCTTACTTATCCACGAGAAATCATGCTTGACAAAGAGGATTCTGGAGCTCTCAGAGTGAAAAAAACTGTAGAAACAAGAAGAGCCAACCAGATGCATGGATTATTCAGGCATTTCTCTGTTTCCTTCGTTTTGTTGATGTTCCTACCTCAGTCTTACTTTTAACTGCAAATTTGTGCTGGATTAGTTATTATGTTAATTGTTACAAATTATTATACTATATTTGAAATTCTAAGGCTAGATTCTGTGTGCAATATTGCTGAATAAGGAGTCCAAAGTGTAAATTGACATTGATTCTTCTTCTCATGTTATAGGAAGTGGATGCAAACAATTCTTTATTAATTTCTATTGCATGGCTATAAGGGAACTAAATAAATATGATATTGAAGATGGGGTAGCGTCTTCTGATTATAAACTTTTGATTCCCCTAATCTCTGACCTGGTTGTTGATATGCATGTTTGCATCATAAACTGGATATCAGAACACAAATGAAATCTCAACTTGAACCTTTAATTTGATATTGATTTTCTTAAAATGGATTATACAGAAATGGTGATATCACTAATGCCAAATCTTGGGTTCCTTTGAACTGCCTGCAACATTCCCTTAATACTTTTCATGTAAACAATATGTTTCCTTTTGTTATAAAATATGCAACAGCTGCTAACTTGGGTAAAACATGCAGTGTTGGATGCCTCCTTGTTTATTATGAGTGAACAGTAACTTCAGTAATAATGCTAAATGACTCCTTGTTTATTTTTGACTCTTGATCTCATACTCCATTTTGCAAGTGAAATTGTGAACTTTAATGCTATATTATATAATCAGATGAAAGATATATGTCCAAATGCTATCAGAGCTGGTCAGATTATGTCCATTTCAATGACTGCAAAGATTGCAGAAAGATTATGCCGCACAATTTCTTTGAGTTTTATTCTTTCATCCTTGTCCTTTCTCTGTGTGGAGTGGCTGTTAGAATACATAGATACCTATAATCCCTGCACCGCATATCAAACTAAGTTACAATTAATATCTTTTTAATAGGAAACATAATTTTTACTACCAAGGAGACAAAAGATAAGGGACGACGGATCCTTAATCTAAAATACATGCCCTAAAACATAAAATAGGACTGCATAGTCACAAAACAGAAATTCAACCCCTACTTAGATCCGAACAACTGATGTCTCTAAAAGACAATTGCCGGACAACCAATAGGCAACTTTATACATGATCATATCCCAAATATCATCTGGTGACTTACAGGAGTTCTCAGACATTCTGTTTTTCCCCTCAATCCAAATGGACCGTAAGACAATCAGAACAACAGTCTTCCATATACACTTTTCCTTTGTGATTGATGGCGCTGTCCAGATTATCTACTAATAAATCTGCTGGCCAATTGATTGTTGACTCTGTTCCAGATACACTGGCCAAAGGAACACTGTAAGAATAAATGGTTAAAATCCTCAGAGCTGCCCCTGCACTGAACACACCAGTTTGGTAATAATATATATTCAGAAAGCATTTTTGCAAGAAAGCACATGCAGGTTTCATCTAATGATTAGAACGATCTAATTAGACACCCAAGGAAATCATTGAGTTATTACTAAATGAGAGAGAAAATTATTGCAGTTATTATCATTTCGGCATGTGTATAATGCTTCATCTGGCACCAACCTGAGTCAGCCTTCAAGCACATCTCTGCTGGTTACAAAATGCCTGGAAATAGTAAAGCCCCAGTGTTTCAGATAACTTGTTACTCCCTTTATACCACTAAGATAGACCTCCTTTCTACTTTGTGTTTCAAATATTCTTCAGTGACAAAAGTGACATTATTTAACCTCTTCTTTTTAACAAAAGTTCAATGAGCATTTTTTTATTTTTAGTCATCTTATGTAATGGTAAAATAGGAAAAAAAGTAGAAAAACTTATTGTTCAGATAATGTTTAATGTCTTCTTAAATCTTAATCTATGTGAAAATCTATGCATAACCTATCTTAGTGGTGTGGAGGCAGTATATATTGTTTGGCTTTCTCAAACCATTATCATTGTTATTTAACCTCATAAAATCGCAGTCCAAATTTTGTATAAGCCAGTTCTTCATTGAGTGCAATGCCTAATATGGATGGTTGCGTTTGTAATGCAACCTGTTGGTATGTGAAATTTGTTTACTTTACCAAAACTACAATTAGCGATTTGGATTAAAACTGCCGTATGCTTTTCCCTTCCAGCAGCTTATATTTCAAGAATACTGTATCAGAATAATGAGTTGTTTACAAAGATATTATATATACATATATGCCTGTTCCTGAGTCGCTCTCAAACTTCTACATGCTTACTGTATTTTACGTCTCCTGTCTTTTCATACCTGCGTTTGTAATCTTTTTTATTATTTTTTCAGGACTCTAACTGATAACATGGTGGTGGGTGTTTCTAAAGGATTTGAAAAGAAACTCCAGTTGATAGGCACAGGGTATCGTGCTACAGTTGAGGGAAAAGACATAGTTCTTAACCTCGGTTTTTCTCATCCTGTAAGAATGGCAGTCCCGGCTGGTCTGCAGGTAAAAGTGGAAGAAAACACAAGAATTACAGTTAGTGGGTATGACAAATCTGAAGTTGGTCAGTTTGCTGCTTCTATTAGGAAGTGGAGACCTCCGGAGCCGTACAAAGGTAAGGGTGTGAAATATGCTGATGAAATTGTGAGAAGGAAAGAGGGTAAAGCAGGCAAGAAGAAATAAACAGCTTAGTTTTGTCTGTATTTCGTTTCTTGTTTATATGATTTTTGAAGATATTTCTGAACAGCCATCCATTTTGCCCCATTGACTGTAAGAACTGGCTCATTCGTTGTTACTGATCGGTTCTTCATTTTGCCTGAGAAGTGGTTTCTCTCATCAGTACCCTGAGATTTATACTTTTCTCTTACTTGTTCGGATTTAAAAGCTATTATGCTTTTGATAAAGATTTGATAAAATGAAGTTAATTTAAAGCACCCTATATGATTGAAGAAGTTAAATCAATAATGTAAATGATAAAAGTCGGAAAAATAAAATAAGGAAGTTGATTTAGAAGAAGCATAAAAAAAATTATGATAAAATTAATTACTAAAAATGTGGAGATGCGGGGGATCGAACCCTGTACCTCTCGCATGCAAAGCGAGCGCTCTACCATTTGAGCTACATCCCCATGTGAAATTAAATTTTTAAATGTTTTTAACTTTGACACAAAATCATGTCTATTTTGAAAAAAAAAAAAAATGGAAAAATCATAAAAAGTGGAGATGCGGGGGATCGAACCCCGTGCCTCTCGCATGCAAAGCGAGCGCTCTACCATTTGAGCTACATCCCCGCATGAAATCAATTTTGCAAAATTCTATTCTTGTACAAAAAAAATCATGTCTATTTTATAAAAAGGGAAGTGGTAAAAGCATATATAAAGTGGAGATGCGGGGGATCGAACCCCGTGCCTCTCGCATGCAAAGCGAGCGCTCTACCATTTGAGCTACATCCCCATTTTCGATTTGACATCTAATTTCATATATAATTAATATGAACAATTTTTTTGTTCAAAATATTCTAAAATCTGTATCAAGCCTTCAGCTGATATTTAAATTGAATAGAATTGGTAATTGATTTGTGTTCTCTAAATTTGATGGCAAAGTATGAAAGAAGAATTCTAATTTGCATAATGAATGAGAATGTTACGAAATAAAGAGCACAAAGAACATTAATTTATTGATACATTATGTTTAGGGCGTACGGCACAATAATTTTGTGATTATGCATACTACAATACAATAATTATTGATATAATTGTATTAGTAATAGAGTAACCCTAAAAATTTATCAAACATTACGTGTTTGTTTTAACGGATAAAGTTATCTATCAATTCAAAACATGTATATTTTGGAAGGATAGATAACTTTGTCTTTCAAAGCAAATATCCCCTAAATATCTAATCATATATATATAACATAAGATGATGATATACAATGTTGCATGACAGATTTATGTAATTAAGTTGACACTGATTAAAAAAAAATTCAATCTAAATAAGGGTGAGAATGAATATACGATAACTATAGTGGTTAAGAAGAATAAAAATATATAAATACTATTTTTCTTTTTAAATAAGATAATCTAACTTAACTAAATATCCTTATTTTTTTTATAATCATTTTTCAATAATTAATCTTCTATGCCACATGCCGATATCCAACAACTTTTTATTTATTTTTTTATTTTTAAAAGTTAGAGCACAACGTACTAGTTATACCGTTGAAATAAACATTCATCTAATATATTTATAGACAAAGAAAAAATATTTTTTCATCTTTATTCCTATTTAAAAATTTAAAACAAACGTTGCCTAAAAATAAAATATACTCATTTATTTAAAATGGGGAGTAGAATTTATTGACCACATTCCACAATATTCTCATTTATCAACGTCAGGGAAGAGGAAGACAATAAAGTATCCATGAAAAAAATATAAATTAAATGTTTGATACGTAATATAACAATAAAAATACCATAAATGATAGTATTATTTATTGTATAATTGCATCATCTTTCACTCAAGTTTCAATTTAATTTCGAGTTTTACAATTATTATTAAAAATCTCAACATTTTAAATAATTTCAATTTGATACATATTTTTTTTATTTCCAACCGATAACTGAAGTATTTCGCTGGAGCACGTGAAAGGTTGTCACGCTAGCGTACACGTATTAAATTATCTTTTTATATTTTATTTTTTAGTTTTCACGTCATATAATATATATATATATATATATATATATATATATAACAAAATTTATAGTAAACTTTTTTTTTTTGAATGAGAAATACTGTGAAAAAAATTAGGTTTTATACCAAATTCAAAATAGAGTTGAAACGACATTAAAAAATGATTTTTAATATATGTTTTTGTTTTTTTGTGTGTCTATAATATATGATGTAGAAACTAAAAAATAAAAATAAAAAGATAATATACGTGTTCGTCAGAGTGACAACCTTTCACGCGCTCCAGCGAACACGTCATCAATTGCGGGCCGAAAATAAAAAAATGTGGATCGAATTGAAATCCTTTAAAAGATTGAGATTTTTAATAATAATCGTGAAACTCAGGATTAAATTGAAAGTTAAGTAAAATGTGGTGTATTTATATAGAATTAACTCTAAATTAAATGTTGGATACGTAATATTTATATAACAATTAAAATACCATAAATGATAGTATTATATACTGCAACATTTAAACACCCCACTTTTAGGAAAAATAAAAAACAAGGGCTCAATTCAGTAGTTTTCTTTGAGGGCTGAGAAAGGTCAAGCGGATGGAGGAAAATTATTGTACCTTCTCAACTCTATTTTTATATTTATTTTATTTAAATGTAATTAATTTTACTCTTTTATATTTAAAAAAATATTTTATATTCATAAAAATTAATAAATTATATTTTTTAATTTTATACTTAATTTTTTTTTAATTTGTGTATTATTTTCAAGTTTAAGAGTAATTTCGTGATGGAGAGAGTATCGTGAATTGATGAGATGCTGAAAATCTGTAAATATCTCAGTAGTGGCATATTATATTTAATTTTCTATAAAAACACTTTACATATTGCAAGAATCATGAATAAATGATCAGCCACAAACTACAACTTTCTCATCGAAATTGAAGATTGAGAGGGTGCTTGATGTAATCATAAAGAGCGAAGAAAGTATACTAGTAAGTATGGAATAAAAGTAAGGGGTCGCTTGTTTCAAATTTTTTAATGGTAATGAGAATTGAATTTTTTTTTTTTTTATTCTTACATATATTGAATGAGAGTTTGTGTTCATGGTGTACATCATTAATGTTGTGTTTTAATTTTTGAAAAAAATTGACAAAAAAAAATATTGTTGATTGTGGTATGGAGATTGATTAAGGAGGATGATTATAAGATGAGATGAAGTTAATCAAAATGAGGGTGATGATTACCTTATTTAGGAGGAAAAACAATTTTATGGACATCATTTGTTCTCATTACATACAATAATTACTATGTACTCCCTCCGTCCACGATAAATGGTCCACGTTCCCTTAAACGGTTGTCCACAATAAATGGTCTACTTACCTAAAATGGAAAACTTACAATCATTATTTTCATTTTTTATATACATATACTCACTTTTACCCATCACATCAAGTACTTTTTTAATAATTAAATACTCCCTCCGTCCCTGAAAAGATTGCACACCTCTTTTTACACGCTTTTTAAGAAAAATGTGTAAAAAGTAGAGTATTGAGGGTGATGTGTAAAGTTATATTATTAAAATAATAAAATTAGTTGGATTTAGTGTAAAAGTAATGGCATTTTGTGTAAATATGTGAATATTATAAGGATAAAGTTAATGTAGTTATTTCCATTTATAGGGTGTGCAAAGTGTTGTGGGAAGGACCAAAAAGGAAAGTGTGCAAAGTGTTTAAGGACAGAGGGAGTATTTTTTTATACTAATACACTCACTTTTACACATCAACATCAACTTTTCTTAATAACCGTGAATTGTCAAGGTAGTCCAATTTTTGTGGACGGAGGGATAATATATCTTCATTCCATTACCATTGAAAATTTTTCATACCAAACACCCATTTTTATCTCTCATATAATTGAATTATGGTAAACTATTTAAAATTTTGGAATTATAGTTTTTAGTAGAGTCGTTTTAATTATCATTATTTACCTTCAAAAGATGTCAACCAAACACCTCTCAATCAGTTTTTTGTTTATGATATGATTGTTACTATTATATTCATTCAGCATTTTTATAAGTTAATATTATATATTTATTCACACAATTCAACATATTTATATGTGTAAAATATTGTTATATTAATTTATAAAATTAATATTATTCTTAACTGGATATAGTATAAATATATTATTAATTGGATTTAGTTTCATTCGTTGAAACTAATGGAGAGAGTTTGTGTTTTGATTTCTTATTCCAAAAACCTGATTTTATGCATCCCACAATTTGCATTTCTTCTAAAAGAACTATTTGTATATATCCTTTCTTTTATTAAGAAAATTACATGTTTTTGCATTTACTTTTTAGTGTGTATTGGGTGCACCCAATACATCCTAAATTGAATTTTAATTTCAACTGAAATTCTGCTGTATTCCCACTCATCGTGAATTTCTGGTCCACCCCCTCCGCATTCCCACTCACCATATCTATATCTCGTCATCAACTACCTCATTATTAGCATCGCTGTCTCTTCCAAGTTTCTCTCAACAAACGATGCGATGACTTACCGGAAAATATGGTTTCTCTACTTGCCAAAACCTATCCCACACAGCCGGGATATAAGTACGACGGTGCTCATTCCAGAGTAAGCGGAGAAAAGCTTATTAGAGTTGCAAAGTGAAGAATCGGCGGCGAAAAGCAATAAGGAGAACCAGTATTTACTATTTTGTTGGGCATCATGATTTGATTTACTGAGAATCAGTGAGTCTCTCTCTCTTTCCCTCCCTAAACCTAATGCCACGGTAATAGGTTGATGATTCATGAGATTTTTGAATTTACTACTCGTAAATTAAATGAAATTGGTCCCGAAACGAGTATAATCAGTGTATGGGGGGAGAATACACTGATATCAGATTTTTCTGAAAGACTCAGAAAAATGCTCTAACACGCTCAGTCAGGAATTCCTGAATTACTCAGTATGCTGAATGTCCACAGGGGCAGCAGGGACAGTTCAGTAACGAGTCAGATAAGCTGAGTGTGAGTAAAGTGCTCGGAAGCTCAGTAGAGATAACAAACCTACTGACCGCTCGGAAGCTAGTCAGTTGGACTACTATCTCAGTGAGCTAGAGTACGTGCGGAAAGTGAGCCCTTAGTATCTACTCGTTTTAGTTTCTGAAAATGTTTTCTCTGAGTTTGCTTAGTAAACTGGTGCTTAAGGCTGAGTGCACAGTATTAAGATTCAGGATGATTGATTCAGTCCTGAATATAAAATCAATGCAGAATGTTCTGTTTAGTATGATGACAGTTATGATCCTGAACAAGAATGTAAATCAGCACACAAGGGTCTTTATAACGTGGTTCGGAGATAACCAACTCCTACGTCCACGACCTGATTTAACAGGAAGCTATCCTCAAAACCCTGAGGATAGGTACTTGGGTTTTACGTGCCAAGGGACACGAATAGCCAACTTCCTCTCTTAGGAACTGACCCCTGGACGTTTTACAAGTCTCAGTCCTTCTAACCAACTAATCTCACACCCTGAGTGGTTTGGTATTCTTGGTTTCCAACTAGGATAGCTCTAGTTGTACAAAACAATGCTAAATATTAGAGCTATCGATCTAAGCAAATACAGAGAGAATCCTACTACAACACTAGGGAAATTTAATTGCAGAGTGTTGCTTATAGTATGCTTTTAGTACTTGGATTCTTGAGAGCTTTCACTTGGAAATTTCCCGTTAGCCTTGAATGGGTGCAAGACTCTCCATATTTATAGGCAAGATTCAAAATAGATCCGTTGGAGGAGATCAAATCAAATCTTTCCTATTTTAGGGTGGTTGCAGGCTAGAAGTACTGTTTGACCTAATCGCCATGCTTAATCTGGCAAGTTTGTCCCGCCGCCTGCAACTCTGAGACGCATTAAATGCCGCATTAAATGCTGGGCAGACTCCGTACATACGTGTCGAAAGATCATTGGCTTTCCGTTCTAACGACTAGTTGACTTTCAGACATTTGTCCTTCCTCGTACATTCAATACTCTGAGTCTCTTGTAAATTACTCAGCCTGAATGTTTATCTTATTGGAGTCTTACTGACATTCTCTTTGTCTCTTGTCCCATAGCATAAATAACCTTTTTGCTTTGGACTTACATGATTTAGGTAAACTGAACCAAGGCCTAAGTCAGGTCTTATGTGCAATCATCACAGCCTGATAGGTTATTCAGCCCAGTATGTGTAACCTTTTTGCTTTGGACTTACATGATTCAGGTAAACTGAACCAAGGCCTAAGTCAGGTCTTATGTGCATTCAGCACAGCCTGATAGGTTACACTTACTCTTCACTGACAGAGTTCTGTCCTGAGTATGCTTAGTGTACTCAGTAGAAACATCAGCCAATGGTACTTCAGGATTGTCTTCAGGACCGATCATCAGGCTTCGTTCTTCAGCTTCAGTTCAGGCAATCTTCAGCAAGACTGACTCTGACTTCTTCAGGATGGATTGCACTTCAGACTTCAGTAAATTGGGTCGACTCCAATATTCTTCAGTCTTCAGCATGTTCCCCCCTGAACTGAATTCCTAACCTGACTATCCTGAACTAGACAGACTTGAACAACTGTACTTAGGCAAATTCATCAGAGGTTTTGGGATCTAATCAAAATACTCAGAGTGTCCCAACAATATGATATATAACCAAACAAATGCGAAGAACAATTTAATACACGAAAAATAATTTATAATACCAAATGAATAATTTATAAATGAATAGTTAATAAATACATGAGTAATACCCAAAGAGCAACTCACTAATACTCGAAGAACAATTAATAATACCCGAAGAAAAATTTAGTATTACCCACAGAATAAATTACTAATACCTAAAGAACAATATATATGTTGATAGAATTTACTAATCGGTGTATTTATGTGGCTCTTATAACGTATTAATTCTACCAAACAATAATCCAAGATTTTGTGTTCTTGGATATAATAGAGAGAGAAAGTTGTTGTGTATTATAATTGGGATTAATTGAATTGTGTAATAGGTACAAGAGAGGTCTTATTTATAGGCGTGCGAGTGTGAGGTAGCACCTTACGAGCCTATTTGGCTTCCGGTGTTGACGAAGGTTCGTAACCTTCGCCTCGGTCCCTCACAATGCTACCTTTACAATGCCTCGTCCTACTACATACTTAACTGATCTATATACACATCCCGTAGGTGCACTGATCCTGGGCGAGCTCCTTGGGTGAGCTCCTAGGCCTTGTGCTATTTTCGGGCAGCGTAGGGATGGGCCTCGGCTCGGCCTCTATGCTCACGGGCGAGCTACCCCTTAGTGGGCGAGCTCCCTCGCGAGCTCCCCTCTCTTGTCCGATTGATAAGCTGGCCTCAGGCTTCCAGGGTCTGGGCGAGCTTCATTGCCTTGTGTAGTTTTATGTTGGCTAGCTCCTCCGTGTTGGCTAACTCCTCCATGTTGGCGAGCTACTCCGTGTTGGCTAGCTCCTCCATGTTGGCTAGCTCCTCTATGTTGGCTAGCTACTCCGTGTTGGCTAGCTCCTCCGTGTTGGCTAGCTCCTCCATGTTGGCTAGCTCCTCCGTGTTGGCTAGCTCCTCCATGTTGGCTAGTTCTAGCTCCTCCATGTTGGCTAGCTACTCCATGTTGGCTAGCTCCTCCGTGTTGGCTAGCTCCTCCATGTTGGCTAGCTACTCCGTGTTGGCTAGCTCCTCCGTGTTGGCTAGCTCCTCCGTGTTGTCTAGCTCCTCCATGTTGGCTAGCTCCTCCGTGTTGGCTAGCTCTTCCATGTTGGCTAGCTCCTCCAGCATTTATTCTTGTAATCCTTTACCAGTAGTTTGCTTTAGTTCGCCTATCAACATTTGCCCCCCAGCTAGCTCACATCATGATATTTCTAATGTGTGGGCGAGCTGATTTATCTTTGTGGACGAAGGCTCGAGCGTCAGCGAACTATTTCCATAAGAGGGAGTAGATTGAGCTTGAATTGATCTTCCTCTCGCTCTGTCTTCTCCTTTGTGCTTATATTTCCTTACGTTCATGCATAGATGCATCAAGAGTGGCTTCGCAGGATTCTATAATCGTGTAACGAATACATAGAAGGACGCTACAGGACTCATTAAAAACCTAGCCGTAAACCACCCTTGTGGACAAACCGGTCGTAGGGAAAAAAGAGTACCGTGCAATCCTTTCAGATACCCGTAGGTTATTTGAATCTCTGCGTTCATTGCTCCATTCGTGCGGGTTGAGTGAGCACTGGCTTCTTGTGTTTCTTCATACCTGCAAGTAGATACATTTGAAAAATAGTTTGCACCCAATATTTCTCTATACCTGGAATATTCAATGTATGGTTTCTCGGCGAGCGCTTCTGCTTTTGAGATGTCACCGTTCACTCCGGTTGAGGGATATATTATTCCTACCGTTGGTGAATGTGCCCCCAACTATTGATATTTTTCGCACGTTATCGTGTTTTACTAGCTCGTTTACATATTTTTCGGGTACTTAGCTGTTCGTCTTACTCTACTTTTGAGAAGTGAATCGTTCGTTTTACGTCACTTAGGACTACGAATTGTACCTCTGTTTAAATAGTATGTATTCTTCGTCTTACGCCACTTAGGGCCGTGAATCACTCGTCTTAAACCACTTGGGGTAGCGAGTTGTACTTTATTTAATTCACGTTGGGCAATTGGGTTTCATGAACCTTACCTTAGATGTTTTCTGTCTTTTTCGTGAATTTTTCTAACTTAAGGCAGTTGGTGCTTGGTAACCCTTTAGGAAGGGTACCTTCGCGACCTTGGGCACTTTGGCCTTTGCCTACGAGCGTTTAGATTATAACGTTTGGGACCTTGGTCCTTGCGTATTGCGAAGCTTTGAACAGTTTGGATGTCTCGCGAACCTTCGAAGAGTTGGAAATTTTCGCGAGGTTGGGGGACCTTCACGAGGTTGGGCACCTTCGCGAACCTTAGAAGAGTTGGAAATTTTTGCTAGGTTGGGAGACCTTCTCGAGGTTGGGCACCTTCGCGAACCTTCGAAGAGTTGGAAATTTTCGCGAGGTTGGGAGACCTTCGCGAGGTTGGGCACCTTCGCGAACCTTCGATGAGTTGGAAATTTTCACGAGGTTTGGAGACCTTCGCGAGGTTGGGCACCTTCGCGAACCTTCGAAGAGTTGGAAATTTTCGCGTGGTTGGGAGACCTTCGCGAGGTTGGGCACCTTCGCGAACCTTTGAAGAGTTGGAAATTTTTGCGAGGTTGGGCACCTTCGCGAACCTTCGAAGAGTTGGAAATTTTCGCGATCGGTAAAGATCCGACGAGCTGCCCCCTCGGGGAGATCCCTTGGCGAGGTTAGAGTCTTGCACCTCTCTGTGGTGTGAAGAGACTCAGGCCGTTGTGGGAGCTCGGTGGGGGCATACCTGCACACGTCCCAAGAGTTAGCAATAATTGTTGAAATAATGCTTCCAACTTCAAAATGGAGCTCGCCCTCTTACCCGAACCTATCGGGGTTGAGCCCGAGGAGGGTGTCATCCCGGATAGGGGCACCGTAGGGAGACGGCGGGGGCGCACTCTGAGGAGTTGGAGGCGCAGCAGTTGATTGAGTCACGAGAGCTCGCCCGTGAGTCGATCCGGAGCCCCCTCGATCACTGTGCTCGACAGAGCCCCCCTCAGTTCGAGCCCGCTTGTCGGAGCGAGTTTCATCCTCGCTCACCCGCGAGCCATCCCCCCGTTGGAGAGCCCGCTTGGTCTGGTGGGTTGGGGGCAGAGAGCCCCGCTCAGACCCAGAACCTCGGCCCGACCCTTTCTTCGCGGGGGCGACCTTCTCTTGGGTAGAGGGAGGTGCTGAGGCCTTCTGCGAGCCTGAGCCCCCAGCCTTGTCCGCGGCTTTGGCGACCTCCAGCTTCTTGGTCGCATCCAGCACCGCCCCGGATGGGATGCCTTCTCTACCTGGGTGAGGTTTGCCCATCTTTAGCTGCCGAGCTAAAAAATGATAAACTTCAGGAACTTCAATGGGAGGAAGCTCGGTAACGGGACCTGCATGATAGACAAGTTAGCAACTCGGCGAGCTCCACTTACGGAGTGGCGAGCTACCAAAACTTCAAAATTGTGAGAAGCTAGCACCTTGGGCAGCGAGGTGGTGAGGTGAGGTGATGAGACCGGCGAGCCAACTGCAATGATGTTGGCACATATGTTGGATCTCGTGATCTTTCTTCTCTCGCAAACAACAAACGGTCTGCACGAACTCGAAGCTGATGGAAATCTCAGGCTTCCCACGGCTCGATTTGTGACGTTTCAAGCCTGCAAAAAAGATAGATTAGATTAGAAATCTAATCCAACGCACACACACCGAAGTACGCCACCTACAGCTCGCCTCCCCATATTCTTCGGGAGTAAGGATACGCCCTCCGCGTCCGTTGGAAGCTCGCCAATCCCCCCCGATGAAGAAGAACTGTTCTTTCTAGTCCCGGATTTTGTTCGGGAGGTCGCCTAAAAACTTGTCCCCCGGGCGAGCTTGAAGAGAATAGTATCCTCTCCATTCCCTCACTTGCCGGATCACGTAGAAGAGCTCGCTGATCTCCGCCGTGGTTAATCGGTTCTCGTAGCCCTTGAGACCGAAAATGGTCAGCGCTGCCAACAGGCTGCTCCATGCATTTGGGGTCAGCTGCGTAATGGCGAGGTTCGTGTCCGCCAGGAACTGCCCGATGATGGGATGTAGAGGCAGGGTGAGCCCGGCCTTCAGGGTGTGGTAGTTTATGGCTGTAAGTCCGATAGGAGGGAGGTCGGCACGCTCTTTATCCCCAGGAGCGTACATGAAGATGTCCAAAGGAATGCGGAACATCTTCCGGATCTTAGACAAGGCGAACTCACTAACGATGCTCTCCACCTCTGTCGCCTTGAGGTCGGACTCGCCAGCAGCCTTGCGGAAAGCTCGCTGGGGCAGAGGGAAGCTCGCCGCATGGGTTGCCACGTACTCCCTCCATCTGAAATCATGGACGACGTCGGCAGGGACTTGATGCTCAGGAAGTCTGGGGACCGAAAAATTGATAAACCGGAGGTACTCATAGGTGACCTCCGTTCCCATATCATCGCCGACCTCCTGATCGATCCCACGAGCTAGCTCGCTGGCTGGGTCGCCGGCCTCGGCGACTTTTTCCCGAGCCTCGGCCTCTCCCTGAGCCTTGGCTTCGGTGACCTCTTCCTCATCCAGGGCAACGGCCCCCTCAGAAGCTCGCTTGGAGTAGTCCCAGAGCTCGCGAAGCGGGGACTGCTCGCCGGAGTTTGTGGCTCACTTTCCAGAATCAGAACGGACCTCGCCCAAGAGTTCACGACCACTAGGGCGAGCTACAGAGCTCGCCTCGGAGCCCGATGAAATAAGCACGGGGGTAGTCTGCGGGATCGGCCGTTCGTCAGTCATCGGTTTATTTCCCAAGTTACGGTTCGAGGCGGTACGACTCGAAGAGTGCTCGGACATGGTAAGTCAGTGATCGGGAATGTTCAGTTCCAAAAGTCCAAAGGACCAAAAATCGATCCAACAGTCGCCGGAGTGTTTGGGTACGTAGCCGGAAATCCGAAAAGGAAAGTAAAAAAGAAGGAAAAGAAGAAAAATCCGGATTTCTACCTTGGGGAATGCTCGGAAACACGTCGGAAGCGAAGGAACGATCACCGGAAATGCGCTCGGAGAAGTGAAGAAGCAAAGTGAGAAATGACCTTGGTTTCGCCTATTTATAGACATGGGGCACGAACTCGAATTTCCTGAAAGACCAGAGACCTTTTTGCAAAGAATTTGAAAAGTTACCATTATGGGTGCGGGAAACTACGCCTAAAAAGGCGTGCACGACGCCTCGGCTCCCGCACCGCATCTGCCGAAGTAACCACTGTGGCCGAGCTTGCCCGCCAGCTCGGCACTCGTCTGAAGGTAGCTCGCCGGAGCTCGAGTTCTCCAGATCGCCCGCACACCTGACGAAGTCATGGTGCGCGCGAGCTGGGGGGCAAATATTGATATGACGAGCTAACACAACTGGGGTAAGAATAATCTCCAAGGCTTAACAGGTCGCCGGGGCCCATCCAGATCCACGAAGTTCACATGGGTGGAGCTCGCCCACATGGGTGGAGCTCGCCCACGCAGCTCGGCCGAGGAGCCCTCCACCCTCATGAGGACCTCGCCGAGGTCCGTCATCGTATGGCGTCCAGAAATCGCACAAGGCATCGGAGCTCGCCCATGAGCTCGCCCTGTAGCCTGTTAGATCCCGATGGTTGCGCTCTTTTTCCCTCCGTCCGGTTTATCCACAAGGGTGGTTTACGTCGAGGTTTTTAATGAGGCCCATCTAGTCTAAGGCATTGTAGTAGGATGAGGCACGATGTAGGGAGCAGTGTGAGGGACCAGGACGAAGGTTACGAACCTTCGTCAACACCGGAAGCCAAATAGGCTCGTAAGGTGCCGTCCCACACCCGCGCACCTATAAATAAGACCTCTCTTGTAACTATCAGACAATTCATTGAATATATTTTCCTACACTCTACTTTCTCTCTCTAAACTCTCTACTTTCTCTCTCTATCTCACCCTCTCAAGAACATCCAAGAACACAATTCTTGGATTATTGTTTGATAGGATTAATATGATATAAAGCCACATAACGAACAACGATTAGTAAATTCTATCAACAACGAGGTTGGGAGACCTTCACGAGGTTGGGGGACCTTCGCGAGGTTGGGCACCTTTGCAAACCTTCGAAGAGTTGGAAATTTTTCGAGAAAAAACTTCTAACTCCATATAGCAGCGTGATTTACACCGGTTGCCATCAACACTCCTGATGCGAAACTTCGGCTAGTCTATTACAAAATCTCTATTTATTTATAAAACTTTTTTAGATGCGCCGCACTCCAGGTATATGACGAGGCTTTGCCTTCTGCGTCTTCGAGGTCATAGGTGCCGTTTGCCCAGACTGCAGTAACCCGGAACGACCCTTACTAGTTTGACCCGGATACACCCGGTGGGGCCATCAACTTCTTTTTCAGAACTCGGTCCCCAACTTTGAACCTTCGGTCTCGGACCTGAGAATTGTAGTACTTTTCTGCTCTACGCTTGTAGGTGACATTCTTCATTTCTGACGAAGCTCTGGTCTCTTCGATTAGATCTTTCTCTACTGCCAAGGCTTCGTTATTCTTTTCTTCATCAAATCCTACCACCTTCCAGATCTTGTTCTGGATTTCCACCGGTACTACCGCTTCAGTCCAGAAGGCCAAGGCAAACGGGGTCTCTCCGGTGCTGGATGGTACGGAGCCTAGTAGTGCTTCTTAATGTTCCATGAAATGCAGAAGTCTCTCAACTTTTGGCCGTCAAACTACCTTCCGTTATCTGTGATGATCGATTGCAGAAGTCCGAACCGGCAGACCAAGTTCTTCCATGTGAAGCCAATCATTTTTTCCTGTGTTATTGTTGTAAGTGCTTCGGCTTCAGCCCACTTAGTGTAGTAGTCTATTGCTACAACAATAAACTTTACACCGCCTCTGCCAGGTGGAAATGGGCCGATCAAGTCGATACCCCATTTTGCGAAGGGCCACGAGCTGAAGACCGACTTCAGTTGGTTGGCTGGGGAGTGGATATTAGGTGCGAAAAGTTGACAATTTCGGCACTTCCGTGCGAAGCTAATGACATCCTTGCGAAGAGTGGGCCAGTAGTACCCCTGTCTGATCGTCTTGTATGCCAAAGCTTGCCCCCCAGTGTGACTCCCACAAATTCCTTCGTGAATTTCTTCTAACACCTTGAACCCTTGCCTCTTAGATAGGCATTTGAGTAGGGGTAGAGAGAGTCCACGTTTGTAGAGTTGACCTTCCACCAGCGTGTATCTGGCTGCTTGCTTTACTAGCCGGCTAGCTTCCCACATGTCCTCGGGGGTCCTTCCATCCATTAAATATTTTTGGATTGGAGTGCACCAATCTTCGCTATCCTCCTGCCCCCCACTCGAGGTTTGATTTACTTTGTAATCGAATGTCTAGGGGTTCTTTAGTTTGGTGACTACAACCTCCGTGAACTCGGCTTCGCCGTTGCTGGTAGCTAGTCGGGCTAGGGCATTTGCTTGTGTGTTTTTTAGCCGCAGTATCTGATTGATGTAAACCTGTGTAAACATCGAGATCAGATGCGCGACTATCTTCTGGTAGGTCATCATCTGCTGGTCTTTTGCCTCGTACTCCCCCCGGACTTGGGATATTATTAGTTGGGAATCTCCGAAAACTTGAAGATTGGTTGCCCCCACAGCTAATGACAGCCTAAGTCCGGCTATTAAAGCTTCGTACTCTGCCTCGTTGTTGGTTGCTCGGAAGTCGAACCGAATTGCGAAGGTGAAGACTTGTCTGTCTGGGTTGATCAGAACTACGCCGGTGCCTACTGCCGTGCTGGTTGATGACCCGTCTATGTAGAGGTGCCACGGAGCTATACGCCACCTCGTCGGATCTTGTGTGAAAGTTAGCTCGACGATAAAGTCGGCGAGCGCTTGTCCCTTGATCGCTGTTCGGGGTGCGTAGGTTATTCCGTATTGGCTAACTTCTAGTGACCATTTCAGCAGTCTTTCGGCGGTGTCTGGCCGTTGTAGTATTTACCTTAGTGGGAATGTTGTCAACACCTCCACTGGATGGTCGAAGAAGTAGGGCCTTAGTTTTCTAACACTCATCACCAGTGCATAAGCTAGCTTCTTCGTCGGGGTATACCGCAACTCAGCTTCGTGTAAGACTTGGCTAACGTGGTACACTGGTAGGTGTGTTCTCGCCTCTTCTCGGACCAGGACGGAGCTAATGGCAACCTCCGACGCAGCAAGGTAGAGGTATAACTTCTCCCCAGGTATTGGCTTCGATAGGACCTGCGTATCTGCCAAGTATGCTTTAATGTCCTCAAAGGCTCGCTGGCATTCGCTCGTCCACACGAAATGGTTTTTAAGGTGCAGCTTGTTGGCTTTGGCTGCTTCCTTGTACCTTAGCATGTTTGCCTTGATTGCCTAAAAAAATGGGCGATTTCGATCACCGGACCTGGAGATGAATCTGTTCAAGGCCGCCATACATCCGGTCAACCTTCGGATTTTCTGCACGGAGTCGGGGATGTCCATCTCGATTATGCATCTCGATTATGCATCTCGATTATCCATCTCTATTCCCTACTGGCTCACCAGGTGCCCCAGGAACTTTCCTGAGTGTACGCCGAAGCTGGTTTTCTTGGGGTTCAGCTTCATGTTGTAGTGGCGCAGTATGTCGAAGGTCCGTTTTAGGTGGTCGAGGTGGTCCTCCTTTCTCAGACTCTTGACAACTATGTCGTCCACGTACACTTCCATAGACTCGCCAATGTGTTGGTCGAACATCTTATTCACCAACCTTTGGTAAGTTGCTCCGGCGTTAATGAGTCCGAACGACATCCTTTCCCAGCAATACATGTTTTTGTTGGTGTAGAACGCCGTATGTTCCTGGTCGTCTGGGTGCAAAGCTATCTGGTGATAGCCCGCAAAAGAATCCATGAATGTCATCATCTCATGGCCTGCGGTGCTATCTACAAGTTGGTCAATGTGGGGTAGCGGGAAGTTGTCTTTCGGACATGCCTTATTCAGGTCCGTGAAGTCGATGCATAGTCTCCACGTCCCGTTGTGCTTCTTGTCCAGGACGGGGTTCGCAACCCACTGCGGACATAAGGCTTCCTTGATCAGCTTGCTGTCTAACAGTTTTCCCACTTCGACAGTCAGGGCTGCATACTTGTCTGGTCCGTACTTCTTTTGTTTTAGGCGGACGGGCCTCCTCGTCGGATCTATGTTGAGCCGGTGGCAAGCATGTTCCAACGGGATCCCCGTCATATCTTCATGGGACCAGACAAATACGTCCAAGTTGGACATAAAAAACAGCTCCATTCTCGACCGGTACAGTTTAGGTAACTCGGAACCTATGAAAAGTTCCAGGTCCCTTTCCGGGTCCACCGGGAGTGCCGTCAGCTCTTCCATCGGGGTGTCTTTTCTTTTTTAATTTTTCCACCTCGGATCGCTGATGAACTCATCCCACTCCTCTTGTGACATCTGCGCGGGTTCATGACATAGGTGCGGTTCGAGGTCATCAGCTTGGTTCTCAACCTGGACAGGTTCCTCAGCTGTGAGTACCTCCGGGGGTTCGTTAGTTTGGAGAGGTTCTGTAACTTGGGGAGTTGGGTCAACATCCATTTGCACTGGTTCTTGACCTCCCGCAAGTCCCTTGTCCACCTCCATGGGCGCAGGTTGCGAGTCTTGCGCTGGTTCTTGCACTTGGCCAGTTTGAATTCCCTCCACTCTTTCCATGGGCACCGGTCGTGCGACTTGCGCAGGTTCTGGTACTTGGTCAATTTGTGCCTCTTCCGGCTGATCGCCTACCTCCATCAACTCAGTTTCGACTGAGATGACATCTAGGATGTTCGGCTCGTCTGCTGAGGGGTGTCTTCCGTCTTCAAGCGTATGTACCTGCATTTTTTTTAGCAGCTTCCATCTTCTAGGCCTCCGGCTGGTTTCACCTCGTTGAGGAGCTCGCTGGGTCTCATTCCACTGGGGAGCTCGCTTAGTTGCTGAGGTGTTGTTTTTTGACATGGTCAAGTATGGGTAATAGCTCGTCAAGCTCGTTGTGAGTGGTAGCCGTCGAGTTCGTCGGGGGTGGTAGCTCGTCGAGTTCATCGGGGGTAGCTCGTCCAATTTGTCGGGGGTGGTAGCTCGTCGAGCTCGTCGGGGATGGTAGCTCGCCGAGTCTGTCGGGGTAGCTCGTCGAGTTCGTCGGGGGTAGCTCATCGGGGGTGGTAGCTCGTCGAGCTCGTGGTTGGCGAGGTCCCTCAGGATGGGATTCAGCTCCTCCTGAGCTACCGTAACTCGCGGAGGTCGCGGAGGATTATTCCTCGAAGGAGCTCGGTGCGAGGTCTCCCCCTCGGCCTGGTCCTGGTTCCCTTCTTTCCACCTCCGGGTGTTTGCGGAGGTCTGTTCCTTAGGCATTTTAGGGTTTTGCAGGGGTAGGTCGCCGAAGGTCGCCGGGGTCGCTGAGGTAGGTCGCCGAGGTGGTGGTCTCCGGCCAGAGTGAACTTGTCCAAGTTTTCGTCTAGCTTTACGTGTAGCGAATTATCTGAAATCCGATTTATTCGTGTACACGCGTGCGTTTGAAAACTTTTTCCGGGCAGAAATTATGGATCCGGAAATCTGGGTTTTTGCCCGAAAATCCAGGTTTTCGTTCAAGGAATGGAAATATGTGTGTATCTTCGAGTGTTCTTGAACTTTATCAAGAACACCTTTAAATCTTCAAATCTTCAAACAACTCTCACTTTTGCTCTTCAATTTTTTTCAAAATCGGAGGTTCGTGACCCTCCTTCTAGCGCCAAATTTTTTATAGAATTTACTAATCGGTGTATTTATGTGGCTCTTATAACGTATTAATTCTACCAAACAATAATCCAAGATTTTGTGTTCTTGGATATAATAGAGATAGAAAGTTGAGAGTTAGAGAGAGAAAGTTGTTGTGTATTATAATTGAGATTAATTGAATTGTGTAATAGTTACAAGAGAGGTCTTATTTATAGGCGTGCGAGTGTGAGGTAGCACCTTACGAGCCTATTTGACTTCCAGTGTTGACGAAGGTCCGTAACCTTCACCTCGGTCCCTCACAATGCTACCTTTACAATGCCCCGTCTTACTACATACTTAACTGATCTATATACACATCCTTTAGGTGCACTGATCCTGGGCGAGCTCCTTGGGTGAGCTCCTAGGCCTTGTGCTATTTTCGGGCAGCGTAGGGATGGGCCTCGACTCGGTCTCTATGCTCGCGGGCGAGCTACCCCTTAGTGGGCGAGCTCCCTCGCGAGCTCCCCTCTCTTGTCCGATCGATAAGCTGGCCTCAGGCTTCCGGGGTCTGGGCGAGCTTCATTGCCTTGTGTAGTTTTATGTTGGCTAGCTCCTCCGTGTTGGCTAGCTCCTCCGTGTTGGCGAGCTACTCCGTGTTGGCTAGCTCCTCCGTGTCGGCTAGCTCCTCCGTGTTGGCTAGCTCCTCCGTGTTAGCTAGCTCCTCCATGTTGGCTAGCTCCTCCAGCATTTATTCTTGTAATTCTTTACCAGTAGTTTGCTTTAGTTCGCCTATCAACAATATAATGCCCAAAGAATAATATATAATATTCAAAGAACAATTTATAAATTAATACTCAAAGAACAATTTATAAAGGAATAATTAATAAACGAGTAATACTCAAAGAACAATTTATTATAAACAAAGAATAATTTATAATACCAAAAGAAAAGTTTATAAATAAATAATTAATTAATTAATAATAAACAAGTGAGTAATATTGAAAAAACAATTTATAATACTCGAATAACAACTAAGTAATATCACAAGAACAACTTACCAATACACCAAAAACAACTTAGTTATATCACAAGAAAATCTCACAAATATCCCAAGAACAAGTAGATCTATATCAATGGAACAAATAATATATTTTGATATAAAATTCTGATAGAATTTATAGTGATTTAAAATAATTATTCAAAATGCAACATCAAAAGGTTATAAATTACCTTAAAAAATTCATAAGTTTTTATGAAAAATAAATGTATTATTCTCTTCATATTAATCAATATTTTTTACTTTTAATCTTTAAAATAGACACATATGTCTTTTGATATGATGATGTTAAAAATCAACAAAAATACTTAAAAAATAAATTAATCAAAACATAAAATTTCCTCAAATTTAAGTATTATCTGAAGAACAATTTACAAATACCACAAGAACAATTAACAATGCCCGAAGAACAGAATTACTAATAACTCAATTACAAAAAAACACATAGTACAATATGTATTGTGTGTTTTCAAAAAATTAAAATTAACATCCAAATATATACCATACACTCGTTTATTTTTATCTCCATGTTAATTTGATACGGTAATATTCTGTAAGAAAAATAAATACTAATGAAAGTCCAAAATATAAACCTAAATATTCGTTTCGATATGTAGAAAACTTGTTTTCAATGCCGAAATATTTCTTGAGATTTGTTTCATAAAAAGAGGACATCAGATGAAAATTTTATTTTATTTTTTCATTTAATCACAGTATTATTAATATTATTACCAGCGGCGGAGAGAAGCCACATAAAAAGCATTTTAAGCCATTGTTTGGACTGACAGTTCAAACTCGCCGGTTTCTAGTTCTATTTTTACAACACATTTTTTTAATGCATCTAAGTGAGTGATGTATACCTAAATTTTAAATATTTTAATAAGTATATTAAAAAATTAAACTATTATTCATTATTGGTTAAAATATTATTAATTATTATTTGGAGCATTACTACTTAGAATCACATGAATGCACATAAGATGCATTCAAAATTCAAGTGTATGCATATATTTTCTTGGAGTGTTCAGTAAAATAAAATGTTTAACAACTTATAAAATTTTAAAATAAGTTTCTTAAATTTTATAAGCTGCAGAAAATAAATTAAGATATTTAACTTATTTTTCTCACCCCATCCACCCGACTCATTGCGGACCCCACTCCTTAACTTCTATCTCAACATAAAATATTAATTTTTTTTATTAAAATTAAATTTGTAAAAGAAGTATTATAAATTAAAATCATAGAACTTATAAATAGTATTAACCAAATACTTTAACAAATTATAAGTTACTTAAAAGTAATATCATATAAGCTCTTAAAACAAATTATTAGATGTTATAAGATATTTGAAGTAAGTTTAGCCAAACACCCTCTTAAATTATAACTAAAGTTATATTTATTTAAAAAATCTCTAAATAAATTGTGAATTGTATATGACTATTTCTCAATATTAACTTCAAATTCATTATAAACATTCTAAAATATTTATTTAAAATAAGAATTCTAACGATTATATCTCTTGTAAGCATTAAAATGCACAAAGTACACCGTGCAATTCAAGTGCATTTTTTGAAATTCACACGTATCATTATTAAAAAATTTATTTTAAAAAATACATTTTTCAGTAATAATATGTGTGATTTTTTAGTTGTATTTTATATAATTTTTAAAAATATACTTAAATTATATAGTATATTTAGTACACAAAAATCTTGCTCCTCTTATATTTATTTAATAAACAGTACAGTTTTATTTTTAAAATACACTAAAATTACATTATTAATCTTAATTGATACGTACAACATCTCGTCAATTTTGAGTTGTTAAAATGGTTTGCAAACAGCCAAACACCACTTAAGCCAATTCTACACACTTTTGCCTAAATAGCTCCGGAAAGGTGAACCTAACCACGCCCTACTTGAGAGCGTGAATCCACTGTCCGACCCTTTAAATACACCCGCGCGTGAGAAACCACATCACTCTGCATCGTCGATCATATTAAATATCTCTAACCAACGGCGGAGATATTTGGAGACCACAACACGCCGACGTCTCTCAGGTCTGGATATCCCAATCCTGACCCGAGGCTCGGGCCGAACCTAAAGGCAGTTTTCCAATTATATTTTTCATTTAATTAAATTTTATTTTTCCGTAAAGAGTTTTTTGATGGCTTTATTTTCCAAATGCTTGTGTGAAACTCTGGGAAACCAAAAACCAACCTTCTCACTGTTTAGAGAGAGAAAGTGTGCATACGTACATGGTTATGTATGTATATGTAGAGAGAGAAAGAAGAAGGAAATTTGATGAGGAGTCAGACTCTTAGCACAAGCAAATTAGCACTGTTTGATCTCCATTTGGTGAATTATTTCAAATTGCAGAGTAAGTTCGAGAATACATTTACACGCGCACACACAAGTACTGTCTTCAGTACTCTCAGCTATTCAACTCAGATCACACTCTGAACTCTTGAAAATTTCAATCTCTGCTGCTGTTCTTGCTTGTACGTTGAAGTTCTTTACAGCTTTCTAGAATGTTTGAGTTGTACCTTCAGTAAATTGAGCTGGGATTGTCCTCTCGAGCTCTTAATTTACCCAAATTGGGTCTGGACTGAATTATAAAGATAATTTCTTGAGGTTTCTGTCAATTTTTGTTAGTTTTTTTTAGCATGCAAGCATTTTTTAGGTTTTCTCCTTTTGGTTGATGGGATTATTTGGTTGTGCCCTAAAATTTTCTTTGTGCATGGTTTATTTTGTGGTCAAATATGCTTTTGAGGAAAAAATTGAAGCTAATTCAGTTGGATTTTACTGGTGGCAACGGGGTTAGGCTTTTTATGGTCTTAATTTAGAATGGTAATTGGGTGCTGCAATTATTTTAGTTAATCAGGTTCTCCGTTTCAGTTTGACATTTTGGATTTCGGGCTTTTTTGTAATTCATGCTTAATTTTTTGTGTGATTCTTATATATATTAATATATTGTGCATCTCTTCATGTTCAATAGGGGTTTCTGGTTTTTGTGTGGAGTAGACATGGTTGAGAAAACCAAGGAGACGAAGTGGCTCAACATAGTTATCGTGGTTTAATTGAAATTAAACTTTGAAAAGATTATATATATGGTTAGACGAGACCAAGGATTTACTTTCCCAGTGAACAGTTTTCTGTTGGTCATCAACTGCTGGAAGGCTCTGTTTGTCTTTTCTCGTGTTTCAGCTTCTTTAGAACAAACAAAGTGCAGTGCAGTAACCTTGTTCAGTTTGGGAATTGAAGCTTGTCAATGTACAGATGTTGCAGCGTCAAATTATGTACAAACAGATGCAGGAACTGCAGCGAAGGCAGCAGCTCCAGGATTTGGGTGGTGGCAGAACTCAGGATTCACAAATGCTTATGGTTGACAATACTCAAATGTTACAACAAGATGGATCTGGTATATTTCAAGGCTTCCCCAGTGGATTGGTTCTTTCTCAAAGTCATAATAATAATACGTTAGGCTCTATGGCCATATCACCTCAACAATACAGCATGTCTTTATATAACGCTCCTCCTCCAAATACTGATATGAACTTAAACCTATATTCTCATCTACATGATCCATCTAACCATTCTGTAAACCGGTTAACCAAGAACACTATGCATCCATCAGCTCTGGCTAGCTCATTTATGGGTCGACAAGGCAATTTCTCTTCTGATCAGATTAGCATGCCAGATGGGTCATTGTTACCCAATCAAGTGTTTCAAGAGAAGAATTTGTTTGGACAAATTTCTTTTCAAAATTTTACTGGTGATCTTTCATCTTTGAACTATTCTCCGCAAGGAATTACCACAAAGAGGAATACATCAGTTGTTGAATCTGAGGGAAGGCATGAAGATACTGGTTGGGCTGGTATTTCTCCTGGAGAAGTAGAGGCTGATGCTTCTCTTGATCCACTGGAACAGAAGTTCTTGTATGGTACAGATGACCACAGCTGGGAATCGTCATTTGGGTCAAGTAGCAAAATGGGCACAGGAGGTTTTGAGAGTACAGTGGAAAACCCGTCATTCATGGACACATCGCCCTCTATTCAAAGTGGTAGCTGGAGTGCTCTAATGCAATCTGCAGTGGCAGAAACTTCTAGTAGTGATACTGCTGTACAGGAAGAGTGGGGTGGGCTGAGCTTCCAGAATCCAAAGCCATCAAGTGATAATCAAATCTCAAATTTCATTGATAGTGAAAAGCCACAAGATAATTGGGTTGATAGAAACTTGCACAGTGCCTCCTCTCCAAGTTCAGAGCCTGATCATTTGTTCCAGAAATCAAGTATGAAGTGTAATTTCCCTGGTTTTCAGCAATCAGGGCAACAATATCTCAAACAGAATGATGAATTGCATTCGTTGAGCTCCATTCCATCTGGCCAACTTTTGGATGATTATAACACTCAGCTGAAGCATCCAACAGGAGGGAGTCAGCTGGTTCAAACATCTTCACATTCAGAAGGTATGTTGCCTGCTCAATATATGGAAAATTTGCAAAATGGTTTGCATCAGCCTAATGCTGTAGCATTTATCATCTATAAATGAAGAAAAAACCTGCATTAACTTCTCTGGTTACAATATGCAATAAGTGAAGTCCCTTATCTTTGGCATTTTGATGCTTAAATTTCATCATTTATGAGATTGCTAAGAATCTAATTGGTGATTCTGAATTAGGCATTATAGAAAGGGTTAGGTAGCTTGTAACAGCATTGATCAAGAAGCCAATTTGTTGTTTAGTCATTCTTTGATAAATTATAGAATTGATCAATTGAAATAACTGGAAATATCCAACATCCCCTAATTGAGATCTTCATGTCGTGTTTACGACTTTATAATTGTTAAATAGTTTTTGAGGCTCATAGATATTGAGTTCAAGGAAGAATAATTGCGAAGTTTTCACTTTGATGCAGACACTGTATGGCTTGGGAGTTCATCAAATTATGGTGGTATTCAAACACCATTTGATCAGGTTGACTAGACTCGTCTTTGCCCCTGCAAGATTTGTCTACTGTTTATTTATTAAATTTGAAACACGTTCTGTATGAACTCAATTCAACCTTAACTGTTCTGTGTAACCATGTAACAATGTCTCAGTGGCCATGGAAGAATATAAAAATACGTCTCTTTATAAAAGTTGTAACATTACAAATTTAGGTGGTTGTATGATCTTTGTAAGATGGTTTCTTTCCCCACTGAAAAGTCGGTAATTGTCGATTTGCTAAAATCTCTTGTTACAGTTGAACCAGCTGAATATCCACAGGTCTTCACTAGAACCACAGAACTCTGGAGGGAATATTGAGGCCGCACCACCTCACTTAGGTGCTTCTTCAGATATTCATGGTCAATCTGTGACTTCTCAAAGGTGTTATACTCTACAAGATGTTAAAACTTTGTTATCACTTAAAAGTCTTATTTTAATGAATTGTCACTAACTGAAATTTCTGTTGCTTCATTTAATAAACAATGCAACAGTCATCCTGAGTCACGATTTGAATTCAGACCAGGGCCTGTAGATTCCGGGACTCCACAGTCTTACTCATTTTTCCCATCTTTATCAATGGTGGGTTAACCCCCCCACCCCCTTTTTTTTTTCATGTAAATCTTGACTCTTTCAGGGACTCTAAGATGGTGATACCATTTATTGAAATCAGTTCTCTATGTATGTCCTGAATGATGCAGGGGAACTCAAGTGTGGCATCCTTTCCAAGTCATTACGAGAAGGATTATTTCGGTAACTCGCATCCAACTCCACCAGCCCCTAGTCACGTGACTGCTAAACTCCCACCATATAGTGCTGGTTCTAATCCAGTAAATTTTCAACTAAGAACTTCCAATTCTAGTGGGTCGAAATTCCCCCTCTTGGAGAGTGCAGCAGTCCCTCAACCTTCAGGTTTTCCAACAGGGCTTCAGACTGCATGGCCAGATACTACCACTCAACGAGAGGTGTCATCTAATTTATTGCAGTCCCCTGGTTCAGCTTCCAGCAGTCAAGAGACTAGCTTAGGGGAGCAACCCAGCCAAAACTGCAACAAACATGAAAGTAAGGCAGGCTACGAACAGAAGGTCAGTTTCGTCCATGAGGCCCCAAATGAGAGACACAATTTAACACTACCAGGTGGAAACATTGATACACCACAGCCATTGAGAAAACATTACTCGGAAGTTGATGGTGTAACATCAGGTTCATTGATGACTCAAATGACCCAGCACTCCTCTGATCAAGAGCAGAAAGACTATCAAAACTACTCATTGTTGCGTTATCCAAGAGATGGTCTAAGTGATTGTGGCGAGAGGTTTCCGTTTAAGCATGAAAACATTGATTATCAGCAGGCAACTGCCAAAGCAAGAGGACTGTTGTTGAGTGGGCAAAAGCTCATAGTCCAAGATAAAGCAAAAAGTTACCAGGAGGCAGTACAGGTTGGTGCATCTTTCTCTCAAGAGGGCATAGAAGATCAGTTAGGGAAAGCTTCATCAGCAGCTTACCTTCAGAACTTCCAACAGACGGAGATGTTAGGTCAAGATATATCTCGGAATAATTCCATTGGCAGCAATCAAGCTTCTAATTTAGCATATCAGACACCAAATATTTTGCAAATGGCTCCATCTTGGTTTAACCATTATGGAACCTTGAAGAACGGTCAGGAGTTTCCACAACCATTCTCTGGGTTAAGTATTGGAAAGTTACAGGAAAATAGTTTTATGATGCAAGTAAATCCAGTTAACCCTAGTCACGGAAGTGAATTGGCCGTTTCAAAACCAAAGAAGCGTAAAGATTTTGCATTTGACATGGTACCATGGCACAAAGAAATAAATTGCGAGGCAACAATGCCTCAAAATTTCAGGTATCACCATTTAAAGCTATTTATATCAGCTGAGCCATTCTGATGGGATCTTTTCTTTTGCTTTCTTTCCCACCATAATTTGGAAAATGATTAATGCTATTGCAGTTATTCAATTCCTTTGCTAAATCTCCTTTTTATTGACAGTGAGGCTGAGTTTGAATGGGCTCATGCTTCAAATAGAAGGCAAGAAGAGGTGAGGGCAGTGTTCTGATGTAATACAAATTCTATTAACGATTTCTTCAATTTAATAAATGAAAAACATGTTCATCGAGACACTAATTATTTCCAGGCTAAAGAGAACGAAATTGTTGATGATGTGCCCTCAGTGGTTCGAGCAAAAAGACGACTTATTCTTACAACACAGCTTATGAAGCAGGTCTTTAGACCAGCACCAGCAGGTATTCTCTTTGAAGATGCGGGTTCAAACTGTGAATATCTCCCATATTCTGCTGCGAGATTAGCATTAGGGGATGCTTGCAACCTGATTACTAAATTACCATCAAATTCCAATGATGCGTAAGAATTGCTATTAAAATTTTAAGTTCCTTCTCATTTTAGTTGAACGTAACTTTCAGTTTGCTAATGTCAAAAACTATTGTGAGCATCATTTTCCTGAAAGTTTTCATATTTTTAATATGGTCAGGTCACCTGATAAGCTAAAGACTTTGAAAAGAAATACTGCAAGCGATTTCTCAAAAGTTGTAGAATGCTTAATCAGTCGAGTGAAGAAGCTTGAAGGTGATCTATCAAGGTACGAACATGCATTTGTTACTATTGGCTACATTTCTACTTGTTAGTTTAGCATGAATATATGGATCACGGGGAAGATTTTAGGATACCTGTGCTCAGATCAATGAGTCAAAAGAGAGACAATATTTGTTGATTTTCGCAATCTTTTAGGTTGGTTTGAAACTCGATTCATTGAAAGTTGAAACCCCTCAATCCAAGCACAACCCTTTTATTTTTCCTTGTAGTTGAAGTAGTCGTTTGAATGTTGAGTAAGACCGTTTATACAATTTAATAGTTTAATCAAATAATTTATGCAGGCTGGATCAAAATTTATCAATTGCGGGCATCAAAGTGGAAAGTCAAGAGCTAGAAAAATTCGCTACCCTAAACCGTTTTGCAAAGTTCCACATCAAGTCACATCCAAGTACAGTAGATCATGCATCGTCTTCTTGCCCGAAAGCCATCCCTCAGCGATATGTATTAGCATTTCCAATGCCTAAGATATTACCTGAAGTGACAGATTGTATTCCCTTATGATCATAAATGAACTATAAACTTCCCGTTCCCTTCTGCTTTATTTTCCCCATCTCCGACCTTTTACATTTCCAAAGCAATGAACGTGGCGAAATTAACCATCAGATCAATGCAAGTTAGGTCAGTCTATCTTCGGAATTAAAAATATCCCGATTCTTCATGTTTTGAGGTAGGATATATATAAAGATATTATATATAAGTTGGTGCCGTTTACTTGCATGAATGATCAAGGGGGAGTTCAGAGCAGGCCACGTAACTTCACAGGTTAGGTTGAGTATGGACTTCTTTTGGGTTCATTCTAGTGTAAATGATTGATCTGCTTTCGTATAAAGGTTGCGAATCATTTCCGCTCCCCCTTTTTTTTTCTCTTTCCACAAAATTGGTGGTGGATCTGTATTCCAGCAATCTTAAATGAGAAGAGTAGTTGAAGAAGCTAGCATTTGAACTAGGCACTCATGAGTTTATTTTCACATGCATCCTTTGCTGCCAGTTCCTGTTGGCTAACTGTAACTGTATAAAAATCTGAATGTACTTTTTGGAAGCTTCTAAGCACTTTTCCAGATGTTAATATATATATATATATATATCATTTGAAGTACGAGGTTGTTCCTATATCTTGTGACCCTAAAAAAGACAGGTGCTGTAAATGTCAAAAAAAGCAGATATTGTCTTTTAGTTGGATAGTTTAGTGGCTTAAATGAAGGACAGGTCAGCAAAAGCCAAAATATTGCTGCTTTAAATATTTGAGAATTGATTTGCCTGTGCAGTAATCAGCATCTGATGCAATCATGTGTAATAAAGTGATGAGAGAGAGAGAGAGAGAGAGAAGCTCTTTGCGTGCAAACGTACAAGTTATATCTATACCTCCACATCAAAGGGAAAGGCCAAACTTTTGGTAGGGTTCCTAACCCTGTTTGTGGGCTTCGTAGCAATTAGGGTTTTCAATTTTCCTACAGAAGAAGTCCCCCTCCCCTCTTGTCTCACATATTTTCTAGTATGAGTAGGTATTGTGTGAAAATAATTCATGATAAGTTTATCATGAAATATTTTCATGTGAATCTGAGTTTGTGCGAATTTGTTTTTTCAAATGTTATTATTATGTATATAATACTGTTATGGTTACGTATATCACTAGTATTGTTATCTAATATTAACTATTACTGTTTAATAAAAATATATTAGTGATAAGATAGAATTAAATTCATCTAAATTCAGGTTCACACAATTTTATTGACTGAGAATTATTTTGTACAATGTTAGAAATCAATCTATAACTACCCGAATAAAAAGTAAAGAAACAACAAGAATTCCATCCATGAATTTGTGACTCAGGCATCAATAATGTGATTCCCTACTTTCTAGAAAAAAAAGAAAGAAAGTGTTTTGATAGATGTGAATTCTTGCGAAATAAAACTATTACAACATGAAACACGATTGAGACAGTATAAAGATTTACTATTATTTTATCATTTGGATTGGGACTAATCAAATTCACAATATAAATTTCCAGATAGTCCCACTTGGAGTGTTACATATTAATCACCAATAATAAAGCTAATTCAAACGAGATCATATATAAGACCAAAGCAGCTGTTTTTTTTTTTTTGGCACTTGGAATTTAAGCTTAATTTTGATTTATTTAATTACGGAATAAGCTGGTGAAAATTGATTTTGAAATTGAGGTCGAATTAAGAGTGTATCCAAATGAACCTAAGACGGGAAGAGGATTTAGCCATAGGTCTCTTTAGATTATATAACAAAGGTTTGTCGATTTGTACTTTAAAACTACAAAGTGTAATAGTATTAACCAAATCTAAACAAAGGTTTGTCGATTTGTACTTTAAAACTACAAAGAGTAATAGTATTAACCGGGGAATGAGCATATCAAAGTATTTTATGTGAGTTAATTGCAGCTCACACACGTTAACCTATGAAAATATGAATTTTAAAAAATTATTTGGATGCAAGTTAATAAAGTTATGTCAATTTATTTATATTTTATAGGATTAGTCTTGTATGCACCAGTTACACGATGCAACTCAAGTTTATTTTTTAAAAGTTACACAAAATATTACTGAAAAGTTACACACGTTATTACTGAAAAGTGTATCTTTCATAGTATAACTTTTCAGTAATAATTTATTCAACTTTTCAGTAATAACTTTTTAAAAATACACTTGAATTGCACGGTGTAACTGGTGCACATGAGACTTATTCTATTTTATAATATATAACATCTATAAAATATACACATTTACGGCCTTTTGAATTTAGAATTTTGAACTTATACGTTTTGAAAAATTACAGGAAGAATATTACTTTTGAAGAAAGGGACATAACGCAATTATATTTTGATATTTTCCCGCCGCATAGCATATTCTGTGTGTTGGGGTATGCACAATTCGGTTATTAGTCGAATCGAAGCCGAACCGAAATACGAATTCAGTTATTGTAATATTCGGTTCGGTTTTGGTTAGTATTTTTTCAAAATTTCGGTATTTAGTTTGGTTATTTACCGTAATTATTTCGGTTAACCAATGTCCGAATCAAATTAATAAATAATATTTATATTTAATAAATAAAAATCCTAACCTAAGTACCTAACCTATTCTGCTAACTAGTGCTGCGTGTGTGAGTTTTCAGTTTGGAAATTCAAACATTTTGGAAAACTTTCAAACAACATTACAGCAGTACAGCCGCACAAGTCTCCATTCAAATTTTATTGAAATTTCATGTTATAATTTTTGAGCTTAAGATATACAACACTTTGGATCGAAGCTTGAATAACTATTTTGGATGTGCATATTCTATCTCCATCTCACTCTACTTTCACACAGCCTAATACAATTAAATTAGGCTTAGTCTTGTATGCATCAGTTATACCGTGTAATTCAAGTTCATTTTTAAAAGTTACACAAAATACTATTGAAAAGTTACACATGTTATTACTGAAAATTGTATCTTTAATAGTGTAACTTTTCAGTAATAATTTGTGTAATTTTTTAGTAATAAATAGTATAACTGTTTAAAAATACTTGAGTTGCACGATATAACTGGTGCACAAGAGACTTACTCATCAAATTAATATTTTTTATCTCATTCAATCTGTCTCTCATCTATATATTTATTTTTACAAAATTCAGTACAATCACATCAATACTTTTCTTTTTATCTCATTATCACGCTCACTAACAAAAATAAAATAATATATCATTTACTGTCACAATCATTCAGTCATTACCTCACTAATGAACAATAATAAAATAATATAACATCAACTTTGATTTGACATAATGTTTCATCCACCGCATATCCACATCTCTAATCAAACACTATTTTACAATTTATTGGATTACCCCATCTATATTTTTCAATCTTCATCGCTCATCCCATCCACCATCATCTCTAACCAAACATACCTACAAGTATCGGATATTGCATCAAAATATTTTTACGAGAATTCGTGCATTATAGTTGATGACCCCACCCATTTAAAAAATATGTAATCTCCCTGTAACCACACCCTACAGTAAACGGGCACAGGCCAGTTAAGGAGTTCAGTTGTGAGTGATCCACATCAATCTTTGAAGAAACAACAAAGGAGATGGAATATGCATGTCTTAAGACAAATATATGCTTCCATATAAAGAATCAGTCAATTTGAATTGAATAACATGTCGTCCAATGCCGACTGATGCTAACAACAAAACTCAGACAAGATGATGAATAAGCTGCGCTTGTAGCCTCCGATGTCGATGATTCCTTTCATTTATAGCTAGCTATAAAAAGAGTGACCAACTTATAGCTTGATCATAACAAAGAAAAGAATGGGAGATCCTCATGTGATAGTTGTACCTTACCCAGCACAAGGCCATGTGATCCCCATGCTGGAGCTCTCACAGTGGCTGGTGAAGCACGCCATCAATGTAACGTTCGTCACCACTGATTTCATTCACAAGAGGCTGGTCTCGTCGTTGTCTGAATCAGACAACGTACGAGACATGGTGGCCATGGCTTCGATCCCAGATGGATTGCAGCCATGGGAGGACAGGAATGACTTTGGGAAGCTAACTCCATCCATTTTGAGAGTCATGCCTAGGGAGCTGGAGGCTCTCATTGGAAGAGTTGATGAAAAAGAAAGACGAAAAGTTACCTGTGTTATTGCTGATTGGAGTATGGGTTGGGCTATTGAGGTTGCAGAGAAGATGGGGGTCGGCAGAGTAGCCTTCTGGCCGGCTGCAGCCGCCGGGCTTGGCCTGCTGGTCAACGTCCCGAAGCTACTCGAAGATGGGATTATAGACAGCAATGGTGAGCCGTGTTCTTATATGAAACAACAAATAGGTTGCAGTTTTCTTTTTTGTTTTGAAATGCTGATACTTATTATGTATGCAGGAAGGACTCTGAAGAAGCAGATAGTGAAATTATCACCAACCATGCCACCAATGAACTCTGCTGACTTTCTTTGGTCTACCATAGGTGATGAAATCACACAAAAGACCATTTTTGATGCCCTGATCGATAATATCTCCTTTGTCAAATCGACACAGAGGCTAATTTGCAACTCTTGTTATGATTTGGAGCCCGGGGCGTTCTCCCAATTCCCCGATATCGTACCAGTGGGCCCTCTTTTAGCGAGGGACCGCCTAGGAAAACCAGCAGGCCATTTCTGGGCAGAGGACTATTCATGCTTGGCATGGCTGGATCAACAGCCAGCAAATTCTGTCATATATGTTGCATTTGGGAGCTTCACTGTATTTGATCAGAAGCAGTTTGAGGAGCTGGCTTTCGGGCTCCAGCTCAGCAATAGGCCATTTCTGTGGGTCGTGAGGCAGGACGCAACAAGGTATACCTACCCAGAAGGGTTCGAAGAGAGGATAAAAAATCGAGGGCGAATGGTGGGATGGGCTCCTCAGCAGCAGGTTTTATCCCATCCATCAGTTGCTCTTTTTATAAGCCACTGTGGTTGGAATTCTACCATGGAAGGCATTGGCAATGGAGTCCCTTTTCTCAGCTGGCCATATTTTGCAGATCAGTTCATTAACCAGACCTACATTTGTGATGAGTGGGAGATTGGATTAGGTTTCATCAAAGATGGTAGAGGAATCGTTGGACGAGAAGAAATCAAGGATAAGGTCGACCGTGTTCTCAGCGACAAAAGCTACAAAGAAAGAGCCTTGAATCTTCAAACAAAGGCCATGGAGAGTGTCAAAGGAGGATGCTCTAACAAGAATTTCAACAGTTTCATAGAATGGATCAAGGATTACTGATCAACAACTTGACACACTGTTTCCTGTACTGTTTGATGATTTTCTCAATAAATGAAGTAGTT
>JAPKLY010000103.1:572424-602899 GCA_026898435.1 Prunella vulgaris
TAGTACATTTCACAATAGCCAAGTGAAAATATTAATTAAGATATTAATTTCACAATCGAATAGACGAAAATATTAATTTCTTAAAATATTCAAAGGGAAAATATTAATTAAGATCCATGTCACGCCCCGTCATTAGCCCGTGGATTAAAAAATATTTTCGATTGTGAAAATATTTTTCAGCCAATGGATTAAAACATTAATTAAATATGTTTTCGATTGTGATCCATGTTTTCGATTGTGAAAATTAAGATATGCGGCATTGTGATCCATGTACTTTATAAGATGGGCGAAATTAATTAAAATATTTTCAGCCAAGTGGATTAAAATATTCAAAGAGAAAATATTAATTAAGATCCATGTTTTCGATTGTGAAAATTAAAAAAATTAATATTTTCGTTTATTTGATTGTGAAATTAATATCGAAATTAATATATTCACTTGGCTGTTGTGAAATGTACTAATATTTTAATATTACACTTCTCATCTATTCGATTGATCCCTTTGAATATTTTAAAAAATTAATATTTTACAATTTTAATATTACACTTACTTTTCCCTTCATGTTAATAATCCACTTGGCTGATGACGGGGCATGACGTGGATTTTAATTATTGACATAACACACCACATGTGCATGATTACCCTTTGGTGGGCTCTAAACGTTCGTCATACTAAATCTTGCAAGTTGAGTTTGTTTCCGGTATAACGATAAAGAAGAGTTGTCCTTACTCCAAGGTTAAGATTTTAAATTAATGTAAGCGTTCAGTGGCTTGATTAATTAACGAACAAAAGAATCTTAAACACAAAAAATAATGACCGGGAGCCATATGATTGTAATATGTGTTAAGATGGATAGTGCAACATTAATCCTATAGTGGATTGAGATTAATGTTAATGGGTTGAATGTCATTGTGCTCAATGTTAGAATTCAAGGCCCATTAGGAGGTTCAATCTTAATTCTCCTAAAGACCCCTCGAGTAGCCCAATTAAATGTCCAACAATGAACCAGATGATTAAAATAAAAGAAATATTTTGAGCCCTATTAATTTTATTAATTTAAAAAATTTTATGTATTAAATTAATGAGAGATTTTATGGAAAATAGATATGTATTTTGAATACAAGAATATATAATAAAATCAAGATCTCATTGAATTAAAATATGTAGTATGATTTTCGAAAATTATATAATAGAAATATCAAGAATAGAATATTTGATATTCAAGATTATCAAGATTAGAATATTTGATATTCATGATAAACAAGATTTGAAATATTTGATATTCAAAATCTTGTATTCTCATTATAAATATAAGATGAAACAAGACATCAAATACACATAATTATTGAAGCTACAATTTTCGAAAATTGTAGGGTGTTGGGCAACAAAAATATTTTTTTTCCTTGTGTTGAAATTATTCGTGTGGCCTCCCACCGGGTGTACGAATAAGGATAAACGAATATTTGAGAAGGCTTCTAGGCTGATCAAGTTGATAGTGGAACTCAAAGCAAATGCGCTCAAGAAGGGACTTTTGGGTTGCTCAAGTTTATTGTTGATACTACTCGGCCCTAAAGCGTCTCAATAGAAGGCATTTTGATCTCAAACTGCTTTGTCAAATGAATAGGTATAATTCACTTAAACCCCTTAGTTCCGCATGTTTAGGAATTTACGTGATTTTATATATTCATATGTTTTGCATTCAAACCTTGTTGTTGGGTGTACAATTATTTGATTTAATTATGTTTAAATCATGAGATTAATTGTAGACTTAAATTTGTGTTTAGCGTATAACCCGAATAGATCCGCGTAATTTCCCAACAGTTGGAGTGCACCTCAATTCTTGAGGTGGTCATCCGGACTGTCTAATAATTTTGTATTATAAGTAGTACTGTTAATAAAATATAATAAAATTAAATTTTAAACAAGCACACATATATACAACAAAACAAAAGGTGGTTACAAAGTTGGCAATATATACATATTTTTGTACTGTCTTCTCTAGGTAACAACCTAGTGATGACCAAAAAGACTGTACATTATGCGTGGCTCATTGAGCTTTCAAAAAAACCAGAAAGTTTGTGCATTATGGGTGGCTCGATTTTGCTTGGCATGTTTCAGAATCTTTTTACAACTTGAGCTTTGTTGATCTTCTTGAATTGTGGAACTGATCTGATGGCTGCCAGACAGGGTTGCATAGGTGCGGGAGTACGGGTGCGGGGATTCTTTTTTTTTTTTAAATTTTAGGGTGCGATTCGTCAAGGATACGTATATTTATTAATTTTTTATTATAATATATATATATATATATATATATATATATATATTAGCAATTATTCAAATATCATGAACAATTTAAGATAAAAGACTTAATTAGAAATTCAATCAATCTAAAATTAAAATAAATCTTGCAATTTAAGTCATTACTTAACTAAGCTTAGATGATATTCAAATAATACATTACAAAGTTCAAATTAAATTCAAATAACATATAACATAATTGACCTAAATCAAATTATCGTTCATCACCAAATAAAATAGTCATATTTTATAAATAACACTACTTCAATTTAAGTAAAAACTAAATAAAAAAAAATTCAAATTCAAATTGATACTTAATAGTTCATATTCATGTTATGTACACACAAATAAAAATTAAAAAATAGTTCGCAACTCCACAATACAATCACATATTAAAAAGTATATTTTAATTTTATTAATGAATATTAATATTATTTAATAAACTTATTAAATATTTTGATTTTATTTATATTTTTTATGATTTTAATATTATTTAATATTTTGATTTTATTTATATTTAATTTTACTTTTAAAAATAAATAAAAAAATTAATTTTATTTGAAAAATAAACCTCACCGCACCCTTCGCGTATCAGATTCTTCTACAAAACGTATCCGATACGCGTATCCTAATTTTTTTAACAAAAAATTCTCAGGGATACGCCACGTGGCGTATCCCGTGCGAATCCCACGCGAATCTCACCCGCACCCGCACCCTTCGTGTATCCGATACTGCATACCTTTTTTTTAAAGAATCCGTGCATTATAGCTGCCAGATGTTGATATATCTGATATTGGTCGTTTTTGTGCATCTGAAATGAGACTCTTTTCTCCAGAAGTTTCTGATGTGGGGTGCTGGTTAGAGGATGGGAGACATGTCATTACTGTGTGCCGTATAAATTTTTTGCCCCTCAATTCCATACTCGAGGTGCGAATATGGAAGAAGAAGAAGATATCTCTGAACCATTCATTGAGTTCGTCAAGGTTGAACATTTTGTGTTGTAGTGCATGAAGATAATGAAAAGGTAAAACATATAATTGGCCCAAACCAAAAGCAATTGAAAACAAAAAACTCTAGGTATTCAAGGTTGAACATTTTGTGCTGTAATGCATGAAAATAATGAAAAGGTAAAACATATAATCAACCCAAACCAATATTCAATTTCTAATCAATTTCAGCATTCTTGTGGATTTTGACACAAAAGTGTCTGTTTTGATAAAAGGAATCGTTTCTGTTTTCCTAGGTTAATACTTTAGAATGTATTTTTCTTTATGTATAAAAAAGAATCAAGAATTTGAGATTTTGTTTGAGCCCTGTTTGTATTTGATACATGATGCAATAGCTTTACCGAGATCATCTTCAGAAAGCAGTCTTTTGTTTGAGCAATTTAGAAATTGTCAAATTAGATGTTTGATATGGCTCCTCTTATACATTCTTGGAGACTCCCCAAAAGCAATTGAAAACTAAGAAATCAAGGAATTCAAGGTTGAACATTTTGTGTTGTAATGCATGAAGATAATGAAAATGTAAAACATATAATCAGCCCAAACCAAAAGCAATTGAAAACCAAGAAAACAGATTCCTTGAACTGGTGATAAAAAAAACCACGTATACCTCTATTTCTGCTTGCATAACGTCTTCACCTGATATCCCCAGCAACATTTCAGCCTCTCTTTGCTCTACAAAAGCATCTAAACAGCCCGTACCATCATACAATTCTATTTCAAATCGTAACATGTTCATGAAAGAACAATATATTGTAATTGTTAGTATCATATAGTCTTATTGTTATAGGCTTGAACAATAGAAATAAAAGGTCAAGTTACATGGGTTTAAGGTCAAGTTACATGGGTTTTTGGCTGGGAAACTCCTTGTTGCAGTAAAGGCACGTGAACTCACTTCCATTGACTGCTCCGCAAGTTCTATAACATTCTAGACAACCCAAGTAATAGAAATGATGACCGGGCTTTACATCTTGGAGTGTAGATTTGATCCAAGAAGTCTTGACATGGGATTGATACAATGTTAATGTTAGTGTTAATTGAAGTGTAACATGTACAAAAGTAAAAGCAACATGCATGATTATTGAGTACCATTTCAGCTGGGTTTGAGATTTGGCTATCTTTTCGGATTTGTGAGTCAAGTGGTCTGTCTATGGATTGGTTAACTTTTTCGTACAACTTTTGGGGGACAATGCTCTCCACATATGCACTGTTAGCTTTTAACCTGAAAAGTATAGATGAAAAGGAGAATTTTAAAAACAATAGAAATGCAATCAATTTAATATGCGCAGTTTATATTTTGACACCATGTTTCCAAATGTTTGGCCTGAGGTATGGGAAGATCAAATAAAATGGTGCTGATTGGTAATGTTCCAACAGATATCTCTGCATTGAAAATTTCAGTTATTAGTAAAAACAAAACTGTAAGTTTTAGAATAAAGTGTTGAGGACAATTTATAAATTTCGAGCTACATAAAAGTCCACTTTGAAAATATAGACTCAATATTTGTTAACGAACAATGTAATATATTCTTAATATACTTTAAAAAGTATTAATAAGTATGATGACTGTTGAGATAATTATTTATTTAAATTTTTTATTCTTACCATGAAAAGTGTTCACAAATAATCGCATCCTCAGTATTATAGGCATCTTATGAATGTTCTCAACCAAATGAAGTCCTTCGATTTGCAGAAAGTCTTCCCAGAAAGTGAAGATTGTAGGCATGCACCTGCATGTGTAAGGATTTTTTTCATGAATAATTGTATAAGCTTCAAGAGCATAGTGTAACAAAGATAAAAGACTTACTCTTCATTGACAACAGCGAATTCTTGTACAGTTTTATTATTCTTTTGGATGAAACGTGAGGGGAAGACATGTATAACCACATAGCAAATCTGGAAATAAACAATACTAATAAGGTCGTATTTACAGTGATAATAAAAAAAGTGAAAGTCATAACATACTAATTTACAGTATTAATTTGCAAAGGAACTTAGCTGATATGTTTATTTGTAGAGTCTTCAAGTCGAGGGCAGTCTACAAAATGAGTTAATTGGTAAACATTGTCCAGGGACAATGTTTCATGTTCACTGGTGGTTCTGATGTACGTGCTCCTGCTCAAGATGATTTGGTATCTAGAGTTTTCCATAGATGATGCGCTTGCAGTTAGTTCTTTAATTTTTCTGTTGCCAATTAAATATGTTTTATACAATTAAAGGACTTCATCCAGTTGCATAACATCTTGTAAATTTATAATAAATTGCATTCTTCCATTATGTTTAAATATTACAAGAAATTAAACAAGATGAAGTTGCATTAATGTCATTGAATATTCCAAAAGTGCTTACTTCTTTGTCAACCAGGACGAGAGGTTGTTGTCTTCTCCATTTCAAAGTTCATATTGGGGTCTTTTCTGCAACCAGCGCCTTAATGAACCAGTTCAAGTCATTTGGTTTCAGATTTGCAGTTGTTGTACATCGATTTTCCATTGAGCTAAAAATAAAGATAAGAACAAATTAATAGCGAATAATTATTAACCAAAGTTAATTATGAAATGTTGGTGTTTCTTTACATAATAATGTTAACTTAGTTTTGATATTATTGGTTGTTACTCAAAACGAAATGGAAAAATAATAAAGGAAATATTTTTTGTAAAACAAGTTGTTCAACTAAAATGTTATTTTCAGCTTCTGCTATGATTATTCTCCTACATACCACACCTACCAAGATTTGATAGACAAATTCGTTGATTCTAGGTCCCCCAATTCTCATCAGTAACTCGTCACTGCAATGTCATTCATACATATATTAAGGCTATTTGCTAATTGTTAATTTTTTGTTCAATATATTCTACACTATTTTATTATCTTAAATATTTTTCCTCGTACTTCCTTTGGAATTCCTATGTTTACACACACATAAAAGTCAAATCACAATCAAATTCTTCACTAACCAAACAAGAATATTGGACTAAAGAAAAAAGTGAAACTACAACATGAATTATACACATGTTTTCAACAAGAATTTTATCAAAATAGACAAGAGGGAGAGAACCACAATGATTATGTTACATAAAGCGGGAGAAGATTGTAAATTCTAGACAGCAAACTATGAAAAATCAGTTAAAGAAATCTCTTAATATATTAAAAATGGAAGCTTGAATATAGCTAAAATAGTTGCAGTCCAATGTTAATGTAAAAATTAAAAGTCAACACAGCTTCAAAAATTGAGTAAACATTCAAAAAAAATAACCAATCTTACAATCGGAGTCTTTACTACACAAACAATAACATTAAAATGAATGAGACATAAAATAAAATCTTTTAGAAATATAGGGGTAAAAATAGCAGTTGTGCATCTACTCCAATGCAAAGTAAAAGTTTTTACTGCTTCAAACTTTGCTTCTAAGATAACACTCCAAATTTAAAGGGTCATTTATTTGGGTTCCCTTGTACATATTATTTTCCTTTCCAATGAGCATATCCTAATAACTAAGGTGTTGTCTTGAATGCGCCTTTGTCAGTTGCGGGAAGGATTTTTTTTACTCACTTAGTCAATAGCAGCAATGATGTGGATTTTTAATACTAAAGCTCTTCAAGTAACATGAATACTTGTATTTTTGAAAAATAGCTACCTATTTATTTCTCTAAGTAATTAATAGTGCCGCAATATTAGTATATACTCGATCCCTAAAAATATACAACACATTCATACGTACATACATATTAGAATTTCAGAATTGAAAATTAAGATAAAATGATAGGTTAACCTATTGCAAGATTAGAAATCAAAGAAAAGAAATCAAAACTTAGTATATGACGGACATAGGAAAACAATCTCAAACTGTTATTCCATTGCTCGAGTGAATGAAACAAAATCAAAAGCAATGTTCCTCAATTATATTCTATGGCCATTACAAGAAACTGGAAAACTACAAAAAAATATCTAAACTCCAAAGCAAGAGTTCTCTTAGACATAATATCAAACACTTAGTGAGCACAATAATTTTACAAATAATTTCCAAACATCATCATCTATACTTAAACTGTTAGATAATCCTAGTCGACGAAAACAATCTCAAAACTATTATTCTATTGCTGAGTGAATGAAACAAAATCAAAAGTGTTAGAATAATATGTATATATTTGGTAGAGATCTAGGGCATTAAATGAGGCTACCTTAATTAGCTTAGTCATTTGTGTATATATAGGCACTAATATCAATTGTTTTTAATAACATATTTTTCTCCAATGATTACGTATGTCTCGTTTAACATGGTACCAGAGCACGGTACGATTTAAGGTTTAATTTTCGCAAAGAAAAAAGTCAAAAACCTAGGGTTTTTTGGTTCGACCTGTTCCAGCCATCACCGGGCTACACCGCCGGCACAGGGTGGTGCGACTTCACCCGAAGACCGTTCACTAGAAGTTTCTGGGCAGATTTCTTCTACCGGCGCGTGGGGGCGCGTGCGTGGTTAGATTTTTCTTCGGCCGATTCGGTTCAACTCGTCTCGTCAAGACCTTTCCGTTGGTGTACCTATTTGAGTCAACATCCGAGTGGTGTGTGATTTCGGTTTGGGTACATATTCTTTTTGCTCATTTTTTTTAGAAATTCTGATTTTATTGTTACTTGGTGTTTTATTATGGAGTGTCGTTACTGTCATAGTATTGGACATATCAAGCGATATTGTCCAAAGTTATGTAATAAGAAGCCTCTTTCGTCCACTCGTGTGGCTGCTAGTGGCAGCAATTCTGGCCATTCTAGGGAGTATGTCACTATATCTACTCGTGAGTATGCAAAACTGATGCAATTACAAGCCAATTCTGTCACCACCATTGCTGAGTCAGGTAAACCTAGTGCATGTCTTGTCTCCTCGTCTTCCAAGTGGGTTTTTGATTCTGGTGCCACAGATCATATGACAGGTAACTCAGAATTTTTCTCTACCTTTGACTCACATACTACCCACTTTCATGTAACTCTAGCTGATGGCTCACAATCTCGTGCCATAGGATCGGGAACCGTTAACCCAACATCTTCACTGTCCTTATCATATGTCCTTAACATTCCTTCTCTCTCGTTTAATTTAGTATCTGTGAGTAAACTTACACGTCATCTTAACTGTAGTGTCTCATTTTTTTCAGATTATTGTTTGGTTTAGGATCTCACGATGAAGAAGATCATTGGTAAGGGACATGAATCAGGTAGCCTTTACATCCTTGATACACAACAATCAGTTGCATATGTAGGAACCATCAACCCCTTGGATGCACATTGTAGGTTAGGTCATCCCTCACTTCCTTTGTTGAAGAAATTGTGTCCACAATTTTCTCAGTTGTCATCTTCAGATTGTGAATCCTGTTATTTTACAAAACACCATCGTGTCAGCTTAAGTCCTCGAGTCAACAAACGAGCATGTGCTCCTTTTGAGTTAGTCCATTCTAATGTGTGGGGTCCGTGTCCTATTACATCGAAACCTGGATCCTGTTATTTTGTTACTTTTGTTGATGATTATTCTCTTATGACATGGTTATATTTGATGAAAAATTGTTCTGAGTTATTTCCCATTTTTCTGCCTTTTGTTCTGAGGTTAGGTCTCAATTTGGTTTGCAATAATGTTGAGAAGCGATAATGTGAAGGAATATTTTTCTGACACATTTCACAAATATATGTTGCAAAATGGTATTCTTCATCAAATGTCTTGTGTTGACACACCATCTCAAAATGGTGTGACTGAAAGAAAAAATAGGCATCTTCTTGAAACTGCTCGAGCATGTTTGTTTGCAATGAATGTTTCTAAACCTTTTTGGGTTGATGTTGTCTCCACTACTTACTTTCTCATCAATCGCATGTCTTCTTCAATTCTTGGGGCAAGTCCCCTTTTGATGTCTTGTTCCCATCTCAGTCTCGATTTCAGGTAGACCTTAAAAATTTTGGTTGTACATGCTATGTTTGGGATGTTCGGCCTCATGTCACGAAATTTGACCTTAAGTCATTGAAGTGCGTTTTCTTGGGATATTCTCGGGTACAAAAGGAGTATCAGTGTTTTTATCCTTGTCTCAACAGATATCTTGTGTCAGCTGATGTTACGTTCTCTGAACATACACCTTTCTCTCAATCCCCTTCTCCTCCCATTGAGGGGGAGGACACAGACTTTCTGGTATACTCAGTTACTTCACTGGTTTTTCCTCCACCTGAGTCAACTAAACCTCCTATCCTACATACATACTCTCGACATCCGCAACTATCTACCACTCTTATTGCTGATTTGGTTCCTGATTCGCCAGTTTTATGTCATGATGCGCCAATGTCTTCATCCGCAGATCCTTCTCGAAGAGATGACCTTCCTATTGCTCTTCGAAAAGGTAAACACTCTTGCACTTATCCCATTTCATCTTTTGTTTCCTATGATCACTTGTCTCCTTCTTCTTGAGCTTTGATTTCTTCACTTGAGACTGTTCCTAAAACTGTTCATGAAGCCCATTCTGGCTGGCGTAATGCCATGATTGATGAGATACATGCATTAGATTCAACCGGTACTTGGGAATTGGTGGATCTTCCTGCGGGTAAACGACCTATTGGCTGCAAATGGGTGTTTACTATCAAAGTCAATCCAGATGGATCTATTGCTCGTCTGAAAGCCCGCCTTGTTGCTAAAGGATATGCTCAAACTTATGGTGTAGATTATTCTGATACTTTTTCTCCAGTTGCCAAACTTACCTTGATTAGACTTTTGATATCACTGGCAGCTACCCATCACTGGCCTTTACACCAATTGGATATCAAGAATGTTTTTCTTCATGGCGATCTTGTTGATACTATTTATATGGAGCAACCACCTGAATTTATTGCTCAGTGGGAGACTAATAAGGTATGTTATCTTCGAAAGTCATAGTATGGTTTGAAACAGAGTCCTCGCGCATGGTTTGACACTTTTACTCATGCAATTGAGAAGTTCGGTATGAAGCAAAGTAAGTCTGATGATTCTGTTTTCTATATGAATTCTGAGAGGGGTATTATATTGATGGCAATGTATGTGGATGATATTGTAATCACTGGAAGTGATCTTAAAGGGATGCATCTTTGAAAGCTTTCCTTCCTACTCAATTCACTACGAAAGACTTAGGGACACTTAAATATTTTCTTGGTATTGAAGTGAGTAGATGTAAGAAGGAAATTTTCTTGTCTCAGAGAAAATATGTGCTAGATTTACTTTCTGAAATAGGAAAATTGGGAGCTAAATCATGAAACTCTCCTATGGTTCCCAATTTACAGCTCACGAAAGAAGGTGATTTATTTGATGATCCTGGAAGATACAGAAGGGTGGTTGGAAAATTGAACTACCTTATAATGACACGTCCTGACATTGCTTATTTAGTAAGTGTTGTGAGTCAGTACATGTCATCACCAACTGTAGATCATTGGAAGGCAGTAGAGCAGATCATGTGCTATTTGAAGGGTGCAACTGGATGTGGAATTGTGTATTGTGACCATGGTCAGGATCGGATTGAGTGTTTTTGTGATGATGAGGCAGGTTCGAAAGAAGGCCGAAGATCTACTTCAGGCTATTGTGTTTTCTTTGGGGGAAATTTGATTTCTTGTCAAAGTAAGAAACAAAACGTAGTCTCACGTTCTAGTGCAGAGTCTGAATATAGAGCTATGACCAAAGCTACGAGCGAGATAGTTTGAGTTCGTGGGTTCCTAAGTGAAGTAGGTTTGAAGGCTTCAATACCTGCCAAGTTATGGTGTGATAATCAAGCTGCACTTCATATTGCCTCTAATCCAGTCTATCACGAGTGCACTAAACACATTGAGATTGATTGCCACTTTGTTCGTGAGAAAATCCAACAAGGAGTGATTTCGACAGGTTATATGAAAACTGAAGATTAATTAGGGGAAATCTTTACGAAGGACCTTAATGGAGTTAGGGTTGACTATCTTTGTAACAAGCTAGGCATGATCATTATCTATGCTCCAGCTTGATGGGGAATGTTAGAATAATGTGTATATATTTGGTAGAGATCTAGGGCATTAAATGAGGTTACCTTAATTAGCTTAGTCCTTTGTGTATATATAGGCACTCATATCAATTGTTTCTAATAACATATTTTTCCCCAATGATTTCGTGTGTCTCGTTTAACAAAAAGCAATATTTCTCAATTATATTCTATGGCCATTACAAGAAACTGGAAAACTAAAAAAAATATCTTAACTCCAAAGCAAGAGTTCTCTTAGTCATATTATCAAACACTTAGTGAGCACAATAAATTTTACAAATAATTTCCAAACATCATCATTTATCATCGCAGCAAACTTGTAACCCAATTTTATATCATATTTCACAAACAAACCTATCTCATAGCACAAACAAAATACTCGAATACAAATCAAAGTACCTGAACTGAAACTCTCAACACAAATCGATCACATATGTCAACAATTGGTAACCAATGCAGACCCTGTGTTTAGAAGAAATTAACGGTAGACGATGGAGAGATAACAAATCAAAACTGAAAAATAGAATAGATCCAAAGGTTACCTGAAAACAGGATCAACAGCGGCTGAAAGATGCGGGAGGGACGATTGATGACCAAACAGATAAAAATGATACCACAAACAAAACTACTAAGAAAATAACAAAGTATTGTAAAAAAAATAACAAAAGAAAGGACACATGAATGAGGAATGCAAGAAGGGGACGCGTGGATGAAGCAAAAGGACGCATGGAATGGAAACCGGCAAATGAAAGGAAACACATCGCCATAAAGAACGTAAATGAGACGATAAAGGCAGATCGTGTGGCACCTGCTTGGCTACCGGATACCGATTGAAAATTGGTCGCTTCTAACTTATTGACGCTTTATATATAGGGTATATATGTGTAACAAAAATTAGGCACACGAAAATAAATTTAAGGTTTAAAACCACTCAAAATGAATATAACAATAACGAATAGAATAATTGCCAAAGTATACATTTATAATATCATATTTTCAATTAAACACACAAAATTTTCCAATTTTAAAATCAATACAATTTATTTTAAAATAATACATTTACTCTGTCAGGTGGGCACACACGTGCATATATCCATCCATCACATGCACATATACACACACCATACACGCACACACACACAGAGTGGCCGGCCGTCGTTGGTGGTGGAAGGAGGGGGAGAAAGAAGATTGTCCGATCTGTGGTGGCATTGACGTGGATGGGAGGAGGAAGAGTGGAGAAAGGGAGAGAGAGACCAATTTAGATGGGGGAGAAAGAGAGAGAAGGTCTGTCGATCTGTGGTGGAGGTGTCGCAATTAAGAGACGGTGTTTGAGAGGAGGTCGGCGAGAGAGAAGGAAGGGATGGGGATCTCGTTGAATGTGAGATGAGAGAGAGAAGCAAATTTAAGATTTATTTAGATAGAAACAAATTTAGGATCTCACTTGAATTAGATTTAGGATATGTTTAGGCCAATGACGGGGATCTCGCTTGAAATTTTCCTGGTGTCTACACTGGCGCCGGCTGGCAAAATGCCCACACCACCTTCTACGGTGGTAGCGATGCTTCCAACAACATGGGTAAGTAAAATTCATATTCCAGTTCTCAAATTAACTTAATTTTGAACATCAATTTAAACTGTAGTTTTTGTAACAACATGAAAAGCTTATGTCATTCAGTTTTTGCAATGGGAATAGAGCTAGGTTGCTGCATTTCGTTGATGGAAAATTAGTTGAATAGTGTGTGGTTATGACGAATAGTGTGAAATTTTGTGGTGTTTATTTGTAAAGAGAATTCTTGATTTGGTTGCTATATTTGGAATTATGCAAAAAAAAAAAAAAAATTAGATCAATATGCATTTTTTTTTTAGATTATTATGCAATTTTTTAAGATAATTGTGCAATATTTTGTAGGAGTTTATGCAATTTTTTTGTAGGAATTATGCAATTTTTGTTTGTTATTTTTTGTTGAACTTTTGATTTTCATTGTTGCTTTTTTGTGTTTGTTTCTAGTATTGAACATTGTTTTTTTAATTTGTTAGGTTATTATGCAATTTTTAGAGGATTAATCAAATTTTAGGTGATTATGTAATTTTTAGGTGATTAAGCAAATTTCTTTTACAAGTTTATGCAATTTTACTTAGACGTTTATGCAAATATTTTTTGTACTATTATGCAAAACTATAAAATAGGTTCGTATAATTACAACTAAATTTTTTTTAAAAAGTATTTTATAAAAAAATCAAATTAGTAAAAGTATCAATTTTTTTAAAATTTTTATTTATAAAAATACTCAGAAAAGAGATAAATTTTGTAGGTTGCAAAAGTTCCCAAAATTAATAAAATATAAAATTAAAAATAAAAAAGAACTAAAATTCAAATTAAATAAAATAATAAAAAAAGGACTGCATCTAACTGCAGTTGGCTTTGATTTGAAAAGGGTGCACACAAAATATATTGGGGGTCCACCAAATGTATGCATGGGACATAAAGAAAATGTATGTAAGATTCTTAAAATAGGCTCTTATATATGTATGTATTTCAGTATATGTAACCAACCCTATATATTAATTATTAAAATTCATAAAACTAATTAATAAAGTTTTTTAAAATTTGATATATTTTTTAAGTTTTTAAATTATATTAAGTTAGATTGGAGGCTTAAGAAATTTGACTAAGCACTCAAAATTGATTTCTAAGTATAATTGTCGAATGTGTAAGTTACATATAAGGTCATTTATGATAGTGTTATTACATAGAGGAATACCAAAATCCCATATTATAAGGAGGGTCACAAAATCAATCTCATATTACACATAAAATCAAAATTGGACCCCACCACACACTATTGTCATTAAAACCCGTCTGACACCCTACTCCCTACCTACCCCCTACTCTTTCATTATCAGATTAAAAAACTCTACCCATCCCGCATTTTACAAATTCAAAAGAAAAACACACCCCACAAACCTACCACCCCCCTTCTCTCTTCTCTCTCCTCTCCCCAAAAATCAGTGACGATTAATCAACGAAGATCCGCCAGAAGGACCACTCGCGATGGAGATCCACGGACGAAATCGCGATGGAGATCCACAGATCTGATTATGGCTCCACTTTTTCGGACATATGAAACCCGCAATGCGCCTCAACCTCCAAGCCTCTGCCGTCACGTCTCTGTTGCAGACAATGTTCTAAAAGTTCCTAGTCGGTCGGACCACTAGGGTCTAGCGACTAGAAGGACTAGTCGGGGACTAATCGGGGACTAGTAGGGGACACCTAAACGATAAATATAATTAATTATTTAATAAATTAATAATAGGTTGGACAGGGGTATAAAATTATAAATTTAAAAAAATTGTATCTACCAATTTGGAATGTGTGTATAATCGTACCCAATTACATAAGGCTGAAGCCCAACACACAAATAAATGCGAGAGCCCAAGTAACTTAGTTCCAATTGAAATTGAAATCTAAATTTTAATTACCCAGCCATCATACAGTTCTGCCGCCACTCTCGAAAAATATATTGCATCATCTTCTCTGCGGTTCAACCCCAGGATCTGCAAATTAAATTGATTTTGGGATCTGCACAGTCATCCATCAGGTATGGACTATAGAGTACCTACTCTACTCGAAAAAAAATACCTTATGTGTATTGAACGAAGAAGAAAGAAGACAAGGCAGTGAGGCAGCGAAGGGCTGCTGCTGGGCGCTGAGATCGATGGCAGCGAAGGGATTCCGATACCGTGTGCGCTGCGCGCACCACGTCACACCGGCCGACTGATGACGAGCGGTGGGGTGGGCGAAGTGAAGGGACGTCGGACGTGGCTGTGCGCCGCTGACGGCGGGCTGATGGCTGAAAGACGAAGAGTACTGGAGGAATGTGTTATTTTGATTTTTGAATCTTTGATTTTTAATTTAGGGCACGCGTTAGATTTTCATATTTTAGTTACAGCAATTAAAAAAATATTAAAAGCCTAATCCTGGACGCGTAAGTCGCCGACTTAGCGCCTAGACCCGACTAGTCGGCGTCTAGGCGCCAACTTGAGACCCGAACATTTTTTCTTGTCGATTTGGGGTTTATCGGGTCGGCCGTCGGCCGACTAGCGACTAGTCGCCGACTAGGCCATTTTTTAGAATACTGGTTGCAGATCAATCGTCGCCGCCGTCGAAGGTAAGTCTGCAACCTTCTTTTTCGGCATACCTTTTTCTCTCCCTAACCCCCTTTTTCTTTTTCTTTTTTCGCTCTCTCCGCATCAATCAAAGCCACTATGGCCGCATCCGGCGTCGCGTTGGGCGTTGGGGACACGGCGGCGAGTGGTGGATATGCGAGTAGAGACGGCTGAGCGGTTTTAGGCTTCAGTCGCGGCGGGTATGGAAGAACGGAGCAGCGTGAAGGTTGCGGCTGCGCGATGGCATGAGTGGGCTGGAAGTGAGGCGGGCAGTTGCCGGCATTTTCCATTTCCAGACGTCTTCGGCAACGATTCAGGTAAGATGCGACGACAATTGGAATTGTTGATGGTTACAGGGCTGTTGTGTACTGGCGGTTATGGAGTTTTGGTGTGGAGAGGAGTGGCTTTTTGTTGGCAATGTTGGCAGAAATTGCAAAGGTGTGAGGGTTGCATAACGTCGAATTTAATTCTATTTTTTGGATTTTATTTTCAATTTTTTCAATTTTTTATTTTATTTTTGATTTTTTTTCATTTTTTTTTTCAATCTGTCGCCCCATCACCCATATCCAAATTTTGGAAGCTGTTGATTTTGGAGTGTTTTTTTTTTTAGATTTACCCCTTTTTTTTTTGCTAGTGTGATATTTTTGATAGTTAGATAATTTGGACACTATATATTTTGGGGGTTTTTTTTTTCAGATTATGTATTCAGTTTTGATAATGTATTTGAATATGTGTGAGTATGAAAAATTATGGATCTTCTATTATATTTGAGATTTTTTTTGTAGTATATTCAGATTTTTAATTCATTAAATTATTATGTGTAGATTTTTTATTTTTATATGCATATGCAAAAATATTAATATTATAATTAAGAATTGAAAAAAGATGTATATACAGAATTTAAAAAAATGAATATATTAAAATCAGGAAATGTATATGCAGAATTAAAAAAATGCATATATATGAAAATAACTGTTGAATATGTGAATATAACTTTAAAATTAGAAGAAAGAAAATTAATTCTGAAAAATAATATTAAATGTTAAAAAATGAAATATAAAAAATTTGAATATTAATATAATAAAAAAATAAGAATAATAATCAATTGTTTTGAAGGTTTTGAAAAAAAAAAGATATATATATAAAAGATTCAAATTTAAAATTAAATGAGAATTTGTAAAAAAATACAAATAAATATATAAATAAGATAATATTTGAATTCAAAAAATAAAATAAAAGATCAAAGAAAAAAAAAGTCAACAAAAAAGGTCACCAAATTCTTCGAAAGAAATAACCAACTGTATTTAAAAAAAACATTTAAATTTAAATACAAGATTTAAAAAATAAAATAAAGTGGTCGTACACAGTGTTGAATACAAAATTTTTTAAAGAATAAAAAAAGGTGCATTAAACCTGCCATCTTCAGGTGTCAGCTCACTTTTCAGGTGTGGGCTCCACATTTTGATCCTTCTTGTAACATGAAATTTTTTGAATTCCTTCTTGTAAATAGTGTATTATAAGTGGTCCTATTCTGTAATTATCTCTTGTCGAATTTGAAAATATATTTTTTAAAGATAATATCAATAATATTCTGAATCTCATACATATATATACAAACTTTTATCTTAATATATATTATTAGTGTAATTAAAATTTAAACTAATATACTGCTTTAAAATTTAACTATAAATTTAACAAAAAAATTATTAAATGTTGTAATCTGCAATTTTTTTTATAAAAATTAATAACTCTTTTATTAATAATGAGATAAGAAATTACAAAGAATTATATTTGAATTTTAGAAATAGCAAACGATTGTTTCGGGTCCAATCTCTATGAATTCCTCTGATTCTTCTCTTCTAGTCTTGACTTGATTTGCGGGTTTCTCGGAGTTGGGTCCGATTTTGACTTTGGAGTTGGACGTTAATTCGAGGGTGTTAAGCCTTGTTTCTAATTAACGTTACCTTATGAAAGAACTTTGTTGATTTGTCGGAGTTGGGTCCGGAGTTGACTTTGGAGTTGGACGTTAATTCTAGAGCGTTGAGCCTTGTTTTGAATTAACGTTGCCTTATGGAAGGATTTTGTTGATTTTCGGAGTTGAGTCCGATTTGATGTTGAAGTTGATATTAATTTGAGGGCGTTAAGCCTTATTTCAAATTAATATTGTCTTATGGAAGGACTTTGTTGGGATCAAAACGCCTTGTTGACGAAGAACTCTAAGAACGATCTTGAAGCTGCGAAGAACGCCTTTGAATCTTCAAGATGTCCGAAGAACGCCTTTGAATCTTCATCTTTTCTCTAAGCTCTAATCTTCTTGACTCCTTGTTATGTATGAAATGATTAGAATGAGATCCTATTTATACGTGTAGAATTCTAGATTTGCAGGCCAGATTTGATGGGCCGGAAGATATGATTTGGGGATATTCCCAAAATATCTCAGATTTGATAATCTTCAAGGATATTTATGAAGATCTGATTTCTTTGGCTTTTTCAAAGATTGGACTTGGTGACTTTAAAAATCCCAAAATATTTAATTGGACTTAAGAGACCCAATTGAATTTATTAGACTTTTTAAGACCTAATTTAATTTATTAGGCTTTTAGGGCTCAATTTAATTTGTTAGGCTTTTAAAGCCCAATTCAATTTATTATTTAGAAATTAAATTTATTCAAATTTTCAATAATAAATTATTTTAACACGTAATTTCTACATGTTATTATTATTTTTATTTTGACAATTAATTTTAATTGCCTACCAATGTATATAAGAATACAAATGTTTTTGTTAATTTATAAATAATAATAACAATAGTTTTCAAATAAATGCTTTACCCTAATGTTGGTATATATATGTGTGTGTGAGATTTTTTTTTAGGAATTTTGATTATGTAATGAAGTTGAATTTTGGCTTTTTTTTTAAAATATTGTATATATTTTTTTAATTTATTATTATATCGTTGTTTTTGGTCGGATTGACAAAATACGTAAGAGTGCCAAAGCTGGTGGCGCTGTCACTGTAGCAAAGAAGGGGCGCCATCCCCAATGGCGCCCCCTGCAACTCTGCCTCACCCCTGCCACCCACCCCCACTGCTCCCTCCCCTGCCACCCTACTACTTCCTGCCACCCCACATAAGTAAACCACTTTGCTTTTTTTTTTTTTTTTTTTAGGTATAGTACTCCAATTGTATTTATTTTTTGTGTAATATACATAAAATTAAATTATATGTAATTTTTTGTAGAATATATAAAATTAAATTATATGTAATTTTTGTGTAGTATGTATAAAATTAAGTTGTATGTATTCTTGTGTAGTATATATAAAATTAAGGTATATGTATTTTTTGTGTAGTATGCATAAAATTAAGTTGTATGTATTTTTGTGTAGTATTTCAAATGTAGTTGTAAATATATGAGCCATCATTTAGTTGTGAATTTAATTGTGAATATGTGAATTAATTAAGTTGTAAATTTACAACCTAATTTAATTGTGAATATGTGAAATTATAAAATAATAATATATTAATATTTAATTGTTTTAAAGATAAAATACACATAACTAATTAAAATATATATAATTTAATTTTCACTACTAAATTCACATATTCATAATTAAATTTACAACTTAATTAATTCATATATTCACAATTAAATGATGGCTCATATATTTACAACTACATTTGAAATACTACACAAAAATACATACAACTTAATTTTATGCATACTAAACAAAAAATACATATACCTTAATTTTATATATACTACACAAGAATACATACAATTTAATTTTATGCATACTACACAAAAATTACATATAATTTAATTTTATATATACTCTAAAAAATTACATATAATTTAATTTTATGTATATTACACAAAAAATACATACAATTGAAGTACTATACCTCAAAAAAAAAAAAATGGTTTACTTAAGTGGGGTGGCAGGAAGTAGTAGGGTGGCAGGGGAGGGAGCAGTGGGGGTGGGTAGCGCAGTGGGGGGTGAGTGGCAGGGGAGAGGCAGAGTTGCAGGGGGCGCATTGGGGATGACGCCCCTCCTTTGCTACAGTGACAGCGCCACCAACTTTGGCGCTCTTACTTATTTTGTCAATCCGACCAAAAACAACGATACAATGATAAATTAAAAAAAATATACAATATTTAAAAAAAAACCTTGAATTTTACTAATTGGATACTGAGTTATTTGAAGAATAAAATATTAAATGACTTCGTTGTGACTTGCCATATATACTTTAGCAATAAACTAAACTCTCTTCAATAAAATAGAAAAAAATATATATATCTTCATTAAATTTGCACTACTTCATATGGCTTATTTATATAATTGTAAGGGATGAAGTATTAATTTGAAATCAGCTACACTATTCAAAAGATAAAAATATTTAAATAACATTACTCATTCGACTGAATAGTATCATAAAAAAATTAATTGGGGCAACAAATTTACTTAACTAATTTTTACACTTTTCATTTTGGAATGTATCAATGTTTTTCACACTTTTGAAAAAAGAATTACACTTACAAAAGTCAATAAAATAAATTAATATTTTTTTAGAAGTGTGTGCAAATTTGTGTGAGATATCTAAATAAAAAAATATGTAAATTTCTATGGGACGAACGGAGTATCTTTTAATAAAAAAAAATTACTCCCTCCGTCCCACTATAAGTTGCTCATGTTGTCATTTTCGTCCGTCCCACTATATGTTGCTCATTGTTTTTTTACCTTTTTTGGAAATTACTATTCACTTCTTTATTATTATTTTCAATACTTTTTACACTATTTACATTACTTTTTCACTTTTCTCCATCACATCACTTATATTTTTTTCACTTTTTCATCACATCACTTACATTTTTTCACTTTTTTCATCACATCACTTATACGTTTTCACTTTTATCTTAATTCGTGTGCCCAAAAGCAACAAGCAACTTATAGCGGGACGAAAGGAGTATTATATTCATTTAAATACTAAAAATCAACTTAACTAAAAAAATTAAAAAGTCAAAGCGAGTAATTGTACTCCATTATTAGATATTTGAATTACATCTAACTTCACTAGTAGTTACACAACAAAAAATTATCCTTATAATTTCATTCGTTTAAGTTAATTACTTTATTTATGAAAAAAAAAATTCATTAATATTTAATACTACAAATAATATATTTAAATAAAAAATTAAAATATCAAAAAGAAAAATATAATTGGTAAAATCTTATGCTTCCCAATTTTGTAGGAATTTACACTTTACACGATGTCACTTTTTTTTTTAAAAGATGTGTTTTATAAATAAAGTAATGATATAAATATATATATATTTTTGTGAGTATACACACAAATTGATATATTTTTTTTAATAATCTCTCCGTTTTAATATATATATGTTGGTCATTTATTTTTTTAGAAAATTAATATTTATTTTTTTATACTTTTTATATTGTTTTTATTATTTTTTTCACTTTTTCAGTATCCAAAAAATTGTGAACAACTCATAAAAAACCGAAGGAAAGAATATTTAAATTTGGGTGGAACGGTTAAATTAAAAAAAAAACGTGAAAATTATTAGGGGAGAAAGAGGATATTAAAAAAACTCAATAACTGGATGAATATTTTTATTTATGGGGAAAAAATTGTGGTACAACCTGATGACAGCTGCATGCAGTCATCTGTTGTAGTAGCAGCTGCTGTTGCAGAATGGTGGCGTTGTCTCTGTGAGAGAGAGGACTCTGTCATCCAAAATGGGAACACAATTTATTGTTTATCCCTTCATTTGATTCTCATAATCTGGGATTATTATTATTATTAATATTAGGAAAAAAAACGAAAACACCAAATGCGAATCGATCTGAAGAAATTTACCTCCAATTCATCGATAATACATATGTGTATACATATATCGAAATTAACACCAAAAATTTCCCAAAAAAGAGGGAATTAAGTAAAGAGTAAGATAATTTGTGGATTTATATGTTCAATCTCATGAAGCATGGATTGATGGGGAGAGGGGGGATTCAGGCAATTGTAAAAGCAAAAAATCGTGGGAGAAGAATGAGCTATTAATTAGAAGATATAAACTAAATCTAGGGTTTATCATAGAAGGATCATACATTGTTGCCATGGAGACTAATTAACTAATTAATAGTAAAGGCCGTGAAAAGAAAAGGAAACGCAACCTTCTCTTCTTGTCCGGATCGGACTTTCTTCTTTCAATTTCTCTCTCCGATTTTCTTCAAACTATTCGGCATCTCGGTTTTCCTGCGATTGTGATCCGTAGAAATCAACCAATTTCTGGAGAAAGAGCACCTGAGTTTTCAGGAGGACGATGTAGTCCGCCGTTTCTCGGAACAGCTGGTCGGGTTTTATCTCTGCGGTTTCGGAAGGAATGAGGTTTCGGAGGGCCTCCAGCTTATCTGATACCGACGCGCCGCCGTCGATTGGCGTGGATATACGGTGGCAGGATTGGGGCTTCCACAGCCGCCTCTTTGAGTTTGATAATCTCCTCAGCCTTCTGACGGCAGTGGACGCTGAAATTCTCGGCTTCGAGCCCATGGCGGTGTCGGTGTCTCTGTCGGGGCGTTGGGGGGTACGCAGTATGGGGTGGACGGGGTAACGGGCGAGGGATAATGGCGTTTTGAGGGGGTATAAGTAAGGGCTTATGAATTACTCTCTCATTAAAACTCTAAAAATTAATTTAAAATTTAAAATTGAGTATTCTTTGAAATTCTATTAATTTCTAAAAAAAAGCAATATTAAATGATTTTTGCAATAAAATTAAAAATATTAAATATTTGAAATTAAATTAATTTTAGATTTAATTGAGAAGAATTGTGCATAAATTTCAATAAAAAAATTAATACAAAAAAAAGGTAATAACTAATGACTAAAGTATTGTATAAATAATTTTCATGATATGAACAATTTTATGATATAAGATTTATTTTTATAAAATTATTCTTTTGATTTATTAAAAAGTGGTCCACGAAATGAATTATTTTCACACAAAAACTACCCCGAAATATATACCCATCAACTCATACTTTATTTAGCATTTTAAAACATTAAATCAATACTACATTACTACTTAATACTCTGTTAATACTCACCATCACATCATGAGCGTTGAAATCAGTGTGTTTAGGCAAAGGGTTTTGATCTCAAAGTTTTGCTTGGTTCAATTTGGGAGTAAGCTATCTAGTGTGAGGGTGGGACAATAATTGAATTTCATTGGAAAAATTCGACCCCCTTGTAAACTTATTTTAAAAAAAAATTGCAACAATTAACCCTCTCAAAATAATACCCCCAAGTAAAGAGAAAAATATATTTATGTCCTGTTTGTATGGATACAAATTGTTATTATAATACCCAATTTTTTATTGGTCCAAATCATTTAAATGCCACACAAATGTGTGGACTATATATCCATGTGGTTTGAACTAATTGGCCTGTTTTATATAGCTGGTTAGAGAGAGAGAGAGAGGGAGAGAGAGAGCATCATAACATACGTAGGCATGTGATGGGAGTAATTCACAAAATATAGTGGGGGTATATTTGGAATTTAACAAGAATATGACACCAATTTGGGGAAATAGTTAGAGCGGGAAGATGGCGCAAGTTGCGAGCAATACGAAATTTAAGCAGTGAAAGCCTGCCTCTATCTGCCATGGCACGTGTTAGACACTACAAATTTTCAAAATTACTTTCCTAAATACCCCTCCCTTTTTAAAGTTGATTGCCGCTTAATAATGTTATATGATTAAATAGATTCCAATAATTTATGAGTAGGTTTTATATTAAAACTTAATTTAAAAATATTATATATTTAATTAATAATATAAATTTTTTAATTAGTATTAAAAGTTGGGTCAATCAAATCTATAACAATAATTCCCTCCTTCCCCCAAATTTATTCTTATTTGTATGAGCACGAGTTTTAAGAAAAATAAAATAAAATAGATAAAATAAGGAAATTGTGAAAAAATTGTAGAGTCCATTGAAAAATAAAGTGATTGTTTGTTAGTGTGATAATAAAATATTCTTTTCTAAAATAAGAATGATAATAAATTTGGGGGACGGACGAAAATGGAAAATGGGGATAAATTTGAGTATAATACCATTAATTGAGATTTTTTATATTTCTGATTAAATATTTGATATTAATATCATTTTATGATAATTAATAAATTTATCATAAACTATTTTTATATAATAATTTACCATAATTTATTTGACAAGCTTTCCTTTCTAGTTGAAAATTGTCCAATTATGGAGGTTTGAAAATAAATTAGATAAGGGTAATTACAAAAGAGAAACAATTTTTATATTTTATTATAAAAAAGAGATAAATGTGTAATTTTTATAATATTTATATATTTATTTTGATTGTGATTTTGATTGTGTATTACTTACAATTTTTTCTAATAAGACAAAACCAATACCAATGCATAGAATTCCAAGTTATTTGCAATTATTTTGAGTAGGATAGAAAAGTTGAATAAATTGAATGTAAGTAGTCTATTGAGTTTTTACTTAACTAAAATGTCATACTATGAACATTTATAATTTTCAATTAAAATTTATTTATCTCAATTATAATTTGAACGAGTGTGTATAATTATTTTTGAGAATATAACTAAATTCATTTTTTCTAAATTTATATCTACCATTTTTAACGAATTAATCACAACCAACAAACACTTTTTTTTTAAAAAATTTAACAACACAAGAGAGAATCCAAAATAATTTTCGACATCATGACAGCTGAAAATCCACATGATTAAATAAAAGTAGTTAAAAAGAGAAGGCTACTTAATGATCATGGAATTAGTGAGACACCCTTTTCCATGGTGACAAATTCCCATCTCCTCCATCCAATTATATCTGGCAAAACAAAGGGCATTAATGTCATTTCACAAAAAGGGCTCTATCAGCCATGCCTTGTGAGCTATATATGTTTCTTGGGGGGTGTGGTGGCCTCCCTATAGGGCACATGCAAATGTGGCATGGGCCAGCCCATCAAACAAGCTATAAAAATGAAGAGAGAGAGGGGGGTGCGCACATGGAGAGCACATGCAGTGGTGAAAGAGGAGTGTACTTTGGAGAGAGAGAGCATGTGAGAAAGGAGAGACAGTGAAGCAGCATGAATTGTACACCATGTTCTGCACATTCCCTGCATGCTACCACCCCTTTTTCCCACCTCCTTCCTTCATCTTTCCTTTTAAAGCCAAATATCCCACTAATTATTATTACTACATTGCCACTGATATTATATATATATATATATGTATATATTTTTTAATATTTCAAGTCAAATCCCATGACTTCACCATTTATTAACAAAATCTTTTATCCCAAATCTTGAGATTGAGTTAAACAACTTTGGATACAAGATATTTTATTTCAATAGTTATTTGCCCCTGATTTTAGGGTTTTGGATTTATATAGGGTATATGTATTCAAGTTAGTTCATTCTCCTCTGTCCCACAGGAATTTGCACATTTTTCTTATATATTGAAATGTTCCACACAAATTTACACACTACAAAAAAAAAACATTGATTTACGTGTATACTCACAAATCTTTAAACATATTTACTCATATGTCACTACTTTGTATATAAAAAAATTTCTTAAAAAATATGCCGTCCCGTAGGGTGCAAATTCCTACGGGGCGGAGGGAGTATAATTTATTAGTGGTAAAATTCTGTATGAAAAATGTTCATAATAAATTTATCAAAAAACTGTTTTGAAGTATCAAATATTTCATCTATATTATCAAGAATCTTTTCAGAAGTATAAAAAAACGGATCAGTGGTATTATATTTTAATTTTTATTGATTTCTTTAGTTATAATTTTTTATTTTAAAGTAAATTAAGTAGGAGAGTAATAACTTATAAAGAAAAAATGAACCACTTTACAAAATATTTTTTTTTGTTACAAATATTACTCCATCTGTTCTCTTATAATTTTTTCTTTTTCTGTTTCTGAAAGTTCCACAATAATTTTTTTATTCATATAAAGCAAAAAAACTACACAAAATTTAGTATGAATAAGTTTTGCAAGAGTCTTACTCAAATAAACAAATATATTCTTAAATAACTATTCCCTCCATCCACAATATATTATTTACATGTGATTTATTGTGATATATCACAGAATCGATCCATTTATAAATAAATTATTGTTTATAAAAAGTTGATGGAGGGAGTGTCCTTTGCTTTTTTCACAAAGTCCAAAATTAATTTTAAGTAAGGTCACCATTTGATTCATCATATATTAATAAATAAATATTTTGAGAAATGAGATAGAGATGGTAGAGTAAAACCTCGTTAAATTAATACTCGATAAATTAATAACCTCGCTAAAACTAATAATTTGTCCGCTCCCAAGTTGGGACCAGTAAAAGTTTGGGACTCAATCAATAAAATTATAAGATAATAATTTTTTTGAGATCCCAGTGTATATATAATGGTACTGACGAAACTATAAATTAATAATTATTAAAAATAATCCATATATATATATATGTGTGTGTGTGTGATGCACTTGAATATTCTTAAGACAACTTAGTAAAATTAGAATTTACTGTAACTTGTTTTTTCTTGAACTTCAAATCTATGTTGATCTCATCTTTAAATCTCCTTACTGCACCCAATAGTTATGGCGTTGTCTTCTCGTACTGCAACAAAAAGTTATGAAGAGTTGTCCTCTCCTTACTAGTACATTTGTATTTTAACTTAATTTTCATCAATAACTATGCATGTATACTTAAAGTTATTCAAAGAATTTATAAATTTGATGGTCAACTGTGCGTATACGTTAAAACCTCTTTAAATTAATAAATTATTAATTTATCGATATAATAATATCTCTATAAATTAATAAAATCCTCCGATCCCAACATTATTAATATATATAGGGTTTACTTTACTGTTAAACTATTGCAAATAAATTTTATGGGCAAATTGATTCACTTTATATTTTGCCAAAAAAATAAGTTCATGAATTTACAAAAACTTTTAAATGGTAATCACCAAATTTAATTTTACCGATCATAGGAAAACTTGTTCTCATTTACTAATTATATTGCCTAGTCTAGAATAAAGAGAAAAATTAATCACGTTTGCTTAGGATGATAGATAGCAGCCCCTAAACTAGCATTAATAATTAATTGTTGGGCTAATTAGGGTTAGTATTTAATTATACCACATGTTTGCATGTGGTTAATTCAATTAATCGGGGGATCACGTGCCTGATGCACGTGATTTCATTAAATAATGAACGTAATCTCCTTTGGTCAAAATCCGGACGAAAGTTGTATTTCCGATTCATTCGCATGATCCAAAAAATAAGATCCACCGTTGAATTTTTTATTATTATTTAATTCCCAATAAACATACTATATTAATTAAAAAGAAAAACGAAAACCCAACATTTCTTTTGTGTGATTCTTATGTGTGTCAGAAATTCCAACTTCTTTTTACTATCAAATTTTTTACTTAGTTGACATTTTTTAACAAATTTATTAGCTCTAATTTGCCTAATATATGATTTACATTATTCCAAGAAAAAGAAGAAGAGAGGGTTATATCAATGATAATTGTGAAGAAATAATAGAAATCCTACATTTTTATTAACAATGGAAAAAAAAAAAACACTTTTGCACTTTCACTGTATTTGGATAATAATTGTTTGTTTGAATTTTTTTGAAACCAATATTCATTATTCAAGAAATTACTATAATTTTCACAATATCATATTAGAGAGGTGAAATTATGCTATATAAATCTGGAAAATTAATAAAATAATTCACAAAATTGACACTAATTATAAATTGATTATGTACAAATATTGTGAACCACTTTATAAATATAATCACTTTTTTGAAGCAATATGTAAATATTCCTATAAATTTTCCCCGAAATACTCACTCTGTCACACACTTCACACACATAAAAGAGTAAGAAATTAGTACATAATTATATTGTACATCTTTCTCCCACCATCTGTTTTATTTTTTATTTTAAAAATATATTTATCTATTAATGTATGGTGAATGACTAGTAATTTTTACATAAAGTTAATAGAAAAAAAAATTATTTTTAATATATAAAATATTATTGTAAAATACTAAAAAAAATATATAGTGGTCCGGTGGAAGTATTAGAGACGTACGATAATGGACAAGATACATGGTATTGTTGATTAAACCATGTGGAATGACAACTTTATTTTCCGTCTATCCAATCAAATATTATCCAATGTATGTATGGTCTCTCACCATTCATTTTTGTCCTTTCACATATGCTTTATTCCTTTTGTTTTTTGGTCGGGCCGGCCATCTCCTAAATTAATTTTATTTATTTAATCGGTTTTTATGCACATTGCAATTAGCTTTTCCCATATTTTAAGAATTTAATAAGCAACATAAACAATTACATAAATCCAAGATTTGCACATCACTTTTAGAAAAAATAAAAACTACAACTAATTAATTCTCTTTTTTTTCTCATTTGCTGAGTTTGAAGGTTTTTCCATTATTGGACTTATCATCGAGCCCCTAACATCTAGTTTGTGTTATATATATATATATATTATCATATGGAGGTGACAAATTTAATACTGAAACAAATAATATTATCATTATACTGACAAATATGTTTTTACAATTGGTACATAAATTGAATATTGCACTTATTACTGAGAATAATTATTTTATCATTGTTGCTTTATATATAATAAATATTAAATATTTATTGCATAATCATTCAAAAATACTATACATATAGTAGACAATGTGGTGTGTAGTAAATAACAGAAGATCATATTGTTAGTTTAGTGGTAAATAAGTACAATGTTCACAACTAATATGGACTTGAACAATCCATTGGTAAAAGTTGAAGTGTAAGGCTCGGATTGGTTTGTCTTGACTAAGAGATTATACTAGTGCATTTTGATGGGCTAAATAGGACCTACAGAGAAATTAATAACTCTTTCGAATTGACTTAAAGAATGAAGAACTAGATAGATATTAGTGGTTGTTAATTTCTTAATCTATATATGTCACTTAAATGGGATTGTATGTAATTAATAAATATTACTTTGATTTATCATGAGTAGAGAATCAATGTGATTCAATACTTTGTATTTTGGACAATATTATTAATTATAAAACATATCGTCAAAGATTTAATGCAGAGAATCGTGTATTGGGACTTGGGAGGGCCTTATTTGATTACATTCCCTTCGTGAGCTCAAATATCTTTATCATATCAAATCTTTCAAGTAGATTAATTTTCGGTTTGATAATAATATTGAGTTGTCCTTACACCAAGAAAAAAAATATTAATTAATTAAAGTATTCAGTGACTAAATTAATTAATGGGCGCAAAATCTTAAATACGGAAAAAATAATAATTGGGAGCCGTGTAGCGTAATATGGATTAAAATGGATAGTGCAGTATTAATTTTTTAGTAGAGTGAACTAATATTAATGGACTGGAAAATATCGTGGCACAACATTGATTTCTGAGTACATTGGGAAGTTTAATCATAATTCTCCTAAAGGTTCCTCAAAGAGCCCAATAGAAGCTCATTAACATAAGATGGACAAAATAAAAGAATTTATTTGGTGTAAGATTTATGAGAGAGAACATTTATTTTTTGGATAAGAAATGGATTTGAGATTTGGAGAAGAAGGAAAAAAAAAAGTCGAATTATGAGACTGTTGGTTTTCTTTCTTAATTTTAGGATTTTTTTAATTTAAAATCTAATTAGACCGGGTCAACCGGTCCCTCGTTCGACCGGTCCAACTCAATTTATATCGGTTCGATGCAGTTTCTATGAAAATTGCTACATACCTTGAACCAGTTTGGGATAGTGACTGGTTCTCGGCTAAACTGGTCGATTCAGGCTGATTTTCAGAATATTATTTAGAGCAACTAATTATATACCTCCAAGATAATGATTCAAACTGTTAAATCAGAAAATGATCTAAAAGTTCATTTTAAAGGAGACGAAATATAAAGGAGGATAATTAAAATGATAAAATTATACAAATTCAAGATATTAGTAAAAGAATTATACATGTATACTAGATTAGATTTAGAATGGATTCTTTATATATAAAAAGGGCCACTGCCCTTAATTCTGTCCCTGCTTGGCTGCATTCAATACAAGTGCAATCAACTTATCAGTTATCATGAGTGCATGTTTATTTATGCCTTTGTTGATAAAATAAGTAATGTGCATGTTTAAAGACGTGATTAGCCGAGCTAGAATAAGGTTAAGAAGCCGATTACGCACGAAAAAGACCAATATAAAGAACCGGATAAATTGCCAAAAAGAAATCACAAGGGCGAGCAACTTAAATTGCTCGCTATTTTCAATATCACAACATAAGGTTGCTAGCTTGTCACTACCTGCTCGCCCACTTCATCTAAATAAAGATGATATTCGCAGAATATTTCCATCCGACCACCTACAAGGGCTGCTCTCCTCACTGTAAAAAAAAAAGAAAAAAGGATAACTCCATGATTAAGCTTGGCTTAATAATAATCCTAAAGGATACGTGTGAAATCCATAAGCATTCTTAAGTTTGTTAACTATATCCTTTCAACACAAATTATTTTCCTCCCTAATGCTTTCAACAAAAAGATGTCTCATTACTTTAGGCCTTAATCTGGGATGATTAATATTACACAAATGCCCTACACATGTATGGATTAGGTTTGCCTTGTATAACTCATAATCTCTCGTTACTACATGAACGCTAAACTTCATGAACAACATGCTTGTACTTTTGTTGGTTCTTGATAAACTTAAATTGCAGCTCGTTTGCGATGAGTACTTTGCCCATGCTTCTTTAAAGCCTCACTTTCCTCCATGAACTACAGTACACACTGTTGATGAAATAAACTAATCCGAGTACTTGAGAAAGTAATCAAGGAATTAACGGATGACGTGTCCCGAAACGGCTAATCAAACTTGATAAACAAGGGCG
>JAPKLY010000103.1:602909-636506 GCA_026898435.1 Prunella vulgaris
GGGCGAGCAGCTCACCTGCTCGCCCAATGAGCTGGTCGCCCGACGTCTAGAGTTGCTCGCCTGTTGTGAAGATCGACCACTAGAACCCTGTTTTTACCATTTTTAGCCAATTTTCCGTTGTAATTATCTTGTTTAAGCGGTCAATGACACTTGTAAGCCTCATATGAAGCGTGGGAAAGCAAATGCCACCTCCTACTTGTATTTTTGCCTATAAATAGGCCATTTTTCAGGAATAAGAAAGTTTTCGCTGCTTTAACGAAGTTCTGTCGAAATTTTTTCTGAATTAAACACTTTACAGTTCCATTAATCTGATTTTGATCGGTTGTTAGTGAAATCACAGCTAAAAGCCACATAAACGCTTCCATTGCAGAGATTTCATTAACACACACACCCTCCTTAAATAAATCACCCCACAAATCAGACAAAATGATATTTTAGGCAAACTAGGACACATATCATATCTAGGAATTTCCACTAAATTTGAACTGCCGTCAATTTGCAAATCATGACATAAATCCCTATTTTGAGATCAAGCATCATTTTGAGATAATTGCCCGGCCAAGAGGGGTGTTAGACCCTGTTTGGGTTTGATTTGAACGAACCTCAACAAGAATTATCCTAATTGAGTCCAATTCGCACAACATAAAAATGTTAGTCAAACTTTGATCGGACTTTAGCACACAATTGCTGAAACTACCTAAAGAGCATATAAATATAAAATCAAGAGTTGTAATTTTGGGCCATTTTTGCAGAACCTGGTTTCTGAAGTCGCTGAATGAGTTGCCGGAATAAATAGTGAATAGCTTTCTCTCATCCTTAAAATTCATTGCAAAAATGACCTGATCGAACATTATTTGTACATATACGAATTTGGATTGAATGATATACGACACCAAAGAATAAGTTTGATTCGAAAACTTTGCGTAATGCAGATAAACGCAAATAAGATTTTGAAATGAGGCATATTTTCAGAATTTGAACTCTCAGCTTGAATTTTTTTGGCGATGATTTGACGTCTCCGATATTAGTACCAAAATCAGGGATGTGAGAAAGAGAGAGTGTGGGATACAGACATTGACAAAGAGAAAATATTATTTAATGCTAGAGTAGGGCCCGTAATAATTAAAGAAGTGATCTTTTTGTAATAAAGTCATCTTATTTGTAACATGATCTTTTGGTGTTCCTCACAAATATGTAGTTATAAGTGGTCATATTTTGTAATTATTCTTTTAATTATTTTAAAACTTAAATATTACTCCCTTCGTCCCAGGACTACTTTCACTCTTGTCTTATTTTTGGACGTCCTAACTCTGTTTTCACGAACCTAAAAAAGAAATTTTTTACACTCATATAAATTAATAAAATATATTTTTTCTTATCTTATTATTTAATTTTATACTCACATACTTAATTTTTCTTAGTTTACGTGTCCAAGACAACTTTGAAAGTAGTCCTGAGACGGAACCAGGTGAGCTAACTCACCTGGCCACCGGGCTCCTCACTTGAGTGAGTGACCCGGATTCGATTCCCTTTGGGAACGAATAGGAGGGAGATATAAGGTTGGCTTGGAGATATGAGTGTATGGAGACTTGGTGAACTAACTTCTAACCACTAACAACTAATATTTACCGATAAAAAAAAAAAAAAAGTAATCCCGAGACGGATGAGGTAATATATAACTTAATATTAAAATTAAACTTAATTAGAATAATTATTATTGTACTATTTTCAAAATATATAATTATTTTCATAATGCCGAAATTACTACTTAACTATGGCATAATCAAAGAAAAATAGGTTAAATTAATTATGTGAGCCTAATCATATGCACGTTAATCTTAATCACCTTGTGAGTTTCATTGGTGGTCTAGTTCACATGCTCAAAGATCGGTGTACATGGCTGGATGTTTTGTAAGTCTACGTGAGTTATGGAACATTTTAATAATTGCAATTTAATTGGAAATAACGGGGACTGGTACAACAACAACCAAAAAAGGAACATATATATATATATATAATAAATAAGTATACTTAAATAATTATTCATAATACCCGAATAACAATTTATAATATCCAAAAAAACAATTTATAATACCCAAAAAATAATTTATAAATAAATATTTAATAAATAAATAAATAAATAATAAATGAGTAACACCCAAAAAAACAAATTATAATACCCGAAAAATAAATTTTAATACCCCAAGAATAACTCTAAACAAAATACCCCAAGAACAACTCACGATACCCCAAGAACAATTTATAATACTCCAAAAACAAGTCACAATACCCCAAGAATAAGTGTAAGTAAATACCCCAAGAACAATTCTAAACAAAATACTCCAAGAACAACTCACAATACCCCAAGAACAACTTACAATACTCCAAGAACAAGTCACAATACCCCAAGAATAAGTGTAAGCAAATACCCCAACCCCAAGAACAACTCTAAACAAATACCCACAAGAACAACTCACAATACCACAAGACCAACTCACAATATCCCATGAATAAGTCTAAGTAAATACTTCAAGAAAAAATCTAAATAAATATTCCAAGAACAATTCACAATACCCCAAGAATAATTCACAATACCACAATTGCAAAAAAATACATAATGCAGCGTGTAGTGTGTGTTTTCAAAAATTCAAAATTAAAGTCAAAATTAAAATTAATTGTCAAGTGCATGGTGTGCACCCTAGTGCACCAAAATATTTGCGTAAATTTATATAATTGCAACATGCTACTTACTAAATATATATAATTGTCATATATATATATTGACTTTATAATGAGATGACATATGGTAATGAAAGTATAATAAATTGACACATAATCAAAATGCACAAAAAAATTATTCCTTTCGTCCACGAAAAATACGCTCAGATATTTATACGCAGTTTAATACAATATGTCGAAAGGTATTACGAGATATTGTGAGGTTCGATATAAATAAAGAGAATATTTTTTGAAAGTGGGTACAGAGGCAGTAATACATAAACAAAGAAAACACTAAAGGATTTTATGTTTTTCTTTTCATTTTTTTGGGGTAGTCAAATAGAAAAACATAAACATATTTATTTGGGGCCAAGTTGCCTTGTCTAACATGCGACAATAGTACGTTTGCCCTCAAGCATGCCAATGTTGCGATTCTTTTTCCTTTCTCACGTGAATCAAAAATGGTGTGGCAGTCAATTAAAGAGGATTAGAGGAATTAAATAAATATACATTATATATATTTTAATTTTAGATGAATTAGAATTCTTTAATGATTAGACTTACCAATATTCTGAGTTTGATACTGCATGAGTAGCACGTGGCCATTAACCTGTTAAAAAAGTTGAACTCAGATTATAGGGAGAAAGTACAAATAAGTTTAAAAAATAAATATATTTGTAAAATATATTTAAAATATTTTCACAGATATAATTTTATTTTTTGTACCAAAAAAAATCTATATATATGTATAAATATTTTGAATCTAATTATAAATACATTCATTTTTTTTAACTTATTGGTAAATGTCAGCATTATATATATGGTGTCATGTTTGTTAATACACTCTCCATAGAAAATGCTAAACAAAACCCCAAAAATTTAATAATTTTCGATTTTTTTTCTCTAAAACGAGTATGCTTGGTTGTTCTTTTTGCATTTTAAAAAAATAAAAAAAAATTTATTTTTCAAAATTCTTTTAAAAGAATGTATTAATTGAAACTTCTGTTGTTTTAATTGAAATGGTTAGTTGGAGAGTTGTAGGCCGAGGCCCAATAGCCCATTCTTGAAAATGGGCCCAATAACCTGAGAGATTTGATCGCATATGGCGAAATAAGATGACGTGTGCAGTTTTAATTGGATGGGAAGGGTGAAGACCCAACTAGGCGGTAAAAAACCCACGTAAAAAATAAAAAGAAATAGTAAAAAAAAGTTCGATATAATCCCTGATCAATTGGGACTTTTTTAAAGGTGAAATAAGGCTATCTAGCTGGTTAATATTAGTTAGAATCTGTAAATTATCAAATTTGAAATGTGTCCCTCCGTTCCGTTATAAGTTGCTCGTTACTTTTAAATACATAAATTAAAATAAAAGTGAAAATAATCAAATATATAAGTGATATAATTGAAAAGGTTAAAAAGTATAAGTGTTGTGATAGAGAAAAGTAAAAAAATAATAAAAATAGTGTAAAAAGTATTGAAAATAATAATAAAAAAGTGAATAGTAGTTTCTGAAAGGGTGACTTACATATTGGTTCAAAAAACTGACTATATTTACAAATTGGTTCACAATATCTGCACAGAAATGTAATTTTTTTCTGCACAGAAGTATATTTTTTTTCTGCACAGAATCAATTTGTAATTTTTGTCAATTTTGAGAACCATTTTATAATTTTCCCTTTCTGAAAAAGGTAAAAAAAATAAATGAGCAATGTATAAATGAACGAAAATGACAAAATGGGCCACTTATAGTGGAATAGGGGGAGTAATTGGTTAAAATTAATGACCTACAAAGCTGCAACATGTTGAACTAAACTTTTTGTTGTTTTCCAAATTGTATTAAATTTAATTGTTTATAAATTATATTAATTGAATTACAAACTTATTCTTTTACAAATTAAAAATAATTAATACCAATTTATATTATCTACATTTAAAAATTAAATATAAATTGAATATTAATCAATTATTAATAAATTACCATGATGAATTTAACACAAGATCAAATTAAAACATAAGATCATGTTGTCGTCATATTTGAAGAACATTAATTTACCATCAGTATCACAATAATTCTAAATCATCATCTATTATTTACCCGCATCGCACAACCATGCCATCCTAACGCCACCAGACTCATCGCGCTCTGAGTATATTTCATCATTTTATTTACTTATTCATTCTTTTTTATTATACTTTTATACAATTAGAAATTTGTACAAATAATTAATATTAAATTTAATTTGACATAAAATAACACCGTAATCTGTAAATTTTTCACAAAAAATAATATCTTTTTATTAATAATGTGAATGAATTACAAAGAATTTTTGAATTAAAGTCAAAGCGATTGTTTCAGGTTCAATTTTTTTTTTTTTTTGAACAAGGGTTTAATTTTTATTGAATCCTCTTATTCTTCTCTTTAGGTCTTGACTTATTTTACGTATTTTTCGGAACTGGCCCGTAGTTGAATTTGGAGTTGGACGTTAATTCGAGGGTGTTGAGTCGTATTTCGAATTAACAATGCCTATTAAAGGACTTTGCTGATTTGTTGGAGTTGGGTTCGACGTTGATGTTGAAGTTAATATTAATTTGAGGGCATTGAGCCTTGTTGCAAATGAACGCATCTGTCGAAAGGACTTTGTTGAGTATTCACCTTTGAACCCTTTTTTTTGAGGGTCGTTGTAGATGAACGATGATGATTCTCGTTGAGAACTTGTGGATGAATGTTGATAAGAGGGGCTTAGCATCGTGTTTCTCGAATCAAACGCCGTTGTTGATGTAGAACGTCGATCGGAGGTTTCATACTGTAATCCTAGATCAAAATATCTTTGTTGATGAAAAATGACGATCGGATGCTTTGCACCGTAATCCCAGATCAAACTGTCTTTGTTGATGAAGAATTCGAAAAACACCTTTGAAGCCGTGAAGAACGTCTTTGAATCTTCAAGGATGTCAGAAGTCTTGGATCTTCCGACTTGTTGTTTCACTCCAAGCTCTGAAGTTCTTCTTGAATGACTAGAATGAGACCTTATTAATAGGTGTAGAATCCTAGATATACAAGGCAGATTTAATGGGCCGGAAGATATGATTTAGAGAAAATTCCTAGAATATGCCACATATTTGGGAAGATTTTATTACTCGGACTTGATATCTTGGACTTTAAAGGCTCAAAAGAATTAATTGAACTTCAGAGGCCCAAAAGATTTAATTGAATTTTAGAGATCCAATTGGATTTAGGACACGGATATTTCCACCCTTTTTTTGAGTACTTCACCACCTTATTCAATTCACTATCCTAAATGTTCACTTCACCGCCTATAATATTCCTAAAATACTCATATCCTTCATAATTGAAAATTAAATTTGTAACTTCACCCCTTCTTCATTCACAATCTAATACATCTAAAAAAAATCATTAATACGTGACTTTCTTTTTATCCATTCAAGTGTTGACTAAGTATTTAAGGAGAGAAAATTTTGGCTTTCAAATGTTGACCGAGTATTCAAGAGAGAAGAAATGGAGTTGTTATTTTCAGAAAATAAGAACCTCAAACCACTGCCCCACGCAATCACCGTGAAGAATCCATAACCACCACATCCTTCTTCCTCGCGTGCCGCTGCGGAAGACGATGCCATGGAAATCAACTATGCACACACCACTCCAAGCCGCAACAATCGCCAGAAATCGCAGAGCGTCACCAACTTCACACTGCTTATGCCCTGTTTCGAATATATTTCTTAGATTCGGAATGAAATTTCGAACATGTTGTGTAGATTCGGAATAGGATGTCGAACACAGAGACGATGTTCGAAAAATTTATTCCAACATTTTACTTTTGTTCGAAAAATATTTTCGAACACAATGTTCGAAAACTCTTTTATGAAATTCAACTAATGTTTGAGTATGAGAACCGAACATATATTTCATGTTCGAAAACGGTTGTCGAACATATATGAAATGTTCGGTTAAAAGTTTCAAAAATTAAGCAATTGTTCCATGGACCAGAGTCGAACTTTTACATACAAAATCTCGAAAATAAAAATGTTGGACACATATTTTTGAACTATATTCTCATTCCTACAACATGTATAGTACTCAATAACTCATAAATCAACGAAAATCAACTCACAAATGGAATAAATCGACTCATAAATGGAATTTTAAAAAAATCAAATACACCAAATCCCAAATCAATGAAAATATTAGTAAAAAAATTTGTGAACACTTATATGTGTATAGGGAGAGCTATTATCATCTTGAAACAAAAACATATTGGAATATTGTCCAGAATATAGGACGTTTTCTTCTAAAGTTTTTGTGGTAAATGAAACAGTTTTTGGTATGAAGTTAGGGGGTGAAGTGATCCTTTTTTTTTAAAGGAAGTGATCCTTTTTTAATTTAAGAAAAAATACTAAAAAGGTAATTCTGTCTTTCAAATTTATTTTAGAAATCAAAATCAAGTGGGGTGGTGAACTACTAAAAAATGATGGGGGAAATATCTGTGTCCTTGGATTTATTAGGCTTTTGAGGCCCAATTTAATTTATTAGACATTTGAGACTCAATTTCCTCAATTTAATTTATTGAGCCCAATTCAATTTATTAGCCTTTTGAAACTCAATTCAATTTATTATTTTAAGAATTAAATTTATCTGAATTTCAAATAATAAATTTAATTTTATACGTAATTTTACATATTATTTATTATTTTAATAATTAATTTTAATTGCTTATAAACACATATTTTTATATTCACTACAAAATTCATATGTCATACCTAAAATTCCAAAACAAATGTAGTCGAAGGTATTCTATAAAATAATTGGATATTCATTGAGATGACTTTGGAAGAATTCAATTACTTAGACAAAATTATGTGTAAGTTTGTATGAGACTGTCTTATTATACAAAATTAATATAAAATGTTTTTAATAAAAAGTGATTAATTTTTCTTAAAGTGACTATTAATCTTTTAAATAATATATTATTACATTTTATTATTAATCTATCATAATATTTTTTTAAAATTGATTATCACTTTTCTTAAAGAGTGTTTCTCCTGTGCACAAGGGTGCATGATATGCACTCTTAATTTTTACTATTTCCAATCTAATTTTATTTTTGTCAATCAAGCTTACTTGTCGCAACTCCAATTTTATTTTTGTCAATCCAATATTAATGTACTATATTTTATCTGAACATATCTGAATTATAATTTACAATAAACTTACTCAGTAAAAATGTGATATATTTACGTATAAATAGGCATCCATGTAGCGTCTTGATTTGCATAAATATTTATATTACTGTATCAAATAAAATTATAACAACCACAAAAAAAAGAACAAAAAAAAGGGGGAGGATGAGACAAGGAAAGAAGATGGAGGTGGAGGTAAATTGGGTATTTAGGAAGAGGGACCAACTGCATGTGCTTTGGATACTTTACAATATGTAATTGTACCATATACACATTATATAATACCCAAAGAATAATTTATAATACCCATAGAACAATTGCTTAATTTTTTCATGAATTATTTAGATCTTCTTTAGTTTAATTATTTACTTTTTCTTGAGGAATTGTGAATTGGTCTTGGGGTATTATAAATTATTCTTGTAGTATTGTGACTTGTTCTTGAGGTATTTACTTATATTTGTTCTTGGGGTATTGTGATTTGTTCTTCGGATAGTGTTATTTTGTTCTTCGGGTATTGAAAATTGTTCTTGGGGTATTGACTTAGACTTGTTCTTGGGTATTGTAAGTTGGTCTTGGGGTATTTACTTACACTTATTTTTGGGGTATTGTGACTTGTTCTTGAAGTATCATAGGTTATTTTTGGGTATTAAAACTAGCTAGGAGATGCCAATACGAACTTCTTTCATTGGAGAGTATCAATAAAAGGAGAAATTTCATCTTGCATAAACTTTAATTAAGTATTCTTCTGTGGTCACTTCAGAATTTGTTGCACACATGCATCTTCTGATTATTACATGGTTTTTTTTTTTTTTTTAATTTGAATCGATAATGGTGGCAGCGGATTTATGATGGCAACTGCAACATAAATACTAAGTTTTCTTTTAAATAATAATATTGCAGGCTATTGGGAAGAGGCCAGGAGTGTATATATATTATGTATGATAAAGGAGAAAGTATTGTAATGAAATTCAAGGCTGATGCATGATAGGTGGGGTGTGGCATGAGGATATATATGTTAAAATTGTGAAAGAAAGAGTTTTTTATTATTTCGAAAGGCATTTTAGCAAGATCAATATTCCTCAGACCAGATTTAGAGGATAATATGTGGATAGTACAATAGTATATATATAGTCTACGATTAGAAATAAATATAATTTAAGTGAGATATTTTTGTATAGAATTGTTCTTGGGGTATCATAATTTGTTCTTGGGGTATCTTAAAAGACTAACTGATTTGTTAGTTATTTTATGAACTAACTAACAGTTGTACTAACTAACTGAAGTAGCTAACAAACTTGCTGCCAATGCTAACAAATTCGATGATCCTTCAGGCAAGTTTAATGGGATGTGGTGAGTGGTCAATGCTTGCAAGTAATATGCAAGAAGGGTGTCCAGCTTAAAGCCTATTACGACAACTGGGCGCTCCCTACTTTACACTTCTGATCATTTGCAACTTTGCTAAACTTTGCCAATGCTAACAAATTCGAAGGTGTGCAGCTTGCATGCATTGCATTTATGCATGCATGTGATACCATACTTCAATAGATAAGATGAGAATGAAATTAAATAGGACAGAGACAATAAGAAGACATGGGAAGCACTAGCAAAATGGATGAATTCGTAGTTCACTGGAGCAGCTTATGTTGTCCACAATTATTACTAATACCCATGAACAAATATGGAATACCCAAATAATAAATATGGAATACCCAAAGAACAACACTTCAATACCCAAAGAACAACTCTTTAATACCCAAAGAACAACTTGCTATACCGAAGAATAATTTATAAATGAATAATAAATAAATAAATAAATAATAAACGAGTAATATTCAAAGAACAATTTATAATACCCTAATAACAACTGAGTAATACCAAAAAATAAGTCTAAATAATACCCCAAGAACAAGTCTAAATAATACCCCAATAACAAGTCTAGATAATGTCCCAACAACAACTCATTAATACCTCAATTTACTAATACACCAAGAACAAGTCTGAAATACCTGAAGAACAACTTAGTTATACCTCAAGAACAACTTTTTAATACCCCAAGAACAAATTGGAATACCTGAAGAACAACTTAGTTATACCTCAAAAACAACTCCTTAATACCCCAAGAACAATTCTTTTCCATACCCAAAAACAACTTGTTATTCCTGTCTTTCGTGAACTTTATTGGCATCCTTTTTTTTTTTTGTATTAATTTCATAACCCAGTTAAAAATTAAAATTAAAATACTTGTGTATTTTCTTTCTTGCCCCAGTGGCTCTAATGAAATGATTTTCTATGCTATAGGTTAGATATCAAAGTAATTAATTTGTCAATTACGTGTAATTAATTTCAATCATTTGGGCTGTCACAAAAGAATGAAGTGCTTTCTGCTCAGTGTGCCTCCTATGAAGGCCAGATTGTTGCCATGAAAACTGAAAATAAGAGAATTGAAGAAGAGCTTAAGGTTGCTCGCGACAAGGAGAAGGAGTTAGAGGCCAGAATCTCTAGATTAACACACAAGAATAAAACATTTTCTGCTCAATGTGCTTCCTATGTGAGTCAGATTATTGCCTTAGAAGCAGATGGTAGGTGTTATAACGTTTCTCATTATCAATACCCCAAGAGTGATTATTAATACCCGAAGAACATTTTATTTATACCCCAAGGACAACTCTTTAATACCCAAGAACAAATCTTTGCAACACCCCAAGAACAACTAGTTATACCAAAAAACACACAGTGCGGCGTGTACTGTGTGTTTCTGGAAATATCAAATTAAATTCAAAATTAAAGTAAAATCAAGGTGCATAGTATGCACACGTGTGCATACTAGAATTTGCGTTTCTTAAAAGTATTATCATATTTTATTATAATTCTAACAACATTTGTTGGTCTCATGCTTTACACAAATTTTTTTCTTATTTTCTTTGTTTATGAACAAATAAAATAGGAAACAGATCACTATATGTAGGAAATAAGAATTATAATATACGATTTAATTAGAAATAACCTAATTATTTTATTTTTTATGTATGTTTACTTTACCAAAAAGATACTTCTATAATATATAATGACAAGAGTAATACACTCAAATCATGACTTAGATTTTTATTTTTTTTTAACCATGGCTATCGGGCTCCTTACATGAGTGAGTGGCCGGGTTCGATTCCAGAGGGAGATATAAAGTTGGCTTGTAGATATTCATGGAGTGTTTGGTGTCTTGGTAAACTAACTTCTAACTACTAACAACTAATATTTACCGATAAAAAAAAATCTTTCTTTTTTTTTGTGTAAATTTAGTGAAAAAAATAAGTATAACACAGCAATTTCACTCATTAAGTCATTATCATAATTTCACAAATTTTTTTTTTATTAATTATATTAATATGTATATATTTGCTTTTTAAATATAAAAAATTACACAAAGAAATGGTGGTGATCCGTGAGTCCGTGACCGTAAATCTCATCCTGTCGTCCATCATAACCAGTATATCGCGTCACACTAAATTCCAACTCCCCTCTCTCTCTTAATTTTTCTGTCGTTTTTTTCTTCGTAGACTATTCAGCATCCTATGATCCTCGATTCAAGGTCATATAGTGTTCCTCATTTGTGTTTTCCATTGAATTACTTTTCATTCTTTCTGGTAAGTTCGCTATTTTTTATCAATTTTTTTTGTTTTTTAGTTTGTTTGCCTTTATTGAGTTTAAGTATAGCCAATTAGGGTTTGATTTGTTTATCTTAGCATTTAATTTGGGTTCAGTCTAATGAATTGAGGTTAATTATGGTTTATTATTGTTTATTTCTTGTTCATTTGGAAGCCACTCGGCTGATTTTTTTCTCCCTTTCCCTGAGTTTTTTGTCGTTTTATTCATTTGAGTGTTATTATTTTGCTAAATTTGTTACTGATGAATGCTTTCTTCGGTATTAATAGTCTTCTTTTGGTACTGGTTGACCTTGGAGAATTTATAGGGTAGGTGGTAAAGATGCGAGAACGGATTAATGAAAATTATGTTGATTTTGCATGATCTGTGTTATTGGTTTGGTTGATCTCCAAAAATTGTCTTTTAAGCAAATCTGGCCGTGTGTTAATATCTGAGAAGTTATCTGTTAAATGAAGTTTGTACGAAATGTGAAGTTTAATGTTGTTGTTGATGATGATGATGTTTGAGTTTGTTGGTTTAGAAATGTTTATGGATTGTCATGATTTTGTGTGTAAATCGAAGTGATCATGAAAATTTATGAAATGGTGTTTTTAATCTTTCCAAGTCTTGTTCGTGCATAAGCATTATCAGGTTCCGTTTTCTAATCGATGCACATGTTCAATGATAAGGACTCAATAACTGACCCTCTATTTGCTCTTATTGGTTCAGGAGCAGACACAAATTTATTGTCCTTAGGCTTTCAGTGTCAAAACAAGTTGTTTATTTAGAGGTTTTGTATCTAAATTTTGTAAACCTTTGGTGGAGATGTCAAATGACGAAATCTTGAAGGTTGTGTTGCCTCTTCTGGAAGGCAGAGACCTTGTAACATGTATGTTAGTCTGTAAGCAGTGGCGAGAGATTGCTCAAGATGATTACTTTTGGAAATGCTTATGTGCAAAGAAATGGCCATCTATCTGCAAGCAATCGACTCCTCCTGCTTTGTCTTATCACAAACTATTCAAAACCTTCTACAAGCGCCAACGTAGCCGAGTCCTTCTTCCACCAAGGCTATCCTTCAATGACTTGGAGTTTTACATCGATATTTGGGCCGAAGAAAATCTGGTGTATTCGGAAGTGGTGCCAGGGCCTGTCCTTCAGAAGGGGACGTGGACCCCACCTACTGGAATTTCCGATGTTCTTAGGTTTCACTTGAGTAGTCCAGATTACAAGATGACACTGCCTATGCAACCAAGGTTTGACATCCCTTTGGGTCAGACTGTCAGTGTCTCTGTGCTTGCAGGTCGAAAGGATTCAAGAAAGGTCGCCTGCATTATCAACAAATCAGTATTCGATTATATAGATAGATCCACATATCGGGCCATGGCTTTTGATTACCTTGATTTTTCACCTGCACACCCATTTGTATCGGGTATAAGGGCGTGGATCTCCTTGCTCTTCATGGAGCATGGTAATGAAGAAGCAATCGACATATTTGGGATCGAACTGGATTTTTGTGATGCTGCAAACTCAGAGGATCAGGTGTTGTGGCTCCTCGACATGCTTGATTGGAAGTAAATATGCCAAAGTTGGGGATCACAGTGTAGTGCCTGATGGTCATAGTAGTTTGTCCATTATAGCTTCCATTTCGAAATCAAACTTCGTGTGTATAGCTTTGCTGTGTCAATTAATAATTTGGATATATTTTTCTTATATTCTAGTTGAATAATTCTCTGCAAATTTGTGGGGTAGGTGTCTTTTGAATAATGGTTTATTTTATCAAATGTTTTTAATGTGTATTTTTTGCTGATGATGATGTGGGAGCTTATTTATTTAACTGTGCAGTTAATGCTAATGATGATGACGGGAAGAAAGAAATCTGTGACGGACAAAAGTTTCATCTATTTTTATAAATCTTTGATTTTATCAAAATCTTTTGTTCAGCTGCTTGGCTTTGTCTAGTTTTTCCTCATGCTTACCACAACCATGAAAAAGAGGTGACTTAATTTGGAGCTCCCGTTGTCGCATAAAATTGAAATTGGATTTAAAAAAATTAATACAAGACCAACGAAGATATTGGATTTTTTTTTTTTAAATGAGATGAAACCAACTAAGATATAAATAAAAATTGTTAATTATTTAAATAATATTAGCAGTTAATATCAAATTGATGCAAAATGTGTAATCAAATTGATTTCTTGGTATCAGATTTTCTTTATTCAATCAACCCCAGAACTGCTTTTTTTAATTGGCAGTTGTCTGAAAATTTGGGATGTGAAGCAGAAGGTGGGGTATATATGTAATCAATGATAAGTTTGCAACAGGTAATTAGTTAATTTATGGAAAAAAAGTAGAACGTACAGAGGTTTAATAAGCATTAGAATCAGAAAAATTGAATTATATTGCATTAAAAAATTGAATTTTTAAGTTTTGAAACATGAATTTGAGATATCAGAAGTCCATATTTGGACTAATCACATCCGTCGCGCAGCCATAAGTATAAACTAGCATACTGTAGTTTACTGTAAAATACAAAGTTAAGAGTGAAAACAGAAACGGATAATTTAGAAAAGAACAACGGGAGTCCTATTCCCATAGAAAAAAGGAAATTTGGCAAAATATCACTTTTAAAGTTGCATTTTGAAAAATATCATTCGATGTGGTTTTTTGTGAAAATGCCCCTGTCCGACTCTTCTGTGATTTATGTATGGCCTTTGGGCAACCTTTTCAGTGGCATTTTTACAAAAAAATCATATTGGATGATATTTTTCAAAATGCAACTTTAAAGTGGCATTTTGACCAATTTTCCTGTAGAAAAAAGCAAACAGATCAGTACAGATAATCAATACAAGACTCAGAGATGACGCTTTGTATTCCCTGGATGAATTATCGGTTCACCAGTGAAGGGGTCAAAATTGTAGGGCTCACCCGTAAACGGGTCGAACCTCAGTTGAGGCCGAGATGCTTGGGGATGACTACCAACAGCTCTTGAAATGCTACTCAAACTAGTCTCTAGTCTTGAATAAGACGTAGTAGATGAACTGGGTGCAGCTTGAACAGGAGATGCGAGGCGTTCGTCAGTCCTTAGCCCAATCCTACCATAATACATGGTAGATGGAACTGGGGGTGTTGCCTCGTATGGAGAATGACTTCTTTCCTCCACTCTAGGAATCCCGATGCTTTGGGGTCCAGAAAAAGATCGGGTTGATAAAAGAGAACCTTGCTCGTCCACTCTTTCCACCCATTTACGAGTTGATAAAAGGGAACCTGGCTCATCCACTCTTTGAGGTCCCGAAAGAGATCGGGTTGATAAAAGAGAACCTTGCTCGTCCACTCTTTCCAGCAGTGTTCGACTTGGAAAATGATAATCCGGGAGCAGTGATGGATAGTGTGGTGAATATATGTCAGCACTGCAAGACATGAGTTATAAATTGAACAGGAGAGAAATTACCAAGAAGAGCCTGAAAATTTATCAAAGAAAGGTTTTCGTTTCTTTCCAAGAAAATGATTGGTGAAATAAAACATGAGCGATGTTTCAACTTCACAGGAACATTTTAAATAATTAAATTAAGATTAACTACAGTTATTTTCTTATCAACGATTATCTAAATAGCTGGATTGACTATCGAAGTGTGCAAGTATGTTTGAAAGCCAACCTTGCTGCAGAAGGTGCATAAGAAGTATACGAACTAACAGGAGGGGAAGACAATCGATGTGAGTAGCTGAGTAGCTTATGCCCATTCCTAGCAGTATCCTCAACTTCTGATAATCTGACTAAGCTTCGATCTGGTAACACTTTATCAACTAGGTGCTACATTGGATAAAAATGCTCAATGCCATGCAAATTGACAAAACACAAACATAAAAACAGCTGAAATTAGCTATAGAATTCAGTTACATACTCTAGAAATCAGTCCAGCTAGAAATGCTCCCTTATTCAGTGAAGTGGCTCCTGATAACATGAACTGCAAAGAAGGTTCAAGAAAATTGTAACATTGAAACTCAGTAGGGAATTAATGAGTCAGTATATTTACTAAATTAACTATCTGCCAAAACCTGGTCAAGGACAGATATAGCTACAGATTCAGGTAATTCCCCGAGACTGCATAAACTTTTGACATCAATCTGTCAACAAACAAGAATGAAAGCTGCATTAACTTCAGAAGGGCGGGATAGTATACTCCCTCTATTTCAAAATAAATGTCGTTCTAGAAATTTTGTGTCATTTTAAGCATCATAAAATTTTGACATATATACCCCATATAAGTATCTTAACATATCTAAAGTATTCTGTCAAAAAAAAACATATCTAAAGTATATTTTAATAATCCCTAAAAGTATGTTATATTTAAATATAATCCCTAATAGATATCTTATATTTTAAATAAGGATTCGGGATAAATTAGGAAAAAAATGTGAAAAAATAGCTAAAACGAAACTTAATTTGGGACAAAAGTCAACCTCTAAAGCGACACTTATTTTGAAATGGAAGGAGAATATATATCGGTTCAAAAAAATATAATAAACTTCAGTAAAAAAACAGAGGCACACAATCCAGCAGATAAATATTCATTTCATTCTAGAGATGAAATTCAGTATTTCGGTTCACTCAATGGGCATAAAAACATTAATGCCGGGAAACCTTCCCAAATCGCACCACATGTCAAGTTAAACTACAGTTGAGCTAATATAAGTCATCCTGTTAAACTTACAGCAACTGAAACAAAGTTGTGTACTTCACGGAAACAAAGGCCTAGTACATGCATACACTAATATCTGAAAAGCAGATGACTGCCTTCAAATGGGTCAGGAGGACAGGGACTATGTAAGAAGTGAGTGAATAAATATATGTATTCTGAAGGCTTTCACAGACTGTTACAGTCATAGGAGTATATTTCAAATTCTTTATTTATAAACTGATTATCACAGAGCAGAAGCTTCGCATCACAGAATGAAATTTGGATCTGATCACAGAGAAAAACTGGAGACACTTCATCAATTACAGCTGAAGGATCTTCAACAAGAACTGGAGACGCTTCGTCAATTAGAAGGCGAATTGGAAGAACATATTAGTATAAAAAATCAGCTGAAGGAAGAAAAGGATAGCTTGGAGAGCAAGATTTCTGACTTGGAGAAGACGCTGATAGAGAGAGGAGATGAGGTCATTGCGGCTCAGGGAAAAACAGACTTTGAGATCACTGATTTGAAAGCAGGTTGAGTCATTAGAGAAACAGGTGGAAGTGATCCAATCTGAGAAAAGCCAACTGGAAGTAGTAATCGAGAGGAACAAGCAAGAGTCATTGGAAAGCTTGGGTGTTGCTGAGAGCAATAATGCTGAACTGGTGAGCAAGATCAAAGAACATGAGAGAAAGTTGGAAGACCAACAAGAGGCATTGAAGAAATTGTGTGAGGAGAAGGAGCAGCTGGAAGAAAATCTGAAATCTTCAGAGGAGATTATAGCTTCAAAAAGGAAGGAAGTGAGTCAGCTGGAAGAATGCATTGAAGAGCTGAAGGGAGATGTGGAGATGAGAGATGATGAGATCAATAGTCTGGTGGAGAACGTGAGGAACACGGAGGTAAAGCAGCGACTAACGAGCCAGAAGCTTCGCATCACAGAGCAGTGAGTGAAATTTGGATCTGATCTTGGAGTGGTTTATACGTTGTCTTAATTATCACATGTAGTTCACTGATACAAATAGGTGCTAATGGTAAGATAAATTCCAGAATGAACATGATTATTCAATTTGGGGTTTTATCCATATATGTAGGTGAAATAGCCACAGCATTGATACTTCTGTAATTTTCATATTTAATCCAAAATTCGACGAGGTACCAGACCACTTTCCACTTCTCCATATCACGATTTACAAATCATCATGCACATCACTTTTTGGTTATACTTCAATACAATAATTTGTGGTTTATTTAATACTCATTTCGTCCCTCTAAAAAAACTTCTCATTTTACCATTTTGGTCTGTCGCACTATAAACTTCTCATTCCCTTTTGGGCAACTACTTTTTACTTTTTAATTCTCATTTATATTACTTTTTGCATTAAATACATTATTTTTCTCTTTTCCTATCACATCTTTTGTAATAACTACTACACCCGTCCCTGAAAAGTTCACTTGCTTTCTTTTTTAGTTCGTGCCACAAAAGTTTGCATACCCTAAAATAGAAATATTTATTAAAATCTCCATCCTCAAAATTTTCATCTCACAGTTTCCACCCTACACATTCTACTCATTGCACTTTCTCTTAATTTTGTGCCCAAAAAGCACCGCAAGCTTTTGAGGGACGGAGGTAGTATTAGTTTAAACATTTGCCTTAATCCATGTGGACCAAAATCTATGAGAAGTTTATAGAGGGACAGAGGAAGTAGAATGTTAGCACATGGTGCAATCTGCTGCTCATTTTCTCACATTATAAGTAGATCTTCACCCTAGAAATACTGCACATCCAATATTTTCTTCACATCCTTCATTTTGCTCCACTGAACACTCCAATCAAGATTTTCATGTTCAACTTAAGAGTGATAATAATTAAGAATTGATTCTTTGATATAACTAGAAGACCACAAAACTAAACTTCTCATTAATCATCGGAATACTAGTTTTGGATTTGGAATTATTTTCTTCAAGTCCTAATAAGTATGTACTCACCTAAATTAATAGGTGCTCCTCCTGTAAGAACAACTGTTAGATTTTTGGCACCTAATCAGCATTACAACGACCCCAACCACATTATATCTTTGTATACATCTTCTATTTAGAATTCCATTCAATTAAGTATCACCACATATAATGAGTTCCAGCTTAGCCAAAGACAGCTGCACTAACCTTTTTCTTTTTTAAGTTTGAAGTCTTACACAGGTGGGGAAATAGGGGGAAATGATCTATACTAAAGTTTTGGCACTGCCACATGGATAATTACTAATTACAATTTCCGCGTGTATGTTCTTTAATAATTAGTTGGTCCATTCAAATGAAATTTGCGGCAGATGACAATTCTTGGCATAGAGAAAATTGTTCTGTTTTTGCTGTTCAAGGACTTAATGTGTTTACCAAATACTTACTTTTGGCAGCAACTTTACTTACATCAAATCGAGTGGCGATTCCAAGTCGTAGAATTCGAAGTAAACGCTCTTTAACTGGTAGAGGCAGAGCTATTACGGCTTCTTCATAAGGGTCAGCCGTTTCCAGTTCCTGTAGGATGAAGAAAACATAACATGGCATGACAAAGATGAAAGTTTCGCTGTAAGAAAGTATGAGAGTCTTTTAGAACTTCAATTGGCAAAAAAGTTAAAAACAAAATAATCATGTTCCAAGGCACCTGTTTATTGCTAGGTACTTATGTGTATATATACTTTTTAAGGATAACCATTTTATTGAGTAGATTATTTAGTAACAATGAATTGAAAGAATATACATACACATTATGTTCTAATTTATTTATTTATTTATTACATAGTTTTAAAAATTTTGATTATGGGGAACAAGGTTACCAGAATTATCAGCATGTAATGATGAAAGATCAAAAGAAATAGTAGCTTTTAGGAGTTCAAGAGACATATAAACAATTACCAGAAACTTAAAATTTTGATATTTATTTTAATTGATCAATAGGTAAGTTTTACCTGCACATGTTTAATCTTTGTATACCCTTGAGAACTTCCTTCATGGATATATGTTTATTCATGTATATTATGCGTATGAATATCTACACAAATTATTTTTTAAGTGATTCTCATGAAACCAACAAGCTTTTCGCTACGGACATTTACATACCAACTTCAATGAATAATAAAGTTGTATAAGAATAATCAATAAACTTTTTGTCATTTATCTTCTAATCTGAAACTTTCTACACATAATCCTTTTAACTATTAAAATTTGAGTGTATAAGCTGCAACATACATTAAGTTATAACCAGTATAATTAGATATCACTAAAGATGACGACTGTCATCGCATTTTATCTTCAATCCACTTTAATCTCAATATTTGGGTGTTGTACTGATAGTGCACCCTGCTCTTAGTATATCAAAGAAAGAAGAAAAGAGTTTAAATTTATTCATGTTATGCTATGTCCTTTAATTATTTGTTCATTGAGTTAGACTTTCCTTTTTCATAGTTAGAGTCTTTCCTCTTCAGTATTTGGGTTTTTTGGCTCTTAATGGGTCTTGAGAATCAAACTATATATTACGGGTCTTTGGCCCTAATGGAGGTATTGAGAATATTGTAATTTGCAGTCGTTGTAGCTTGTGGAAGAGTACTCTGTGGATCTTCCTCTCGAGGGTTGTTTATCGTTTCTTCCATAGTAATTGCTTGTGATTTTGGTGTGTTCTATCAATTGGTCCGACTTACCACCTCTTTCAACATGACTCGTAGTACGTCCGAGAAAGAGAGGCTCGAATCAATGGAGAAATCGTTGACCGATTTGCAGTTAGCCATAACCGATCACACCGTCTCACGCTAGGAACTCCTTGCGGCGCAAGCAGAATTGGCAGTGGCCTAATCGGATATTCTCAAACAATTGAAGGCGCTCACCACTGCGCTACTGGGCCGGCCCTCAGATGGTGCGTCCTCTGCTGCTCCGCAGAACCACACTGCTGCTGACGTCACTCCGCTCCAAACTGGGATGGGCGCTGATCATCCTTTTCCATCGTACTATGTGGCAGTGAAGAAGTCAGGAATTGTCGGAGTTTGATGTATCAGTTCCGCTTGCCTGGAGTGCTCAGGCGGAGCAATATTTTGTGGTGCAAAGAACCTTGTCCTCCGATCATGTCCGTTTGGCCATGATTGCTATGGCCAGGCACGCCATGTTCTGAGCTCAATGGGCCCTTCGTTGCTACACTTCCCTCGGCTGGGGCAGTTTAACAGGGTCAAGCGCTTTGGCGATAGCTCCGCCAAAAACACGTATGAAGCAATGCATGCTACTCATCAGACCGGATCGTTAGACGAAGCACTTTTTGAAGAGAGGGTGGTGCAACATCCAAACCTGCCATCAGATCAATATCTAGGCATGTTCCTTGGGGGCCTTTAACCGTTCGTCCGCGACTTGTATCTCCGATGCCGAGACTGTGGACGTTCATACCGCCATCCAGGTGGCCCAATGAGTCATTCACTCGTCCGTTTATCCAGTCACCTTCTCCAGACCAGCTTTCCAGGGGTCCTACAATCACCACCCCACGGAGTCGAAGGGGAGGCGCCTGTGGGTGCCGTGTCTGCACCGGTTACTACAGGGGTCGTAAGCCACAACACCCAATCGTCCTCTACAAGCTCCTCGAGGTTCCGTCAGAACTGAAACACCCGCCACTTGACGGCCGAAGAGATGCGTGAATATCTTGCCAAGGGTAAATGTTATAGGTGCAGTCAACCCTATGGGCCCCTCCATAAGTGTGAGGCTAAATATCTAAATATCCTCGTTGAGGCAGCGGAAGAGGACCCGGGGTGCCTAACTCTAAACCCGAGTGCAATTTGGATGATCCCCCTCCTTCTGATTTGGGGTCGCTTGTTTCTGATTTCACATTCGTCCAATTATCTGCACTTCAACCTTAGGGTCAAGGTTTCTTTGGAGGGGGAGGGCGAGAGGCAATTGATAGTGCGCCTCCGCTCTTAGTATATCAAAAAACGAAAAAGAGAGTTTGAATTTATTCATGTTTTGCTATGTCCTTTTTGTTCATTGAGTCAGATTTTCCTTTTTTTCATAGTTAGAGTCTTTCCTTTTCAGTATTTCGGCTTTTTGGCTCTTAATGGGTCATGAGAATCAGAGTATATATTATGGGTGTTTTGCCCTAATGGAGGTATTGATATTATTGTAATTTGCAGCCACTGTCGCTTGTGGCAAAGTACTCTGTGGATCCTCCTCTCGAGGGTTGTTTATCCTTTCTTCCATAGTAATTGCTTGGTGATTCTGGTCTGTTTTATCATGTACCCAAAAAAGAAGATAATGATGCTGAGGTCAAGGTTTCTTTGGAGGGGGAAGGCGAGAGGCAATTTATAGTGGGCCCCGCTCTTAGTATATCAAAAAACAAAGAAGAAAGTTTGAATTTATTCATGTTATGCTATGTCCTTTTTGTTCATTGAGTCAGATTTTCCTTTTTTTCATAGTTAGAGTCTTTCCTTTTCAGTATTTGGGCTTTTTGGCTCTTAATGGGTCTTGAGAATCAGACTATATAATAAGGGTGTTTTGCCCTAATGGAGGTATTGACATTATTGTAATTTGCCACCATTGTCACTTGTGGGAGAGTACTCTGTGGATCCTCCTCTCGAGGGTTGTTTATCCTTTCTTCCATAGTAATTGCTTGGTGATTTTGGTGTGTTTTATCATGTACCCAAAAAAGAAGATAATGATGAACTTACCCCCTGCATGTGGGAATCATGAATATTTGACTTTAAAAGTTTGGTATGGTCCTGAACAGAAGATTTAGTTTCTGAGTTCTCCCGTACACGCTTCTTATTTCTATCCAAAGGTCTTGCAACTTCAACCTGTTTGCGAAAAATAATGTCAGATATAGATTCTACTGAAGACTTCTGTTAAAACTACGACTGCCTTAAATTGTATTAACCATAAAAGGATGATTAGAGTCTGAAAAAGGAACAAAATACCAGTGACAGAAAACAAGCTCAAGTACCTCGAGTTTATGCATTTGATCTCCCCTAGGTCCTTGAACTGTTTTCTCATTCAGTTCCCTGACAGCTCTATCAAGATCCTGCACCAAGAATCAATAGAACTTAAAAGGATGAAACTAACAAGAGAATGAAGTTGGAAAGCAACAAGATAATATTTTACCAAACTACCCCAATTATTATCATGATTAAGATTAACATGCAGGAGCACCATACAAACATAAACGAAGGCACCAAATAAGTGAACTGGAAACCAAATAAGAAGAGAATGTCAGGGAACCCTCTCAAATACCAAATCACTTACCTGCACAATAGTTTGATCAAATTAAAGGTGAGGCATTTAAAATATATTTCTCCAGTTATTAGAATACGATTTTTAGATCAATTTTTGTCATAAAGAGGAAAAGAAAAACAAACATTAAGCCGTCTAACATGAAATTCAAATAACAAAATCTAGTTTCAGCAGTACTAGACCCTCTACAGAGGAAGGACAAGACTACAAACAGTTGTACTAATGAGAACAAACAGTGTAAGCCAACTTACCGATCTCTCAGTAAAATGAACAAACCCAACGACAGAGCTTGCTTTCTTGGACACCACTACTTTCTCCACCTGATAGCATCAGCTTAACAAGTTCACAAAAGTGGGCACAGAATATTAAAAGGGTAAACCATTGCCAAAATATGTAAGACCTTGCCAAAAGGCTCAAACAACAGCTTCAAATAGTGCTCATCTGCATTAGTGGGCAGGTTTCTCACAAATGCTATTTTTATCTGAATATAACCACGCAAAAACAAAAAAAAGGTAAAGATATAGTAATATGTTTCAAACATCAGTGTATTAAAAATACAGTATTATGAACCTTGGCCTGTTCTGATGGATCAATTTCAGGCTCCTCTTCTGCCCATTGAACAGCAGGGTGCAAGTTTCCAAGACGAAAATCAGGTTGAGAGCCCACCCGTTGAGCACGTGCAGCAGCCTGTGATCGAGAATTTTGAAGTAGGCAGGTTTAATTTTCGTATTAGATAAGTCTTTTTTTGTAATTTTATTGGCCTCTGCATCAATTTAGAAGAAATTATTGCAGCCTTAATAAAAGATTTTGCATATTATAGGTTGACAGAGATCGGTAAAGATGCAGGCAGTTTGTCAACAATGTTAAAATGCAGAGGCAAGTTCAATACTGTTGGATTAAGTTGTTGGTTATTATCATGCTTATAGGTTTCTTAAAGTTTACTTGCTAAAAATCTTCCTGGAAGAAGGTGGAGAGAGTCTTTTGGACTATTCACTGACAAGATGTCAAATTCGTGATGGAGTTATGGACATAGATATCAAGATTTTAAATGAGGATGAACCAGCTTTTGTAGCAACAAGAATATCAGAAATTTAAGCCATGATTCTTCTATGGAACAGTGCTCTTCAAATTTTGTGCTGATGTGTTTGCTCCATAGATATATCTTAAATCAATTTTAATAAATTTGAACAATTTCAGTATTTCTTTTCAGCTCACAACCATCTATCCACATACTAAGACCAAGAGTGATTTAATGATGTTCACTTGATACAGCTAGGTTATGGATAAAATAGCAAAAATCTATGTCTAGCAAAGACACATCAAACTCAAAAATACAAATTTACTGGTTAAATATAAGTGGGCATTAAGAATAGGAAGAGAAAATATGAACATCATCAAAAGGCAGTGACTAGATTACCCCAATAGAATAAAATTTTAGATTATGGAACAGACAGCAAATGAGTTAGGAAGACCAGTATTTCATTCTAGACTTAAATAGAGTGATCATCTAATAACCTATTGTAGAGAAAATATAGGATGATGAATAAATACAAGAACAAACAGTCTAATGTTTCTACAAACATTGATGTGAGATACAAAACAAGTATATAATATCCTAATACTTATATAGACTACATTAATCAGCAAGTCAAAATTATACATCTCAAGTAAGCAAAGAAAAAAAAAGAAATTGATTGGCTATGATTATCATATGTTCAAACAGAGGCCGAGAACCAGCATATAACCAGGTTGCAAGGGAGTATAGAACAAAAAACCATATATTGACCGAAACTGAAAAGAAAGGTCACCTAGACAAGTAAAATAATTGTATGGTTTACTGCATAAAATTCATGGTTACATTTTGCTCATTAAGAAACATTGTTTGATATGAATGTATGCTTCATTAACTACACAAGATGCTTTTACCTTTTCAAGCATAATGTTTCAGGATGAAACAAATAAGATATACATACAATGAAATAAGACCCCTATTAGACTTGGTGGCATTCAGTCGAGAACTGGATTGAATTCAAATTGCTTCACAAAGAGAAGAAGGGAACGAGGATAATAAATTGAAATATGCCGACATGACATAAATATAGATTTCACTGATCTAGTGTGAACTGCAAGGTATGTCATGTCCTATCACTGAATACATAAGAGGCAAAACAGAGTATTGCTTGTTGGAAAAGTACTTAGCGTAAGTTGAGGTAAGAAAGAAGAAAACAGAACAGAGGATTCAATGATCACTGAAACAGAGTACTGCTAGTTGGAAAAAGTACTAAGCATAAGTTGAGGTAAGAAAGAAGAAAACAGAACGGAGGATTCAATCATCACTGATATAGTATATTCCAAATGGCGGAGCTTGCATTAAGCCAATAGGTTGATTTTTATTTTTTATTTTTTTGGGAGTGGGGTTCTTATTTGATTACGAAACTTGTTGCAGTAAGATGTGGAATTTGATATGAATGTGTACAAAATATCAAAAATATTTAGGACACTGATTACTGTCATAAACACAAAATTTTTGCAATTGAAGTTCAGATACCACATGTGGAACAACTGAAGGGTTTATTGATTTATCCCTTCTGTCTTCTTGAATAGGATATTTTCTTTCAGAATTATACAAGCAAAGTTTTCAAGCTCCATGAGCAACAGCAACTTTTTTATAGTTTTGGTTAATTGTTTGAATTTGTGACTTCATTTTCATTATAGATTATGCAAGTCTTTTTAACGATTTTCAGTAACAATGGGATCAATAACTGATGCTCCACGAACCTGAGCTTCTATCCTGTATGATTTCAGATGCAACAGGGGTCTTAATTTCTTACCACAGAAACAGATAGGATGGTTTCCCAAGATTTTTAAACGAGAACGAAATGAGAACTCACAGCATGGGAGGAAAATTTTACGAAGGCAAAACCGCGATTTCTTTGCTTTTGACCGGGTTGCACGTCTTTCAGCATTTGGAGATCAATGGATTCAACGTCTGGGAAAACCTGTTGACAGGAAAAATAATTAACTGGTATCACAAAGAAAGAGAAGGCATATTTTGAACCTGGACATCAATAAAATTATATAAACTGCAGCAGGTAACCCAAAAAACAAAAGAAGTGTACCTGGAGAACAATTCTGTTAAATTCTTCAGGACTCCAAGCTGAGAAGAAAAAATTCAGTAATACACGTAGAACAACAAAAAACCAGCAAAGCCCAAAACAGAAAGAAACTTGAAGGGAATAATCAAAGAAAATATGAGATAGCAAACCTTTGTTGAGATTTCCGAAGTATAAAGTATCCTGCTCAGTTGATGGGAGCACCCCAATCTTTTTCCCGTCTAACTGAAAATGAGAAAATGGAAATATCAACAAAAACAGGGTTCAAATTTTCATTAACAAAACATAAATCAGCTAATTAGCTATCCCATCCACACATCACATCAATGATATGGTCTTACAAATAGATGCAGTCTAGCCAATAAAAAAGAGTACATTTTCCAGTACTCCCAACTTCACCCAACCTGACTAGCAGAAAATGAATGCAAGAAAAATTAGTATAAAGAGTACTCTATCAGTAGAGACAAAAACTTGTACAAGACAGTCTCATACATGAGACCTTCTCCCATTACATATACATACATATATATATATGACCCGCGGGCTTAAGATCTTAAACCAATAGCGATTTAAAGCAAAGTGAGATCTAAATATCAAAGTGGAGTATCATCTCATGTATGAGACTGTCACTGTCTCACACAAGAGTTCCTCTTCAGTGGACTATTCAATAGTATAGCAACTTACTCCCTCTGTCCCACAGGAATTTGCACACTTTCCTTATTTGGACGTCCCACACAAATTTGCACACTACTAAAAAAAAAGAAACATTGATTACGTGCACACTCACAAAGCTATACACATATTTACCTATATGCCACTACTTTATATATAAAACATATTTTCCTTAAAAAATGTGTCGTCCCGTAGGGTGCAAATTCCTACGGGACAGAGGGAGTATTTATCATGACATAGTACTGCTATAAAACATATAAATGTACTGCTAGCTGGTAGCAGGTACTAAAATCAAGGAGAAGAAATGCTAATTTTTTTGTCTAGGGCCTAGCTAAGCAGCTATCAACTCGTCCTGAACTCGTTCAATCTCAACCAAGTATAAAACCACCAGGAATAATTCTATTAATATGATTTGTACTAACGCAACTTTAAGCTATTGAGACCTAATAGTCATAATGCTTGAACTCAGTTTAACTCAGCCTGACAGATTCTTCCTTGTTCTTTTTCGGCTTTAGGGGGATTTGCCAAATCCGGATGGAGAAATAAAATAGATGGGGAAATAAAGTGGATGGTAAATTTGTGTTTTAGTTTGGGATGGAGTAGGTTTGGGGTGGAGTAGGGGTGGGTACAACTTTATGTCAAATCAATACTTTTGAGTAATGAATATATATTATTTTACAATTGTTAGTTAATAAAATAATAATTAAATTTTAATAGAAGTAAGAGGGATAGTGAGTAAATGTTAAGAAAAAAAGTAGGAGAGAGAGTGAATAATGTAAGAAAAGTAGAGGAGAGAATGAGTAAATAAGTAAAAAATAGTGATGTGATTGTTTTAAATATGTAGTATAATAGGGATGGATGTGTATTAGATGGAGAATTGGGTTTGCAAATCCAAAAATTGGATGGGAATGAGAAATTCAAATCCCAAATTCGGACTTCGTAAGCTGAAAAAAACATGGCTTTAAGCTGCAGTATGGAAAGCTCATGTTTCATGTCTGAACATATTATCAAACACCTATATGATATCAAGCTCTAGCGGCTTTTTCTCCTAGGAATACTAAAACTAAAAGAATAGGATACTACTGACTTTCCCTAAAATGGTGAGGAAAATTATGTAATTCATTGGCATGCAATAACGTAAATTTATAAATAAAGGGAAAGAAAAACATTATTTACAATCAATTGCAGCACCAAGCACATAATGAGTCAATGTCTGGTTTCTCCTGATCAATTTTCACGAACAAGATTTCCCATAGAAGAAAACATTCCCTCAGAAAAAACTATTAAAGTTAATTCTCACCACTGTTCCAGATATCTCCCTCATAGCTTTGGTTGCAGATTCTTTTGTTGCAAACCTCACAAAGCAAAATCCCTGACAAATCATAAAAGGGAGAGGAATTAGTAGGAAGAAAGTATCCATGTTTTTTGCATCATCATACCTACTCATGCATAACTTGATAAGTAAGAGTGAGGCAATCGAAATATTCATTGCCAAAGGAAGGAAAAGAGGTAGCATGTAAGTTGACCTTCATAGTGCCTTTCTGGTCCTGTATCATACGAATTTCCATGATTTCACCGCATACAGAAAACACCTGCAAAGGTGGGAGTTTTCCTCAGGAAATTCACATGAATATAGCTCAAAACTGACGAGTCACCATATAAGACTTAACTACAAATGCATGCTCACAAATTTTTTTTTTTTTTTTTTTTTAGGGGGAAAGAAACCCAAAAGGGCCACTTTCCCTAGTTAAGAGGAGGCAGTGTAATTGTCAAAATGCAGCACTTCGATTAGACTAGGAAATGACATTCAAATCCAAATAGAACATGACCCTAGTTCTTATCCAATGGTGAAGCAACAGTCAATCACTACCCCACCATGTTAACTTTAATTTCCTGAACCTCATTGAGCATGGTTCACTGTATATTTATAAGTTCATTCAAATAAATCATCATTTTCGTTCTTATGCTTATTCACATAAAACATATTAATGGCATACTTCAATTCTCTGCACTATATTCCACATCTCTGAATAGGATTTATCAATGCCACCTATTTTTTCTTAAGAGAGGTAGGCAAACCTTTTCCCAAGTCACCTAGATCCACTAGAAAACCAAAACTTAATTGTTCTAATTCTGGGTTCAATTTCTGAAGACCAGTCTCTCCTTCCTTCTGAGTTCTTTACTTACATGGTGAACTCTACTCTATTAACTCCAGTCCAGTTCCTCATAGATTAAAGAGAGAGAGAGAGAAAAAAAAAAAAAAAAGTATACCTCCCGGATTTTCTTTTCTGAAATGCTCCTGGGCAACCCGCCAACGAAAACCTCAGATCCTCGAACTCCATTTTCTTCTATAAAAACAAAATTATGAAGTCATCATATGTACGAGCATATTACAGACGCATGGCTATAAAACAAAATTTATCAAAAATCTGGATTAAAGAGCATACTCTGATCGGTAGAATGACGCTCCGGATGGCCCATATCCACAACTGTACGTAATTAGAACATTAATTTAACCAGGAAATTAATACTGTACAGCCATTTAACCCTTTTTCTCGTAGCTTTGACTCAGTTGTGATTTTTTATACGTAAAAAAAAAATCAAGAACTGATAACTAAGACAACTACAGTTTTGCAGGCACTGAAACAAGTGCAAAAAAACTTCTAAAAAAATCGGCAGAAAAACAGCAGGGAACCAAAAAGGCTCACTTCTATTCTTCACTGACACTTGTTAGATACTGGGCAATCATTGATATCACGGGATAAACTTCGAGAAAACCAATTACTATATAATTATTATCCAAGACTTTATCTCCTCCGATGTATAAACGAATGTTCAATAGATAATATTGATTAGAGACTCACAAAATCAAATTAGTGTATAAATACAAACGCTGAATACCTGCGCCTTAGACGACCGCCTGCTGTAAACGGTGGAATTGAATCAGTCGAATCCCTAGACAGTGGGTCGCGTTCTGGGATTTGGGGACTTAGGTGGGCTCTGCAATTTTTAAAAAGTAGTGGGGTGGATTTTTACTCTTATTTTCCAAAAAATTGCCCTCCCATCGCGGTACTTTACTATCTTAGTTCATGTCAAATCTTTTGTGAACATATATATATGGATATTAACTTTTTAAATTTCAATAGTTTATTTTAATTTCTATATTTTTATAAATTTTAACTTTATAAATATTATTATTTTCATCTTTTAATTTTATGTTTTGTGTGTCTCTTTACTTCTTCTTATTTCTCTTATAATGTTCTTATTTATTGTATTCTGATATTCGAATTATTTATTTACCTTTTATGTTCAAATTTGTTTTGCATGTTCATATTTTATATTTAATAATTTAGTGAAACAATTTATTTTTATATTGTTACACAATTTTCATGGTTTCTTTTGGAGGTAATGTTTAATTGCTACCTATTTGATTTAAAATTTTAATGTTTGAATTGTTTTCTTTTCTATTGCTACACAATTTTCGTGATTTTTTTAGGTAATGTTTAATTGCTACAACTGCTATTAATGAAATCTCCGCAACGGAAGCATTTATGTGGCTTTTAGGTGTGATTTCACTAACAATCGATCAAGAACAGTTTAATGGAACTGCAAAGTGCTTGATTACGTGAATATTTCGGCAGAGCTTCGCTGAGGCTAAGAAAACTTGTATTAAAATGAAAATGGGGTGCCTATTTATAGGTATTTCTACAAGCAGGTGGTGGCATACACTTTGCCACGCTTCTTCTGAAGCTTACAAGTGTCCCTAACCGCTTAAACAAGATAATTACAACGGAAAATTGAGTAAAAATGATGAATATGGGATCTTGGTGATCTTCCTCAAAACAGGCGAGCAGCACTTTATTCCTGGCGACCAGCTCCTTGGGCGAGCAGGTGAGCTGCTCGCCCAATATGAGAATTATAAGACCTGCTCGCCTATGTGTGCTTGCCTATTATGAGCACATAGGCGAGCAGGTGAGCTAGGCAGGTGGTTGGGCGAGCAGGTGAGCTGCTCGCCCATTCCTCTCTGGCACTGCTGCTCGGTCATTTCATGCTTGTTCGACGATTCTTCTTTTCTCGTATTGATCTTCTTTAATTTTGCCCATAATCATCAGGTCTGATTAGTTGTTTTGGGACACGTCATTTGTTATTCAGCTGATTACTGCCTTAATCATCTGGATTAGATTATTTCATCAACAATTGCCCCCTAGCTTGATGTTTGTTTGAATCTTCAAGAGAAAAACAATTATCGAGCTATCTGGGTCATCTGTGAAATTTCCTTGTGATAAGTAATCAAGGATTCTTCGTAACCTGCAAACATTCGGAATATGAATATAATGAAAGACCCCGTGGCCTCATTAGAAACCTAGTCGTAAACCACCCTTGTGGATAAACCGGTCGTAGGAAAAAAAAGATACCAGGGTGTACCCTCACATATCCATGCCCAAATGATGTAAAACACTAAAAATTTGGTTAGCGTATCCTTGGATTGTCAAGATTGGCGATCAACAGCTTGGATCAATGTAGGCGAGCATGGGCGAGCAGCTCACTAGGCGAACATGTGAGTTGCTCGCCTGAAGGTGGCGACCAGCACATATGGCGAGCAGGTGAGCTGCTTGCCCGTTTCGGCGAGTTCCTAGGCAAAAAATACGAAACATTTTTCCTAAAATAGCGCACCACTTTTCTTATTTTTAATTTTTTGCAATTTAGTCCCTGGGTATTTGCAAATAAGGGCCCGCCTCCTTCTTATAAATATCCAAACCTAAAACCTCCCTTTTCTTCTTTCGTCTTCTTCATTTCCGCAACCAACCTTCGGCGATTTTGTTTTTCGAAAATTCATCCGTCGGCATCGAACAAAGAAGGTAGTATATTTGTTCTCATCTTTTTCTTATTCTCTCTTTCTTCCGATTGCTTCCGACCGGAAATTGATTTTGGGGTTCTTCGTCGGATTTTGGGGTTTTTCGTCAGAGTTGGACTTAGGATTTAACTTTTGAGGATTCGTCGTTGCTTATCGTATTTATTGGATTGAGGGTGTTGGTTTTCTGACCTTGGAGCTTCAATCGCCGGAAAAAATGGCATCACCACCGTCGCCCGGTGGTTCTCCGCCGTGCAATCCCCAAAAAAGGACTATGGTAGAATCCCCAATACAAGACCTATGGGTTTACTCGAACTTGTCATGAAACAGGGGCACGGGGAGCTTGGTGATCGGGACTGAGTCCCAGGAACGTGATTGAGTCGTTCAAGAATGAAGGCGAGTAGCTGAGCTTGGAGGTGAACGAGCTGCTCGCCCAGAATTGGGAGCTCAAGAAGCTGCTCGCCAATCTGGGCGAGTAGGTGCAGCTGCTCGCCAGGAAATTTCAACAGCTGCTCGCCGGGATGCCTCTACTGCTGCTCGTCAGGATGCACAAGGAGCTGCTCGCCAGGATACCCAAGGTGTTGCTCGTCTGGTGTCTGAAGGAGCTGCTCGCTTGACTAGGCGAGCAGGTACAGCTGATCGCTCCCAGCCTTCGGATAGAGATTTGCGAGTGGCTCGTCGTGCACAGACTGCTCAACATAGACAACTGGCTTTCCTTTCGCCTGCTAGGAGAAGATTGCTATTAGCAGACGAGGACACTGAGGATAAAACTGATACAGACGTTCATTCGGTCATTCATGATGTCTTCGGGACCAGTACTGAGTCTCCTGATACCGAAGTTGTTCATGAGACTCCTGAGGCTCGAGATCAATCTGGCGAGGTTCCAAAAGAGATTAATCCCGACGAGGATGATGCCGGCTCTGAACTTGAAGAAGATTTTGAATAAGTTCCCGGGCCGAGTCAACAGGAGATTTGGGATGATCTGACCAGAATTTACCGACCTTCTGAGCAATTACTTGAGCAAACGATTCCAGAGGGAGTCGCACAAGAGATGAATTGGGTGGTATATCTGGATCGGTACCGGGATCAGTTCATTCGACCTCGAATTTCTCATGTTCCGTATGAGAAGACGATGTATACTGCTACGAAGCACCGAAGTTTATTGACAGAGGACGATCTAACTGCTCTTCGAGATGAGTACAGGATCCCGCTCGATATCCACCTATACGTTCCACGTGATTGCGAATGTGCTGGTCGGCCCCCACCGGGATGTACTGCACTTAATATTGATATTCTCGAAGCTGGGTTCCCGCTTTCTTTGTATCCGGTGATAGGCCAGTTTCTGATGGACATTAATCTAGCGATCACCCAAATTACACCAAATGGATGGAATAATTTGCTAGGCTTCTTGACGGTGATTGGATTTGAGGGATATCCCTATCGATTAACGGCTCCCGAGATTCATTATGCCATGATGATCTCGGTTTGCAGTGAAGAAGGATATAGCTACTACTATGTGAAAGCCCGGGCGGGGATGAAGATTGTGGAATTACTTCCGAACAAAGTGAAACGATGGAAGGATTAGTTCTTTTTCATTGGTGGGGATTGGCGCGCCTCCACCTCTTATACGGGTGCCCCAGAGAGAATTAGGACTCCCGAAGAATACAAGGAATTGAGACGTAGGTATCACTCTCTGTGTGTCTTTTGTTCCGGAATTCACTAATGTAAAATTTGTTTCTTTGCAGGTCCGAGGCTTCCAAAGTGGGGACCGAAAGGTATTCCTGACTTGTTCCTCTACGCGCTCTCTAACGCCGCTTATCGCCACGAGCAATTTCGGACAGTGAAACATTTGTCGAGCGAACATTGCAGACATACAACTGGTTTGATCACTAGTCTGCATCATCTTGCAACTCAAGCCCCGCTTCTAGAAGGTTGATATTGTTTACTCACTATTATTTCTTTGATTTGTTCGCTTTTTAATAGTGAGTTCTTGTGACAGATCAAGGAGTTACTGTCGTGATTCCTCCGGAGTTTCACGCTTTCTGTCGACGAGTTCGAGATCTCAAATCCGGTTTGAATAGGCGCACGATGGATCCTCCAGCAGCATTGCTTAAGTTGCGAAAGAGGAGGGGAACCACACCTCCGGTGCGACAGCCAGCTATGCCACCTCCTGCTGCTCCCTTTGCAGATCCGCCGGCTCGGAAAAGCCCTCCGAAGAAGTCCAGCCAAGGAAAGGTGGCAGCTCCTCTGCTGGCAATGAAGAGGATGCCAATCGGCAGAAGAAGAAGAAGAAGAAGAAGAAGAACAAGACTGTTGCTACTCCCGGATTCAGTCGCCCACCCGCTGATCCTCGATCTGGGGATCTTCGCGACTTGTCTCCGCCTTCTCCTCGTGAACAAGGCTTTCGCCGAGACGACTCCTATCTTGGATGGGATCGAGAGGCTCGGGAATCGTAAGTCTTCATCATGTCCGATCATTTTGTATTCGTAT
>JAPKLY010000103.1:656506-740426 GCA_026898435.1 Prunella vulgaris
ATAAGGATAAAAATGAGACTATTCTCATAGAAACAAACTTTGGAAATTCCAATGTTAGTACTCGTAGATCCATTAAATGGGATGAGATTATTTTCCCAGAAAATTGGATTCTTGAACATTCTGTTCCTAAAATTCCTTCACTTGATAGTGATTTCCACCATATTACTCAAAGTAATAATGGTATTGTTAAGATTGGTTTTCATAATAACCAAAGAAGAAATTCTTCTTATACTAGATCTATGTCTGGTTATACTTTGTTTTCTCCTCTTGATTATGAAGTCAATGTTCCTTCTACTTCAAGAGCTTCTACTTCTTCTTTAAAAGAAGAAAAGTTTTATCAACACAATGATTTTGAAAATGAAAATATTATTATTAATAAAAACAATATTGTTCATAATGAAAAACTTCCCGAAACAATTTCGGAATGTGATTTTTCTGTTTAAAATGATTTTTGAACCAATTTTGAATTTCAATAAAGGCTCCTTAAATAGAGCCCATATCAACATAGAATTTTATGATCCAAAATGGAAAAAATTTAGAGATTGGTATTTCAACTCTTTTCCAAAAGAAGAATTATCTTACTTCATTGACAAATTCTATGAATTTTGTACAAAACAAAATAAAATATTTTATTTTGTTCCTTGGTTTATAAAAATCTTTTATATTGACCAAATTTCTACAATTGAAAGAACTTATAAAATAATTTCTTCAGGAGATATTCGAAAATCCGTCTATCCTCCTAATATTCCTTTCCAAATTGAAAAGGAAGGAAAAACTTTAAATTTTTCTCTTTTTTCAACAATTATTGAAAAAGATGTCTTGCACAATATTTCTGAAATTTTTAAGCAAAATAATTTTTGCAATCTTTCACTTCAAATTCTTAATGAAGAAATTGCTTCACTACATGAGAAAATTGATTCTCTTATTTTTCAAAATAAAAATCAGCCTAAGACTGATATTTCTAAAGAAGAAGGAAAAAATCCAGTTATTGCAATTGTTCCTTCTATTCAATCTCCTATTGAGATTAAAGATTTTAAGCTTGAAGCTTCTATTTCTGATCTTGAAAAAATTATTACTGAAAATTTTGGAAAACTGCATATTTCCACTATTGAAAATGATTTTCAAAATGAAATGGATAACAGACATATTGAGTCTGGAGAAAGTAGTCAAAACAATTTTGACAGTCTAAACAAAATGAAATGGGCAGATAGGCCTACTATGTCAAAGTATTATTATACTAAGCCTACTCCCATTGATGTTCTCAATGAAGAACAAGAAAATTTCTTTAATACCTCTTATTCTGGTAAAAGCATTTATGAATGGAATATAGATGGAGGAAGTGATAGATATATCTACACCCAATGCCATCGCATGCTTATGTACAACTCTGCTTGTAGAATAAGTGGTAATGATGATGTGCAAACTGCACAAGCCATTACTGTTGGTTTTACAGGACAACTTAAAGGCTGGTGGGATAACTATCTTACTCCCCAGAATAAAATTGAAATATTTTCTTCTATTAAGATAGAAAATAATACCACTAAACCCAATGCGGTTTATTCTCTTGTTCTTACTATTTTAGAACATTTTACTGGTAAACTTTCAAACAATTCTGAAAATACCAAAACACTTCTTTTAAATATGAGGTGTAAAACTCTTACTGATTTTCGTTGGTACAAAGATATTTTTTTGTCTAGGATCTATGATGTTCCTGACTGTAACCAAGATATTTGGAAAAACAAATTTGTTGATGGTCTTCCGTATTTATTCGCGGAAAGAATCAAGAAAAATCTTCGAAAGGACGCAAATTCTATTTCTTACGCGTCATATATTTTTGGTCAAATCATTAGTATTTGTGTTCAAGAAGGTTTAAATCTTTGCAATGAAATAAAATTACGAAACCAACTTAAAAGAGATAATCTCTTAGAAAAGAAACAACTAGGTCTTTTCTGTGATCAATTTGGAATTGAAAATTCCAAAAAGAATTTTTTTAAAGGAAAAAAGGATTTTTCTTATAAACCAAATTTCCGAAGAAGAAAAAGATTTTCTGATAAAAAGCAGAAAGGGAAAAAAGATTTTGATAATAAAAAATCTTTTAAAAAATCTTTTCAAAAGAAAAAATATTTAGACAAAATTATTTGTCACAGATGTGAAAAGCCTGGTCACTATGCTAACCAGTGCTATGCAAAACACAAGATTAAAAATCTTGATCTTGATGAGCCTCTCAAAGAGACTCTTCTAGGAATAGTAATGAATTCAGAATTAAATTGTGATGTTAATATAGAATCCAATGATTCTTCTGAGGAGTTAAACTCTTCATTATCTTATTCAAGTCAATTTGATACCAATAAGTGTCAAAATTGCCTTCAGGGTAAGCCATGTCTCAATTGTATCCAAGATACTAATGAGATAACTGATGATGAAGTTTATAAACTTATGGGTCAGTTCAAAGACATGAATATTAGTGTCATAGACAATCATTATATTATGAATTTTCTTAAACAAATCACAGATTTTGATTTACGCAATAAAATTATTGACCATTTTGAGAATATTCCTCTCAAGGAAGAAAGAAATGATCTTTCAAAATATATTGAAAGAAATTTTTATAACATGGATGATGTTAATAAACTTCTTAAAATTAAAGAAGTGGAAAACAATCCTGTTACTATTAAAGATCTTTCAAAAGAGATTGAAAATCTCAAAATAAGTGTTAAAACTCTTCAAGAACAAAGTTCTGAATTTTCTTTTCGTCTTTCCCAATGGGAAAAAGGAAAAGAAAAATTAGAAATTGGTGAGCCAAGCTCTCCAACTCATTCTTCTAAAGAAAGTTTGATTGATAATCATCTTTCTAATATTAATATCATTTTATCTCAAAAATGGTATGTTAAAATTTCTCTTTTAATAAACAATTTTTATAAAAAAGATTTTATAGCCATGATCGATAGTGGTGCGGATATTAGTGTTATCCAAATGGGAATAATTCCCACTAAGTTTTTTGAAAAAACTACTCAAACTCTTTCCCATGCAGGAGGAGGAAATTTAAAGATTTCATATAAATTAAAAGGTGCTTATGTTTGCACTAATAAAGTTTGCATTCATAATGATTTTCTTATTGCAGAAAACATTACTAGCCAAATGATTATTGGCCTTCCTTTTATTTACAGCATCTATCCTATTAAGGTAGATGAAAAAGGTATTTCAGGTATTTTTGATAATAAACCTGTTAATTAGAATTTGTTACAAAACCAATTTATAAGGTTTTAAATCAAATTCGTGATCAAATTGATCAAAGGAATTATCAAATAAATTTTCTTAAAAATGAATTAAATTCTTTTACTATTGAAGAAAGGATTAATAATCCTAAATTACAAGAAAAAAATCAATTCTTGTTTAACGAATTTTCTATGAAAATTTGCAATGATTTTCCAAATGTTTTTTGGGAAAGAAAGAAACATATGGTTTCTCTTCCCTATGAAGAAAGTTTTTCTGAAGACAAGATTCCTACAAAGTCGAGGCCTTGTCAAATGAATTCTGAATATTTAGAATTATGTAAAAAAGAAATATCTTCTCTTTTACAAAAGAAACTTATAGTTCCTTCTAAATCCCCTTGGTCTTGCACTGGTTTTTATGTTAATAAACATTCAGAGCAGGAACGTGGTGTTCCCAGGTTAGTTATTAATTACAAACCTTTAAACAAAGTCCTAAAATGGATTCGCCATCCTATTCCTAATAAAAAGGATTTGCTGGATAGACTAGTCAATGCACTAGTATTTTCAAAATTTGATTTGAAATCTGGATTTTGGCAAATACAGATTGATCCTAAGGATCGTTATAAAACAGCCTTTAATGTTCCTTTCGGCCACTATGAATGGACGGTAATGCCTTTTGGGCTTAAAAATGCCCCTTCTAAATTTCAACAAATTATGATTGATATTTTTAATCCGTATAGTGATTTTATCATCGTATATATTGATGATATTTTAGTATTTTCTAGAGATATAGAAATACATTTTAAACATCTTGATATGTTTAAAAATATAGTCATTAAAAACGGCTTAGTTATTTCAAAGCCAAAAATGGTTTTGTTTCAAACCAAAATAAAATTTTTGGGTCATATTATTGAAAAGGGAAATATTATCCCTATTCAAAGAAGCATCGAATTTGGTGATAAATTTCCTGATGTCATAACTGATAAAACTCAGTTACAAAGATTTTTAGGAAGCCTTAATTATGTTTCTTCCTATATTAAAAATATAGCAGAAGATACTGCTATCTTATATGATAGGTTAAAAAAGAATCCTGCTCCTTGGAGTGATAATTACACTCAAGCAGTTATTAGAATAAAAGAAAAATTAAAGCATATTCCTTGCCTTATGCTCGTCAATCCCCTATGGGATAAGATTGTTGAAACCAATGCCTCTGACATAGGCTATGGAGGTATTTTGAAACAGGTTAATCCGCATAATAAAAATGAATATGTCATTAGATTCCACTCTGGTAAGTGGAATAATTCACAGAAAAATTATTCTGTGGTTGCTAGAGAAATTTTAGCCATTGTAAAGTGTGTTCTAAAATTGGCTAAAATTTCAAGATGATCTTTATAATCAGCATTTTACAATAAAAACTGATTGTAAAGCCGCTTCTTTTATGTTTAAGAAAGATTTTGAACACAATGTGTCTAAACAAATGTTTGCCCGTTGGTAATCCCATCTTGCTTATTTTGATTTTGATATAATCTATAAGCAAGGAAAAGATAATAATCTTCCTGATTTTCTAACCAGAGAATATATTTCATGATATCAGGAATGAGCCATTAGGGCAGAACCCCATTTTCTTCTTATAGAGGAAGGGGAGGAAGGTCGCAGCCCCATATTATACAAAGGGATAAAAGGACTCTCATTAACCAGAATATTTCTGGAAAAGGTTCTTCTCAAAATCGGGATAACCTTGAACAAGAATTCCAAGAATTCTTGAAACAGAAGGGAAAAAATATCCAAGTTGATGATATTTCTTCAACTCCACAAGAAGAAGGCTCATATGCCTCACTTACTAAGAAAGAATACACTTTCTTTGATTCTCCTAAGAGGGAACAGATCATCATACTCGAAGAAGGAGATGAAAAACTTAAAGAATCCCCATGGATTCTGATGACAAAGTATATTCCAAATAATTTTTGGGATACTAAAACCTACAAAAGCAGAGGGTTTTATGAGAATATTCTCTCAAACTTGGGAAATGTCGAGATTTCTCACTATCCCCAAAAGAGTAAAAATATCTCTTACTCTAAATTCATTATTAAAAATATCATATCCATCCATGAATGGAGAACTGCTTCTTTTTCTGAAAAATTTATTATAAATGAAGCAAATGGCAACAAATTCCTCTACAATTATTGGGATTATGTTGAAAGTTTTAAAAAAACTTTACTTTACCAAAATGATAAGCATACTCATACGTGGCTTATCAAGATTTGTGACAATGTTGCAAAATCATCACTCCCCAATTGGTTCATTTCTTGGTGGAGTATTTATGGTGCCTCAGCAGATATTCTGCCTCCAGAGGTCAAACCTATCTTTCAAGACTATGTTCTTGCAACTTCACATATGAAGACCCATCAGACAAATGACCAAGTTCTTTGTCGATTTTTTATTGACTCCAGTATCCCATGGGTCTGGAAATGGAAGCCAGAATTTGGTTATACTGATGTCGGGACCCCCTGTTTATATAGGGTACATATGTCTCGGTTTTGGAACAACCTAAGTATTGTTCCCAAAGATTCTAATGAATCCCCCATCATAGAAAATATTGATCGGATTAAATCCGTTATTAACAGAATCCGAAGTGATCCTGAGCAACAAGAGACAAAGTCTCTTCCTCCTTTCCCAGAATTCTCAAAGAAGTACGAGGGAATATTTCCCAAAGAAAAAATTGTTGATCTTTATATAGATCAAATAAAAAAGAACATGTTTCAAGATGAGGATATTCCTGATTCAAAATCGGATTCAACGATGGCATCTAACTCTGATTTACAGGATGCCCAAGACCCCAATGAAGGGTTGGAACTCTCCATACATGAAAGCTTTGATATTTTGAAGGATACTCTTATAGAGAAATTCAAAGGAAAATAAGATGGAAATTATCGACGACATCAGAAGGAGAAACTTCATCAGAAAATCTGAATATGATTCCAATATTTGGAATACCCCTTTTCATATCACGAATGATTATAATTTCCAAGACATAAGGGGAAGAAATTATTGTAAAATTTTACAAAAGAAAATAGAAGGAATAAACAGACTCATTCAAATTAGTGAAAGAGTACTTCTCAGAAGAAATGCAGTTGAAGATTTCCGTGAACATGAAGAATACGGTCATGAAAACTTCCTTAAGACTAAAAGTCTTTTAGAAAAACAAGCGTCTATCATGGCAGGTTAAAAATACACTGCAAGAAGACAGCATAAGCCTATGCCATGCTTATGTCATCGCTGACCTCACCAGACCAAGTACTGTTCATGAATAGTAAAATCACTATTCACACTTTTTTACTATTCATATTTTTAATTTTGGGATGAAATCCGGGGTTTCATGTCCGGTTCTCCCCCTATATATAGGTGTGTTATTAGTAGAAGGGACGAAGACAGTCTGCTCTCTCTTCTTCTCCCTCTCTTCTCTTGTAAAAATATTCTGAAGTTTTAATAATATCCGGATTACTTACTTTGGCTCTTCAAGAGTAATCCCCCTCTTTTATTTTTCTGTTTTTAAATATTTATTTAAAAGATCCATAGCCGCCCTATGGCAGGCTAGAGATTCGTATTGAATCAATGATCTAGGATCTCATACTCTACTATTTCATGTGTTTTCGAGATCATAAGTCGCTTGATCTGATCTAATTATATCGATATGTAGTGAATGGTTTCGACCGATTGGTTTGAGTTGTCTATCGATATTTATGAGTTAAGATTTTGTCCAACACGTATCAAGATGTGTCTTTAAGGTTTTAACTTGCTGGGCTGAGTTTTCTGGTTTATGAGTTAATCGTGTGGGGTAGCCCTTTTGCCATTATGCTGAGTGAAGACACAGGCGTTGGTGGGCATAAAACCTTTTTTCAGGTTAATTCATAGATTCTTGAATACTTAGGCCAGTTTGTTATGGAAAAGATCCATAAGACACTATTGATACAATTCGGAGAAATCATTAACTCATAAACTATAGATGTCCTCAGTAATTTCCAATCTGTGTCGTGAAAAAGATCTATAGCTATACTACTGATATAATCAAGATCCCCGATCCTGAGCTTTTATGGATATTCTGCCTCCAGAGGTCAAACCTATCTTTCAAGACTATGTTCTTGCAACTTCACATATGAAGACCCATCAGACAAATGACCAAGTTCTATATATGATTATACTTTAGTTATTTACTTTATACTATTAGATACACATTTTAGATGCATTGTGTTATATGTTATAATATTAAGTAAAACGTCTATTTGTTTATTATTAATATAATAGATTAGTATGTTATACTATGGATTCATGTGGGGTCTTTAGTTATACTATAATTTTTTCGTTTTTACTATAGGTAATTTGAAAAAGGGTAGAATTTTGAACTAGTTTACTGTAGCATTTTTTAGGTAATGTAACATATTTTTAAGAGTGTTATATTACTGATATATATGAGATGCTCTATATTGTTCTCGATTATATTATAGTTAAGTTAAAAAAGTGTGAAATTTTGAATTTATGTACTTTAATATGTAGTATGTGTCAGCCTAGGTGTGCACTAGGTATTGTAGTTAGGGATGGTAATGGGGCCCGCCCCGCCCCGTGAACTCGGCGGGTTTTACCCGCCCCGACCCGCTTATTTTTATTATACATATCAAATGCATTACAAAAAATATCTTAAATTTTAAATATAATATCAATATGCATTTGAATGATTTAAACAACAATAAATACACGAAGTAGTCCATTTCAAGTTTCAACAAATTATATCTAAATATTTAAAATCATACATATATTGTTTATTGAAAATTAAAATGATAAAATTAATTAATGTTCCTCTTGTATAACTTCTGTTCGTGACTTATGAACATATCTAATCTAATAATTTAATGAAGAAATTAATAGCCTACTTTTCATATATTTAATTATACATATATAATAATAATATGAAGTATTCATTTAATTATTATATATTTAATATATATATATATGTATATTATATGAGGGGCGGGTTCACCTAATACTAGGACCCGACCCGCCCCACCCCAAACCCGGCGGGTTTTAGGTCAAATGGGTCTAAACCCGTCCCATGACCCGTTTGACCGGGTTTTTACCCGGTCTGTACGAGGCGGGTTCATGGCGGGTTTGGATTTGAACCCACCCCATTGTCATCCCTAACTGTAGTAGCAGGTTAAGTGTCTCATGGTGTTAAGAAAAAAATAATTTATTAGATAAGTTAACTAATTTAGATTCATTCATCATTCAAAAAGTGTTTACAATTATATTTAAAAATTTCTGTTATTTTGGACCCAAATGTAATTGTCCCTATTGATTACTACGTGTTAGGATATTCTTGTTAGATGTTTTGATGATATAATAAATCAATCAGCTTGTAATAGGACCAGCTGAACCTGTTAGTCACCCGATGAGTAGTTAGGATTAGATAGGTTCGAGTAAGGGGGAATCAACCTTGCCGCCTAGAAGATCCGAAGCTATCATGGAAAAGAAGGTTTAGCCGATTCTAGAAGACAAAAGATTTGAGCAGCTGACACTGGAGTACTAAGAGGAGTATATCAGAAAAGACAAATCAGCTTATATCAGAAGATCAACTGATCAGTTGAGCAAGTCGCAGACAAGACAAGGACCAAGGATCAAGAGTTTCCAGACGAGGTCCAGAAGATCAGCTGAGGTCCAAGTGTCAGCAGACCATACACCAGCTGAGGAGACAGATCAACTGATGTCTTGTGCTCCGCCCAGATTCTTCGGAATCACTCTAAGGGTTGACTTACGATAAAATGAAGGGATTCCCAGAATAGAAGATCAATCAATCAAGGGGACAAACTTAATTGATTATAGATCGCGAAGATTGATGGGAATCAAGAAGGAGAATCAATCAATCTCAATGATTGATTGAATACGAGATTATAGGATCTCAGATCTCTAGTCCATCCCAACGGCTAGCTATTTGATCCTATAAATTCGAGTAACAGTGATGATTTTTTGTACTAGATTAACACGCACTTCAACCTTGCCGAAACTTTGTCAAAATCATTACTCGCACTCAACCCCTACATTCATACTTATCTTTTGTAAAGCTTTGTAGAAGCTGTTAGAAGTCGATCGTTGTTTAAGCATTGACTGTTTGTAAGAGAGTAGTACTCTCAAAGTTTGTGAGTGAGTGAGTAAAGTTAGTGGAGAGCCCCACAATTCCAGTTGGATTGTGGAGAGTGGAGTAGGACCTTTCGTCCGAACCACTATAAATTCCTTGTGTCTTGCATTCTTATTTTCTGTTCTTTAATTGTGCACATCACCTAAAAACCGATTTTCACTAAAACGCTTCCGCACAAAATTTCACAGCGCACAATTTTCAAATTAAGACTATCTCAAGTAGTCTGTTGTTTTTGAAATAAGCGAAAAATTGGATAAAAGTTTTGAATCCCTACAAGTCTATTCAACCCCCCCTTCTAGACTTGTTTCAGGGTATTCTTTCTCTAAAACCTGCCTTTGGGACCAACACTACTCTATGCAAGAACAAACAGACAAGTAGGCTTGGCAGTGAGGCGGATAATTCCAATCCCCGTGGGGATCCGTCCTGAACGGAGTGGGGAATTCCCAAAAGAAATGAGGATGTGCATGAAGTTTTGTTTTGCCCCGTAGACGGAGACATTGATTGTATTCCCTGCCACACGGGTATCCCTGCCCTGTTCCCTGCAGGACCTACATAATTTATAAATATATATACTATTATATGTTAACATATTACACATATCATATAAATATATTATACTATGTCTTTATACTATATAAAGATGAAGTTGTGAAATTAACCAGAATCTTCGATTTCAAAGTTCCTCTATTCTCATTAATTCCGGCATAAAGAATTAATCTTGACCTTATATTTTAAGTGTTTTAATCTTGACCCTACATTTTTAAAATTTATAAATATATACATCTTATAAATATATTCATAATATCAAATCCTATATCTAATTATTTTAATCTCAATCGTTCATCTTAATTTTTATACTTCTATAAATTTCAACTCTATAAATATTATAATTCTCATCTTTTAATCTTGTTCATTTGTGAGTCTCTTGCTTCTAATTTATCTTATGATGTTCTTATTTAGAGTATTCTGATATTCAATTTTTTTGTAGGTTCGCATTTTACATCTAATAATTTGGCGAGATACTATTTTTTATTTCTATTGCTAAACAATTTTCATGATTTTCTTTTGTAGGTAGTGTTTAATTGCTGCAATTGAAGATCTATTTTATTTAAAGTTTTGATGTTTGAATTGTTTATTCTTCTTTTTAGTATTTTTTTTTGCATGTTGTTAATTTCTGATATTCGAATTGTTTATTTATCTTTTTATGTTCGATTCTTTTTGTAGGTTTGTATTAAGATCATCGTGTACACGCTGTATACATCGTAAGTTATTTTACATTATAAGTTATTCACAATTCTGGAAAAATAGATGTTCTATAGCATAATATTGTACATATATTGTGCATGTGTATATATTTTTTAATTATTTAATTGATTTGTCATAATATTGTGTACACTTGTGCATTTACATATTTTTTAATTATTTAATTTATTTATTATAGATCAAAAGTATAATATTGAATAATTATTTATAGATTTAATCATCTTGTGTTATTATTATGGGTGACTAATTTTTTTTTTAAGAGAATAGTGAACATGTACTACGATGAGAGTGAAATTTTATAAATGTTAATTTTGAAACACTAAAAATAATTTTTAAAATTATTCTTATAAAGTTATCTTTCACAATTTTTTAAAAGAAGTGATTCAAGAAGATGTTTTATAGAGTTTGAACTAAGACACTAACAAGGGGTGTAAAATGTAAATGAATTTTATGATATTTATGCTGATTTTAAATTGCGTATAAACATTTTGTGTGCATGTAAGTAACCTGGATCGGAATAATGTGAGTTTGGCCCAAGTTCCCAGATTGAAATAATGTCTGACCTAACTGGAAAATAAATTATGACGGCCCAATAAGAATAAACTAAAATGGAAATAATTTTAATATTAAATTATTTTTAAGGGAATAAATGAAAATTAGAACCTACCTCAAATATTGTTGTTAAATTAATATATCATAAATTATTGTATATGTGCATTGTCATTTTAATAGACGAAATAAATGTAAACTTTTCATGAGTTCGGAAAGTATTTCAAAATTACTTTAAGCAAGATTGATATATATAGTTGGGCAGTAAATAAATTTAGGCCCTAGCGTCGCGTCCTCCACAAGCTTCACGCTGCAAGCATGGAATACGACGCCGTAAGGACAACTTTCAGTTACTGGGAAACGTTGTCGTACTGTTGGAGATGCCAATAACTGAGCCCCGATCTCTTTCTCTCACTCTTCTTTTTATTTTTTCCGTATATTTTGGGGAAGTTGCCTCGACTCATTTTTACCAGGGCATATAAATTGCCAGCGCAGCAATCGCACACACAGAGCTTCGCTTGAACTGGCTAAAAAGTCCCAAAATTTTCTATGCATTTTCCCCGCCATTTGTACTTCTCTCTCCTTCTAGTCTAGTTTCTCTCTCTAGGGCTAACCTCAATTCCCCCAAAATTCAAACTCAAACTACAGTCCAATTACTGAGTTGCTCGCGCAATTCGTTTCCGGATGTCGATTCCTAGTGGTAGAAGTGGCTCCGATGGGGTCCCTTGCGGCATAAGCTTATCCAACACCGTTTATTCCGAGGTGGCGCCGTGCTTGCCGCTGCCGTCGCTTCCGGTGTTCTGTGGCGCACTTGATCAAGAACTTAGCATCCTAGACGACGGCGGTGGAGGTTACGTGTTTAATTCTAATCGGCCGGATGTTTCTGGGAAGATTGCTGATCTCCTCCGTAATGCCGACGTGTCTTACTTGTAAGCTTGACTTTTAAGTGCCGGATTTTGTTTTGGTGTTTGATTTGAGGTGCTCTAGTTGTTGATTTTTTGTGTTGATGATTGGTTTTTGGCTTTGAATTATTTGCTTTCGAGTTACTTTGGTAGGAAATTAGGAATTAAGTAAAACTGTTCCTTATGCTAGCTGTGATTTTAAGTGGTAATCTATTAATTTTTTGGTTTCTCTATTTTTATTTTTGTTCTTCTCCGAGTGGATTTGTTTATTATGTGGAATTACTGAGGATGTGTATGGTGGTGTTTGAAAACAAATTTGAAGGATAAAGAGGATCTCATTTAAGTCTGGACTGTTTGACTAGTTTTCATTTTAAGAGTGGGAAATATAAAAGAAAAATCTGTAGCATTTCAATTTTTTTTTTTCCCGTGCACTTCTTAAGCTACAATATACATAATTTTCTTTTAGCTAAAGAGATATTTCCTAATTTAAGTTTAGAAGTTGTTATGTTACACAATTTGGTGTCTTAAATACTGTCAACAGACTGACAGTAAATGGAGAACCAAATTTCAGACAATGAACAAATTGAAATTTTAGAGTACTTATTTACTTGCAGAAATTATAATGATAAATAAAAAGTACAATTGTAGTTTTATTTAATTTTTAAATGTTTATATGTCTTATTTTAGAAGAATTTGGTTGACCAAAAAATCAAACAGAGTAAAAGTTTGGGTTTGAGCTTTTTATCCTAACTAGATTGATTTGGACAATATAATTCGCTTTATACTTGCATCAAGATTTTTGGTTAAATAAAGTTTCAGCTAACGATTAGGTCAACCAAAAATTTGGTCCTGTACTCTGGTTTGACTTAGAACTACAAAATAATCACACGTAAATAGTATATTCAATACACTGTACTTTCACAAGGAGATATAATTTCCTTGCTGATTTAAGTCCTCTGCTAATGAATTTTAGTAGAGATGCTTGGTACTTTTACCTATTTTAGTTCCTCAGAAAGGGGAAAGAGTTGATACTTGATAGAAAAGCCAAACAATGAGTTAGCCCAATTCCTATATAGAAAATTAGGGTGGAAATTTAAAAATAATAAACTTATATATCGTTAGGTCCATTAGCAGAATCAAAATGAAGAGACGAAACCACCTATTTTACCAAAATGGATAGAAATCACGGCTCTTAATTTTTCTAAATATTATCTCAGTCTTATAACCATTGAAAGTTTAATGCCATGACCTGCATTTCTTGCAGAAACAGTTTTCTTTACTGCTCGGGCAAACATTAGGCTAGATAAAGGGTACACACTTATAAGGACCCGCACAAATTATTGTACATCTTGGGTAATACTTAAATGTTAAGGTATAAAATTGTTGGACAAAGGCTACTCATGTTGTGTATCTGAGAATTTGAGTCATGTTCAAATTCCATATCAATTGCAACTTTAAAATAAAACAGTAGGAACAACTTCAGCGATAAATTTTTTGAGAACACCTGAGATATGATTTTTGTAAAGTACTCAAGTGTGTGAGGTATATAAATATTATCATTAGCAAGCTGGCAATTGCAATAATTTTGGATGAAGATACTTACAGTGTTCACTTCAAAAGGATGGTTGAATTTTTTAATCCCATGTATGATCAATTGTTGTCTATGCGTGTTACAATCAGTTGCCATGCCAATGAATTTGTCCATATGGTAAAAAATAGTTCTTACTGCGTACTCTTCATACCCAAATGAGCTGAATTTAAGATTGTGCGTTTTATATGGCCTTCAGAACTTCTAATCAAAATTTGGAAATTGCACATAAAGAAAGTTAGAATTGAATTGACTTGCTTTATTTGGATGGATTGAGATGGTTATTTCACATGTTTTTATCTATAGGTATCTTAGGAATGAAGAAAATCATCATCCAGGGACATCAGTGGGAAACTTTAACCTAATCAATAATGTTCTAAGACACGATGCTGAAGCATTTGACTGCACTACTCCAGGTAAAATAGTCCTCCAATGGGTCTTCAATCTCTTTTAATATGAATTTGATGTCAATTTTGTCATATCCTCATAGCCTCTAAGCGGAAGACTTATATTGGTTGAACTTGGAGCTGTTTGGGTTTTGACTTAGTTGAATAAATATTGATTCCTTATATCTTTAGTGATGATTTCTTCTATTATATGTTTTGATCGGATTAGTTCTGATATCAAAGTTATTGATGTTCAATTGGATATAATTTGATTGCTATCCAATGTATAAAATAACAAGATGCGTAAATTTCCTTGAAGTAAATTTTCTTGTGAATGCCTTCAAAATGAACCGTACTCAGGGACATCACATTCTGAAGCTTTCTTGTTATCTCTTCTTGGATCTGCGGGACTTATTTCTGTAGTCAGACTGTCTGCTTGAAAAAAGCTCTGTGCTTTCTATAGCCCACTAAATTGTTTTGCTGGTAATACTTCAATGAAGTTTCCACACAATTAAATTGTTTATGTTGTAGGTCTTGTAAAATTCCCTAAAAATTGTATATTTTGCACCAACATGGGAACATGTTTTTACCCTCTGTGTCCTGATTGTTACTGCATTAATCTTGAAAACACTATTTGCTGTTCAGCTTGTATTACCATTTTCTGATCATACGTACTGAAATTCATGGCTGCTTCTCCTCCCTCTATATAATAATATTTCCTGGATTATATCTGCTTTGCATGCCGTTCTGTATTGTTAATCATGTTACAACCATATGTGCTGAAGATAACAAGTATCTGTCTTATTATTCATTGCATTGTTCAAGTTTCTCAGGTCCTGTTAAGGAGTCAATGTACAGTGGTGTCGTGACTGAATCAAAGCCCTCTGAGCAGAGCACGCCTGCTGCTACTAATCAAGTTTCGACCAACCCGTTAAGAACTAAAAATCATCAACAAGACCGTAATGTTAATAATGTAAGTCTACTTCACAAAAGAAAAAATATCTATATTTTCAGTTGACTGATATAATGACCTCTTATTCTAGCTATTAATCTTACTAAATCGACAGGATATTATTAGTTCTTCTAGAAAACCTAAAGTGAGAAAGAAAGTGAAAGATGACTTATCATCAGCAACTTGTCCTGATTCCCGCGAGCGTCAAGGTTTTACAGTTTTTCTCTCTGTTGCGTAGTTAGCTTGATCTTGTTTCCTGTTCATACTATATTTAAGGAGTTGAGTTTGTTGTCCTTTGTCAGATGAAGCTATTGTAGACTTTTGTGAAATGTTGGAGGACTTATGTGGTAGAGCAGAAATTCTTTCTGACGACCAAGATGAAACAGAATTGGTACCATTGGCCCTATCAGATCTTAAAACACTAGTGACGAAAATCATGTCAATTCGATCGAAGAATATTCTTCATATGGTTCCGTTGGATATTCTTTCAAGGACATTAAAAGTTTTAGACCACCAAATTCATCGAGCAGAAGGACTCTCTATTGATGATTGTGAAAATGTAAGTTTGCATTTTATATATTCCCATGCTTGTTGGTTTTTTAGATAATGTTTATGGCTGTTATCCTAATTTCAGAAGCTAAGGTACTTGTTGACCAAACTGTTACTTTTTTTATAAATCATTCCTTTTACTTGTTTGACCCTTTCTACATAGTCCGGCATGGTCAAGGGAGCCTACATCCGCCATCACTAAAAATCCATTTCTTTCTATAAAAATGTTACTTTGACATCTGCATTTATTGTCATCCACTTCAACTATTGCTGTATGAATATACCATTACAACGTCCCTTTCAAGCTTTCCAAATTAATCTTGTTTGTTCTGGTCTCTACACATGTTTCATCTGATGAATATCTGTATGGTTCTTTTGTTGATTTTTCGTTTTGAAAATTTTAATTTAATTCTGTGAATGCTTCTTTATGTTGGCTGCTTCTTTGATATAAGGATTAGTTTCTGCTGGAGAATGACTGTTAACTAAACCCATTCCGGAGCCAATGATGTATGTTGGTCATATTTATCGATTTCATTTTGACCTGAATGTTGTCTACTATGGAGAAGTTGATACCACTTTGTCCAAATTCAATCATCAGGGTGTTGGTTCAGCAAAAATATCAGCTATTTGCAATTATTTTGTTCGTTTTTCGTTTTCTTTGATCGAATAGGATCTACTATGTGCTTGTTACTTGACGATTAACCGCTTCCTTAAAATGGAAGTGGTTGGGGGTGGGGGAGGGGTTCCTACAATAACCATCTCTAAAAACCATGAAAAGGAGATTTAAGGTAATATCTAGATTTCACCTTTTACTTACTATTTTTCAGTCATGAAGCTGATAGCGAGGTGTCGAAAAACTTGTTGGTCCTGTTTTAAAAATTCAAGTTCACAATTGCCAACCTTGACACTGGAGTTACACTTGTGGATGAATGATTTATTCACCATTAATCAGCCTGCCATGCTAATTGAGTACTATTTTAATGGAGTATAACATATTAATATGCATGACACGCGCACACACACACACACACACACATATATATATATATATAAATTTACACGTATGGCATAAATTTGCGTTGTCAAGCTTGATTCCGCTTTCTTTGGGCTATCAATGGATACAAATTAATTACATTTTCTTATATTTATCCGTATTCCATAGCTATTTAACAGTTCCCCTGTTTTGGAAAGAAAACAAAATCCTTTATAATGCCAATGTTTAGTTCACGTTGTATAGCATGGTAAAAATATTTGATATGCACTTAAGGCAGACAAATTGACTTGTATCCTCATTTGTTTAGTTTCAACATCTTGTAAAACAATATCCAAGATAAACTGGCAAGTTCATTTTTGAGAATACAGCTCATTTGCTTGATCAGTAATTTGCCGTGATATATTAGTTTTCACAGACATCCAGGCGTTTTTAACTGTTTCAAGAGTATCTAGAGTTTCCGAGTAACTGATATGGACTGGTGAATTAATTATGACTGCCGAAAGTATTTCTACCATTCACGTCATGTATTCTGCCTTGTTAGTTCAAAATTAGCAGATTGAGTTTGCTTAAGCGTTGGCAAACATTTTTCTCTTCTGCTTGACAAGAGTAGAGGAAAAGGGACATTGTGCCATTAAAATTTATCATCACGCCTTTTGACTATAAGAATACTGTGTAAAATGATACTCCCTCCGTCCACGAAATTTATGCTCACATTTTTGCACGTGGTTTAATGCAATATGTCGGAAGGTATTAAGGGATATTGTGAGGTCCGTTTTGAGTAAAGAAAGTATTTATGGAAAGTACATATGATATACTTTTCATAAATATTCTCTTTATTCAAAACGGACCTCACAATATCCCGTAATACCCTCCGACATATTGCATTAAACCACGTGCAAAAATGTGAGCATAAATTTCGTGGACGGAGGTAGTATTATGCAGTGGCTAATATAATTGCAAAGACTCTTTTTTTTTTTTTTTTTTAAGGGAGGGCGTGTGTGTTCAGTCATTGTTTTCCATTAATGAACTGATTTAATTTGAGAGTCTTCTCTTTGCATTTATTTTTTATCGCTCATTATGTGCATTATGGGTCTGTTTAACTCTTGTGAGGATGAGCCCTGGCTCGCTTTCCCTTCATTTTTTTTTTCCTATTGTGTAATTAACAATGTATAAGTCTTGAACGGAACTTCCTCAACTTGTGTCCAAGTGACCGTCTATACCTCCCACCCAAAAACCCTTAAGATGCCGCGATATTGCATTGTTCCTAGCTACTCTTTCACAATTCAATACCCTTATTTCCAATTTGGAAAAAAAAAAAAAAACTGTCCCAAAAGAGCATTTTTATTTCCAAAAATGGTCTCTGATATAGAGATGCTGAATTGATATAGTTTTAATGCAGCTGTGTATTTCCCAAAAAACCCTATGAATGCTGACCGAAGCTGTATAAAAACTTTAATTGTTTCGATTTTCATCCAAAGTCCTCATGTGAAATAAAAGTAGAGATTATAGTGACAAATAAGTGTTTTCTATTTAGACCTCAATATCTATTTTTCTTGAACTTATTCAGATTTTACTTGCTGGTACTCCTTAACGATATATGCTGCCTTCTACAACCCACCTCCCCCCGGGTTTCAATTTCTCGCCATGCCAACCTTCTCTGGCAATGGATGGAGGTGTTCAACCTCAACCTCTTGGTTCACATGTTTATTGATATAATCTTTGGTGACTCAATTTAAAGCACTGATGATGAGATGTTTTATGGAGTTACTGTTTATTTCAGTTTGGTTGTATATCGTGCATCAAGTTTGTGTTTGTTTGTAGGCATGTGCATTTGTTTCATTGGAGGTTAAGATTTTGCAATTTTTTTTTAGCTGCCAAAGTTGGGTTGTTTGTGGGACCTCCAAGATTAATTTTGTTTAAACATATTTTATGTGGTACTTCATGTCCGTCATCTACATGTTTTATACCAGTTGGATGCTGATGTCGTGTCATCCCTTTACTGCTCTCTGGAGTCGATTCATGCAGCTTTAGCTATTATGGCTCATGATGGTATGCCTAAACAGATATACAATGAAGAGGTAACCACATCAACTATGACAATATGTCTTGCAACACTTTCTTCATATAACTTCTTGCAAATAAGTCTGTTTTGGAAGCTGCTAGATTATCAAATCAATTGTTTGTAATAATGGTCCACTTGTATTAGAAAATCGAAAGGATTCTGGAGTTCTCAAGACATCAAATGTTGGATGTTATGTTCGCTAGTGATCCAGCATATCGGGCCCTACACAAACCAAATTACAATGGGCAAGATGGTAAGTCATGCTGCCAAATACCTAAAATTTGTTCGTGTTATGCAAAGAGTTACCACATTATGAGTATTATCTTTGCCCCAGGTTTCTACATTCACTCCCTTCTCTTGACCTGGTGGTGTGTCATGCTGCTAGCTCACTTCTTTTGTTCATTTAGATGCTTATATCATACTATTACACTTTCCATATTGATTTATCAAGAGTGACCACTCTTATCTGTGCTAAATTTGTCTTAGAGTTTTTACCTTCTCTCCCTTTTTCTCTTGAATGTAATGCAAGACTTTATTTGCTTCTTTGAAAAGCTGTTCTTGCATTTTCATTGCACTCTTGGGAGAAGGTTTGACAAGGTCTCATGTGTCTGTCAATGGGAACTTGCTTTTTGACTTGGTTTTTTAATTTTGATTCACAAAAATAAGTTCTGCACTGAAAGAGTAAATGAGGATTTTAATATTCTTATCTGTTATTGCTTGTTTAATTCTGAATATCAGATGAGGAAGATGAAGAAGATGGGGATTTTGGTTCCGCCAGTAAGAGAAGACGAACTTCAAAGAATGTACGAGTTAGGAAATCAACTACAAACCGGTATTGTGAAACTCATGTTCCTTTTTAATTAATACACACATGTCCATCATCTGATGTAGTTTTTCTGATTTCCTTATGATACTTCCACTATTGGCAGAATGTCTTCAACCGTGAATGTTATACTTCAGAAGTTGTGCACTATTCTCAGTTTTCTTGAGCAGTTGTTGTTAATAGAGCGGCTATCAGATAGTTGCATTCTCCAGCTTGTTAGAACTAGCTTACAAACTCTTCTGGTTGACAACATCCAGCTTTTGCAGATGAAAGCAATTAGTTTAATTGGTGCGGTAAGGAAATTCACATTGCCTGCGGGTCTGAATTTTATCTAATGGCGCACACTTGTTTCTTGTGCTGACTGCATTGTCTTTAAATATTGGTATGCAGATTTATTATACATACTCTCAGCATCGGTCGTATATGATGGATGAAACACTTCAAACCCTTCTGAAGTTGCCTCTTTCAAAGAGAGTACCTAGGACATATCATCTTCCGGACGAAGAACAGAGGCAGATTCAATTAGTCACTGCCCTATTGATTCAAATGATTCATTATAGTGCAAATCTTCCTGAAGTTTTGAGACAAACCTCTGGAAATCCTTCACTGGATGTTTCAATTGATGCTGATTACCCTTCTAAATGCCATGAGGCAGTTACAGAGTCCTGCTGCCTCTTTTGGAGCCGAGTTCTTCAGCGATATACAAGCACAAAAAATCAGGATGCATCTGAATTGAAGACAATAATGGAAAATCTTGTGATGGATTTGCTGACTACTTTGAATTTACCTGAGTATCCAGCCTCAGCTTCTCTTCTAGAGGTACTCTGTTCTCATACTTGATACATTGGTTGATTATACCATCAATATTTACACTATGTGCAGGTTTTGTGTGTGTTACTACTTCAGAATGCTGGTTTGAAGTCGAAAGATATTTCTGCTCGAACTATGGCTATTGACCTTCTTGGTACGATTGCTGCAAGGTTGAAACATGATGCAGTCTTATGTAGGAGGGAAAAGTTTTGGATTGTACAGGTGTTGATGAATGGTGATAGTGTTGATTCTAACTATTCAAGAGACAACTGTCCTATTTGTTTGGATTCAACAATCGAAAGATCCATATTTGAATGTCAAGGTTGCCTTAGGCAATTCCATGTTGATTGTATTGAAGAAAGAGAGCATGATGCTTCTTCTCGTGGCTTCGATTGTCTGGTTTGCTTATGCGAGACACAACTTACTATTCTGAAAACACGTTGCGAGTCCCAGAATAAGGATGAGCAGAAACAAAATCGTGGTCATTCAAGAAAGTCATCTCGAGCTACAGTCACAGTAACAAAACAGGAGATTATTCAAGAAATACTCCTGAATTATTTGCAAGATGCAGGGTCTACAGACGAACTACACCTCATTACACGATGGTCTGTCAGTAAAGCAAAATGTTTGATTATGAATATTTCTGTGTGCCATAACTTTGTAATGTATATTGACATGCAGGTTTTATCTTTGTCTTTGGTATAAAGATGACCCTGCCTCTCAACAGAATTTCCCCTACTTCCTTGCAAGGATGAAATCAAGAGCAGTCGGGCGCGATTCCCTTTTGAAGAGGGATTCAGCAAAAAAAATTACTTTGGCATTGGGACAAAATAGTTCTTTTTCCAGAGGATTCGACAAGATACTTCAAGTGCTGTTGGTGGGTGAAGTTGCTTGTTGTTTAAATTATTTTGATATCCAAGTAATTATTCCATGTCTTCGTGTTTTCAGGCAAGCTTGAGGGAGAACTCTCCAGGCATTCGTGCTAAGGCACTGCGGGCGGTATGCTATGAATTTATTATCTCTTTTTCCTTCTTTTCTGTTTCGTTCTTCTGTTCTTTTTATTGGTACTAGAAATTTGATTTCTCTGTTTATTAAAGGCTCATTATTTTTCTTTAATTATTGCACAATGATATCAGGTCAGTATTATTGTAGAAGCAGATCCTGAGGTTTTGGGTGACAAGCTTGTCCAAACAGCTGTTGAGGGTAGGTTTTGTGACTCTGCGATATCTGTTAGAGAAGCAGCACTTGAGCTTGTTGGCAAGCATATTGCTTCACATCCTGATGTTGGTCTAAAGGTATATGAGTTGCTTTGCTCGGGTTATATACTTGTGGTGTCCGCTTTTCCCCTCTAACTTATTGGTTCTTCTTCTAGTATTTTGAGAAGGTGGCAGAAAGGATAAAGGATACTGGTGTAAGTGTCCGGAAACGCGCTATTAAGATTATCAGGGATATGTGTACCTCTAGTGCTGACTTTTCACAATACACCATTGCTTGTGTGGAGATTATTTCCCGTATCAATGATGAAGAATCCAGCATTCAGGTATTAAATAATTTGTAAATTTGAGTGCATGTTTACTTTTACTCTTCTCATATCCCAGTCTTTGGTATTTCTATTTTTTATTAGCTAGCAAGCTGCCGCATGTCTATTCTGTTAGTTTATGTATTGGACTATACTACTGAAGGAATTAGCAGGCCAGATCTATTCTCATGATTGTATCTTGTAATGAATGGATCATATAGGTAATGTTGCCTGATAAATTGGTGTAATCTACTCAAAGCTCGTTATATTTTAACAGCAGTATTTATTATCGAGTTGCTTCCGATATTATCTGCTTTCTGATGAATTGTTTCTTTCGTTTATTATGCCTTGGGTTGGTATGGAACAGAGTAAATGGAATTGATTTTATGTGATCTCCATCAAACCAACTTTATCTCTTATCCAAAATGTTGTCACCAACATATTTAGGTCATATAGCTTGCCTTCTAGAGTTTGGCTAAGGTCAAGCTATAATGCAATTGTACATGATGTTTGTTCATTTATACAGGTTGGGGATCATCGCTTCATTCCCTACCCACATTGGGTGCATCTCATTCAAACTAATAGAACATCTTTTATCCAAATCAATTGCTCTACTTGGGTGATTCATTAATGATATGTTTCTACAGAGAGAAGTTACAAAGTGTAATTATTTAATATCTTTCTCTTTAATCTTGTGGGTGTTAATTTGTTATGTCCTCTTGATGTACTTCTACAGGATCTTGTCTGCAAGACATTTTATGAGTTTTGGTTTGAGGAGCCTTCTAGTTTGCAGAATCATACTTTTAGAGATGGTAGTTCTGTTCCTCTGGAAGTATCAAAGAAGACAGAGCAGGTTGTTGAGACGCTGAGAGGGATGCCTAGTCATCAGCCACTTGCCATTGTTATTAGACGAATCTTAGCCCTTGATTTCTTTCCACAATCCACTAAAGCTGCTGGAATAAACCCTGTATTACTTGCTTCAGTACGCAGGCGCTGTGAGCTAATGTGCAAGTGCTTGTTGGAAAAAGTATTGCAGGTATTGCTTTCACTGAAATTGTCTCGTTGAATTGTACATTTATTTTCATTGTATTGCAGCTGTTTCATTTGAGAAAAGTAAGCTAGCTGCTAGCTAGTACTCCTGCCGTCCCTTTTTAGATTGCTCAAAAGCCTACAAAGGAAGGGTTTTTTATATTTTTCCCCATTACCTAATGGCAATAAATTAACTATGCCCTCTAAACTAACCCCTTACGAACATCTCTTATTTACACCTCATGCCAATGCCACTGCATATCCCAAATGTTCTCAAACAATACACTTTCCTTTCATAAAGTTGAAAGGACCAATATTCCTTCAATTTTACACCTTTTAATACTAATAAACAGCAATTTGAGCAATCTAAATTGGGTCGGAGGGAGTATCATGCTTTTTGGTGCCTGCACAGATTTAATTATTACTGTGAGTGTTATCTTTGTCAGTAATTAAATCACTTTGTAAACCTATTTGCTCCCAACTATGGGATGGGATGCTTACCATCGAGTGTGGCCCATTTAATTCGTGCTAGGAACTGTTGACCAGTTTCCGACAAACCTATGATTGGCTATGTTTGACCTATCGAGCTGGTTCCAGCTTGTTAACCTGCCATTCTTTTTGAAATATTCTTCTTGTATGAAGATTTTGGGTCCGAATGATTTCTGATGCATGTCCATGTTTTCTCTCCAAGCCACTTCATCAAATCAAGTCAATCGTTGTACAGTATTTATAAAAGAAATATAGACACTTTTTAGAAGTAGTACACAGAGTTAAAGAAAGAAAGAAGTCCACCCTTGATGCTTGCTGACATATGACCCGATGGTTCAACCTGGAACCAATGAGCCTGAACCTAGGCCCACTCTATGTATAGTTAATCATGAACCACTATATTAGGAAACCTGGTTATTACTAACTACCGTAAGCTGTGATTGGTTGTTTAGTGTAGTCAAATATCTTCCAGTTCTTGTATCATGATACCAAAAAGTCATCTGCCTGGAAGAGTGTGAAAATAAATGGGCACCTGAGGATAATTTTAATATGGTCGCACAATTAACTCTGACTGAATTCAGATCAGAATAACTTGTAGGGGCACTGTCTCAGGTGATAGCCATGTGAAGAGATATTTTTTAACTATCCTCTCCTTGAACTTGGCATCATTTGGCTTGTCTGTTGATCTTAGAAATATTTATTCTCACACCTTGCTTGATGACGACGACGTTTTTTACCAGGTTGCTGAAACAAATATTGAGGAATTGGAAAGTCACATGCTTCCGTATGTTCTGCTCTTGCATGCCTTTTGTGTCGTAGATCCTACATTATGTGCCCCAGCCACTGATCCTTCGCAGTTTATTATCACACTACAACCATATCTGAAGAGCCAGGTTAAGAAAGCTATTTTTAGTACATAAAATATTCACAGTAAATCTTATTGTTGCAGTGTTACATATGTAATTCATCTATTCTTTTATTTTGCTGAATGGATTTGAGTGCAGTCAATATGTTGTGATGACTTTCACCAGTTTATAATATATTCACTGTAGATAGTAATTCATCCATTCTCATACTGTGCTGCATTTTGGGTACAGTCTATGCATCTTTGTGGTTATGGTTATGGCACATTGGTGTTCTATGTTGGATTATGGAGAAGATTATATGTAGTGACTTCTTATAGACTAGTGCATAAGAGCTGCAAATATTTGATTGTGCATGTGTGCATGCAGGTAAGCCTGTTTTGATGATCTGTTAGCTTCCGTGGTCATGCTCATGGGGTTACTTTCAGTGGTTAAAGTCCTCAGAGCCACTTAGTGTTTTTTGTTTGTTGGCTCTTGTTGAATTCCATAATAGGAGAATTTTATTCTGACTTTGATATTAAGTTCTAATTTGGCAAGTTTTCTTTCTTACAGGCTGACAATAGAGTGGCTGCACAGCTGCTTGAGAGCATATTGTTTATAATTGATTCTGTCTTGCCTTTACTGCGGAAGCTGCCTCAGAATGTTATGGAGGAACTTGAGCAAGACCTGAAGCAAATGATAGTCCGGCATTCATTTCTGACAGTTGTCCATGCTTGCATAAAGTATTGTAACTACTTTATGACACTGTTAATGCATTTACTTCAATAATTATTGTTTCACTTGGCATCCATTTATAATTGATTATTTATTGTTATATCCTGCATGATTGAGGATGTGATATTTTACTTGTTGACCTTTTTTTTTTTTTTTTTTTCAAATATAGATGCTTATGCTCTGCTGGTAAAGTATCAGGAAGAGGTGCAAATGTTGTTGAATATCTTATCCAGTTGTTCTTTAAACGACTGGATGCTTTAGGATTTGATAACAAGCAGGTTATTATCATCTTACAAACCTCATTTTCTTGCTTTTCTCCACCAACTGTTTGTCACATGCTAATTGATCCTAGTAAGGATTATTATGTTCTTTTATTATAGTGAGTGATTTTCGTGTATTCTTTATATGCAGCATTACTTTCACTAGTCTTCAGTATTTTAGTCATGTTCTCCTTCTACAAGTTCCGTCAAAATGTGAAACTCAAGCTACTGCTGAATTGCTTTTACACCTGCAGACTATGATGGTTGGCAGCTGTAACTGCTTGGTGCTTGCTATTGATCATCTCATGCGCACCAGCATGTGTTCCAAAATGAGTTTAACTTTTGATGGTCTATACGTATTTAAATTGAGTGTCCAGATATGTTATCAAATTTAAGTTAAAAATAAATGAACAAACTATTCAACTCACTTTCTGTTCCAATATATAATATTAGATTTCTGCCTTGACATGCTTAGTTGATGCCTTTTTCCTGTTGCTCATTTCCTCTTAATGTTTTAACTTTATACATATATTATCGATCTTTTCAGCAAGTAGGTCGGTCCCTTTTTTGTCTTGGGCTGTTGATACGATATGGTAGCTCATTATTAGATTCATCTACTTCCAACACAAGAAATATAGATGTTGCAAGCAGTATCAACTTATTTAAAAAGTATCTCCAAGCTGAGGACTTCATCATTAAAGTCCGGGCGTTACAGGTACCTGCATACTTCACAGTTTTGGTTCTTTTTCAACTTATGAATTTACTTTGTAGTTGTGTTAATTCTACAGGCATTAGGCTATGTTTTCATCGCACAGCCTGACTGTATGTTCCAAAAGGATGTTAGTAAAATTTTGGAGGCAACTCTATCCGCACACGTGGATGTTCGTCTGAAGGTACTTTTTTCCTCTGTCGATGACATTTTCTTTCTGTGCTTTCTGCTCAGTGTTTTCTTTCTCAGATGCAATCATTACAGAACATGTATGAATACCTTCTGGATGCGGAAAGTCAAATGGACCCTGAAAGAGATAGTAATGAAGAAGTTACACGTTCAGTGAACGGTGTGGTTGTGCCTGTTGCTGCAGGTGCTGGTGACACTAACATATGCGGTGGTGTAGTTCAGCTTTATTGGAATAGCATCTTAGGGAGAAGTCTGGATGCAAATGAACATGTGCGTCAAGCTGCCATAAAGGTTGTATCCATGAAAGTTCCTGGAAATAGCAGGCCCGAATATCTATTGATCTTTAAGTGTATCTTGTGATTTAACTTAAAATTTGGTTTCTCCTGCTTCCAGATTGTGGAAGTTGTGTTGCGCCAAGGTCTTGTACATCCGATTACTTGTGTACCTTATCTCATTGCACTTGAAACAGATCCCGAGGAATCTAATTCAAAGCTGGCGCACCATCTTCTGATGAATCTGAATGAAAAGTATGTTAATCTTCGTAAGATTGTCTTGCTCTCTATGTTATGCTAGCTAAACAGTGGCAATGCTTCAGGTATCCAGCATTCTGCGAAAGCCGTCTTGGAGATGGCCTGCAGTTATCATTTATTTTCATTCGTAACATGAGTGGAGGCCCCCCTGAAATGTCAAACATCAAGTCCCAAGCCAAATTATTTAACAATAATAAGGGAAGGTCAGACATGGCTCGGCATGGGGTTGCACGAATCTATAAGCTCATTCGTGGAAATCGCATTTCAAGAAATAGATTCATGGCTTCTGTTGTACATAAATTTGAAAACCCTACCTGTAGTGATTCCGTGATACCTTTTCTGATGTAAGCCCTTCCACTCATGTTAAAGGCCAATTCATTAAAGTTCCTCTCTGAGATTGCTTCCTTTTGTGCAGGTACTGTGCAGAGATTCTTGCTTTGCTACCTTTCACACTACCCGATGAGCCTCTTTATTTGATCTATACTATAAACCGAGTTGTACAAGTTAGGGCAGGAACATTAGAATCAAACATGAAGGACTTTTTGAATTCATATCAAGGGAATGCTCATAAAAGCAATGAAAATGGGACGGTAGAATTAGATGCTACACACAACTGTGTTAGTGAAAGAATCGTGGAAACTGATGGGGATCAGAGAACGTCTGGGGAGTTACAGGATCAACATTTATATGACAAAGATTCAAGTAAAGATCCAAATATGAATCCGGTCACATCAAGAGATCCTTATAGCATCTCCACGAGTCATCTGCAGAAAATCCAAGTACATTTTTTTTTCCTTTTCTTATGTTTGAATACATGACTAGTGCTCTACAATGATACCTGATAATGTAACAGTGGATATACTACCCTAAAGTTTAGTCCATTTACTAAGAATATGAAAGGAACACTAGGTTACGATTAGATAAAGTGATTTGAAAATGAATGAATTTAAGAACCCATGAATTTCAAATGACATGGTTTTGCTATTAAAATTTTCCCAATTTGAACTATAGCCAAAGCTATTTAAAATCCATTCATTTGAATATCTTAACCAGACAAGTAGAGTGAATTTAGGTTGCGGATTAAAAATCCATGGCTCCAAATCCCTCCATCCAAACACACCCTTATTGTGTTTTGAAATTACAAATACCTGGCTTGAGTATTACAGATAAGTACCATTTATGTTATTTCCTTCTCTTAGTAACAACTAAAAAGTTATGCTAAATGCCTAAACTGAAAATTACTAGCCAGTGTATCATGAAATGATGTATTATAAATTCTTCATAGCCAGATACTTGTGCTTGGAAAAAAGTTGTTCTCTCGATTAGACAAGTAGGGTAAAGTTTATCAGATCCTATCCGTAGTTGGTCGAGGAGAATGGATATGGGAAGGATGAGTGGAGGAATCTTCACTCTTTAATTGGTGTATTATATTTCCCACTTCTCTGAGAGCTCAGTCAATCAACAAATGCTATTGATAAAATCATGCTAATGCAAATATGGTTAGCTAATACACATATTAGCTGTTAATATCCCTTCCCTTGCCCCTTCTGGAACCTAAACACTTCCCCTTATCATTTTTATAAATTTATCATGTCAAACATTGTGCTGATTCATGAGTTAGTATATCGTGGGCATAAAGTAGCTTACGTCACGTTATTATGCTACTTCTCAGACTGACTGTCTAGCAGCTGGTGCAATGCAACTTCTTCTGAAGCTCAAGAGGCACCTGAAGATTGTTTATGGCTTAGATGATGTCAGATGTCAGGTAGCGAGTGCTCTTTTTAAAATCTTATAATGATTCAAATGGATGATCTTGGTTTCTGTTGTTTGATTAGGCATTCTCACCAACTGAATCGGTAAAAGCGGGGGAGAGTTTATTGAGACAGAATATTCCATTCAATATCAGCGATGTCAACTTGGACCTTCCCAACACTTATGAAGAGATTCAACGTAGATATCAGGTAATTCCAGTGCTCATGATAGGCTTTCGTCTCTGTCTCTTCCGTGTATATTTGCTTCCATGATCCATCCATCTGGATTTCAATTTTTCTACTTTTGGGGTTTGCTTGTCAGGAATTTAAGAATGCATTAAGGGAAGACACAGTGGACTATTCAACCTACACAGCAAACATCAAAAGGAAACGACCACCACCTCCTAGGAGAGGCCCGAAGGCTGCAGTGAAGGCAAGTATGGGCTATAAGGATGACGACGACGACAATGATGAAGAATGGGGCAACGGCATAAGCAGCAGCATGTTGAATAGGAGCGCCCCGAGAGGCCGTTACACCAGCACCAGAAGTAGGCAACGTCAATAGCTGTAAATACTTACAGGTAAAAGCTAACATGTACAGTTAGTAGGGAGGGAAATTTTTTAAAATCAAAGTCGAGAAGTGGGGCTCTAAAGTTGATTCCATAGTAGTAGTTTAAGCTGTTAAGAGTAGTTATTTTGTTCCCATTGTTCCAGCTTGTTATTAAGTTACTGTTAGGCTGTCCTTCACTTTTTATGGGGGGGTAATGTTGGTGTTGGTAGTATCGTGTACATTATTTCTGAAAATACTACCTATTTCATTTTCAAGTGGGGTTATCTTTCTGTCCTATATGATTTTTATGCTTTTTCCTATGTTTAATTGGTTGGTTTTTGTTGTGTGCTTTTGCCGTATTGATTTGATCCTACTGATTTTGTTTTTTTGATCGAAAAAGGTAAATCCTACTGATTTTGTATTCGCTGATGTTTTTGTTTTGATCTTGATACCGACTTAGGGCTCATTTGGTTCGTAAGATAAAAGTGGTAAATTGCTGCAAAACCTAAACGACTATCATAAAGAACATTGTGAAACGTAACAACATTTCTTGTGGATGTTTGTTAAGTTTTTTTGCATTTACCGTATTTTGTCATTTGAATTTATTATAATTTATCGACATGTTAGTATCGTTTTCAAAATAAATTTTGACTTGAGAAGTTCATAGTCTGTCCGTCCGCCAACTTATTTGCTCTTTTAATCCAATCATCTTATTTTTAACCTTTTTTTAGGGATTAAAGATTTAGGGCTCGTTTGGTTCAATGGACAAGATAAATAACTCAAGATAGATTAAATAAGAGTATAATCTAGAGATTGCTATTTGTGAGTTAAATAGTATATTTGAAATGATGGATTAAGATAATTAGTAATATAAGATAATTTTATTTTGAATGTTTGGATTGTAAGATTAATAATAAAAAAATATGCAATTGACAATTTTGCCCTTTATATCATAAATAAAAATAAAGTGAATTATGGTTCCCATTTTCAATTTAAGTGGAGTATTTTAGTGCTATACACAATGGATTATTATCATACTCATTCTCTAAAATAATATTGTTTATCATTCATAAAATAATTAAATTTTAGTTTTAAACTTTTTATTAATATTGAGTTTTTGTCTATTAAATTAAATATTAAATTAGATAAAATAATTTATTTTATCTTAACTTATCTAACAAACTAAATAATATCTTAAAAATTTCATAATTTATCTTCATTTTGAATGTGGTGCATATGAATCACACATTTTGATATTGGTCTTATAAGTTTGAAAATATTTTAATTTTAGTTTTTTTATAAATTTATAGGATCAAAATTAAATTTGATTTTTGTCCTGCAAATTTGTAAAATGACTAAAATCAAAATATTTTTATATTTGTAGGACCAATATCAAAATGTATAATTTATATAGATCAAATTCAAATTCGTGATAAATTATAGGACTACAAAAACTTTAATCCCTTGTTTTAACTATTCATCAATCTTATTCTCTTACCTTTGAAATAAACAATTCACAAACAAAAATTTTACACCCTTCACCCACTATTCCCTTAATTTGGTCGTATTTCCGAAAAAATATAGATCATTTTATATCATGTACAAAAATCATGTGAATAAAATTCGTGGACACAAATATCATCATTTTGTTAAATCATTTTTTGTAATTATTTTGACTACTCCTGGAAAATTTGAATACATATGACGGTGAACTTTTTATTTTATTTTTTGAAAGAAAGAAAGAAACTCCAAATAAATTGGTCTTAGGGGAAAGAAACTCCAAATATATTGATCTTAGGGGAAAGAAACTCCAAATAAATTGATCTCAGGGTAATCCTTATGATGTTGAATAATTTTGCAACTGCAAATGGGAAGGAAAGTATACATTATATTTTATTTTGAATGTTTAGATTGTAAGATTAATAATAAAAAATATTAAATTGATAATTTTACCCTCTATATCATAAATAAAAATAAAATAAATTATAATTCTTTTCCAATATAAGATAAGTATTTTAATAAAAATAAATACAATAGATTATTATCATACCTCTTTCCTAAGATAATACTCCCTCCGTCCGGAGGAACTTGCAAATTTTCCTTTTCGGGAGGTCCCAAAGGAACTTGCAGACCCAAAAAAGAAAACCGTTTTATAAACTTCACCCTCACAATATCTATATATTTACACAAAATGCCATTACTTTTTTACTTTTTGGGCCCACATCACACTCAATCCAACTAATTTTTTCATTTTTTACTTGAAATTTTACCAAATTAACCCTCAAAACACTACTTTTTTTACTTTATTTTACTTTCTTCTTAATTTGTGTGCCCCTCCTCCCTTGCAAATTGCTCTGGGACGGAGGGAGTATTATCTTCCATTCATAAAATAATTAATTTTTAATTTTGAACTTTTTATTAATCTTGGGCTTTTGTCTATTAAACCAAACATCAAATTAAATAAGATAATTTAATTTATCTTAGTTTATCTAACGAACCAAATGAAGCCTAATGCTATAAAAGCACTAACTAAACGTTGGAAAACATTAGACAGCAGAGCAGAGTAGCAAGTAACATAATGCCAATTATTATGTTCATCTTTATTCTCTCGTAAGTGTTGCATTCAGCTCTCCATCCCCAAAATAATGAACAAAACCTCCTCGACTACGGCTCATTTATACCGTGATACAGGAACAGCAAAAGCAAACAAGCAAAAAAAATAAATAGAGCCGGTGTAAAATACTGCCCTGGTACTCAATTGGTACCATCAAATGAAGACCTGATGCAGAAAAATAAAAAAAGAAGCAAGTGAAAAGATGTCAACGGGAAGTGGCGCTGAACCTAGTACCGAAGCCAGTAGGTCCTGCGCCTGAACCAGTTGTAGTCCGGCAACCCCTGGATGGGACCCACTGCAGTAATCGCGAGATCCTGCATATGCACAGAGCAGCAATTAATATAATTTAGAACCTAGAGCTGGTTAACACAAAACATGATCCTCTGTTGAGGTGTTGAAAAGCTTAAAATTTTCGACAAAGCTCACTCTATCAAATATAAATTTGTTGGCTACACGTTTGATAGTGCTGGCATCTACAGAATCTATCCGCGCAAATAGTTCAGCGTATGGGATTCTTCTACCATATGTAAGCATCTGCAAGGACGCAACTTAATAAATTTATACAAGGAATAGCTAAGCTTGCTATTCTGGTAACTTATACACAGAATATTCTTTCATGCAAATTCAATTCATCAATACTCATCCCACAAAATATTCTGAAACAAGATGAGAGTGAGATTTCTAGCTTTAGGTAAACTTAAGTTCCTTCAGAACAGGGTGAAAGCTAAATGCATATATCCAAGTTTGTATTTAAATATCATATCCAAAAATCATACCTGGCGTCCAATATCTTCTGCAATAGGGCTAGTTCCATCGATGTGAAGGAGCAGAGAAGATTTTAACTGCAAAGACCACATGTGTTAAAACTACACTTGAATAAAAGCAATAACTCATTCGAATAGTTCATAAATATTGACAAACACAACTTTGATTTTTGTCTAGCCAAAAGACAGACCGAGATAATTTTATCCAACATATAATAAACTCGACGCCATGACTTGAATAGATTACCTGGTTACGAGCACGGATTACATCAGCCTCTGAAACTCGATAGCATAGCTTAGTTAGCTCATACATTATTGCATAGGCCAAATCATCTAAGCAATCAGGCTGCAAGTAGAACACAAGTCATATGCATGAACTTCCAAACATAAAGATTTATAAGCTCACAACCAGAGAACTGCATATACTAGAGTCAAGGAAACAGAAACCAGAGAGAGACAAGAGAGTCGATTTTATTAAATCCAAGTTGGCAAAACACCTTAGCAACAGCATAAACGCCAAATAAACCAGTGTCCTTGTAGTTGGTATTAAAAGCCATTATGCTCTCTGCTATCTCATTGATGGCAGCCCTCTGTACAAGCTCAGAACTGTGTTAAGAGATACGAAGCCCAATTAGCACAGATTGAACACAGTAAGTCACATAAACAAATTCAGGATGAAATGTATCAAACACTGACCCCATATGCTTTCCTCCATTAGCATGTTTACTCCACGAACCCAACATGGACTGCATAACCATTAGAGCAATTGAATCTGGATCTGTCCAAGAGGCCCCTTCAAAAGCAACCGCGAATTGGGCAATAGGGATGTCATCGTCAAGCATCCTAATCTATCTTTCAAAATAAAAGTCAGATATCTTACATCCAAATACAACTTCAAGCATAATCACACACTAATTGATTTTAATGCATTCAGATCACAGAAGCATACCTCTGAGCCAGTGAATATTGCAGGTTCTTTAGCAACCAACTGAGAAGCTGTTGTTGGATCAGTTGACAACTTTGTAAATAATTTCTTCACTTGCTCAACAATATCTTCATGTTTAACAGCACCAGAGGCAGCAATTACCTGTAGCAGGAGCCAATAAGGTAAAACTAAAAGCTAATGAGCCACAATGGACAGAATCAGATAGGACAGACAAACATAATTGGTCTAATACCGTTCTAGGAGCAGTGTAGTGAGTAGATATGTATCTCTGAAGATTTTCTCTGCTGATTGTCTTGATATTTTCAGCAGGTCCGAGTATTGTTCTACCCAGAGGTGTGTACTGGAAAGCAGTGGCATGTAAGTGATCAAATATGACTTCTTCTGTTTGTCCTTCGACCTATTGGAAACATTGAATGTGGTTATAAACTCTATTACAGAATTTATAAAAGAAATGAAACAATGTAATAGAGAATGCTGTAACAGGAGGCTCTCATTACACAAATCAAATTTCATTCCATCTGATATGGAGTGCAAAGAACATATTCTAAAGCACATTTGTTTACTGATATGGATGTTGCAATGTGGTTTGAAATGTGAACAGATGATGTTTGCTGAATAGACGACAAGACGTGTCTTCACAGTTCATTAACCAAAGAATCTAAAATTCTTTCTTGATGCAAGAAAAACATCATTTAGAAATGAAAAGTACTTAAAAAAAACTTCAGTGTTTAAACATTGCTCCAATCAATTCAGTCAAAGATTCAAATCAATAATCATAAAGGCATTAGCAAACCCATTAACAACAAAAAGGAAAATATTTGTGCCATGAGAAAAAAAACCAAAACAAGCCTAAACAACTAATACGGATCAAGTATATAGACTAAAAAACATCCCCGAAAATATTCAGGAAAGAAATGTTTTGATAAGAAACCACCTGGTACCTAAATCAGAAAAAAAAAATATTAAAGAACCCTCTCCATAATTGACCATAAGCAAGAATCTTGGTCTCCCTAATGCAAAGTCCAGCCACATTAAGAGAGCTATTCCTTTAAAAACCAAAGGTAAGCCCAAAAAAGGAGAAGCTAAATTCTATGCCCATCAAACATAAATCAATTAGTCAAAGTTTCAAATCAATAATCATAAAGGAATTAGCAAACTCATTAACAACGAAAAAAGAAAATATTTGTGCCATGAGAAAAAAAAATCAAAACAAGCCTAAACAACTAATATGCATCAAATATATATTCCTTTAAGGATATAAACTAAAAACATCCCTGCATTATACTTGGGAAAGAAATGTGCCATAGCAAGATAATTTGATAAGAAACCACCCGGTACCTAAATCAGGAAAAAATATATATTAAAGAACAACCCTCTCCATAATTGACCATAAGCTAGAATCTTAGTCTTCCTGAAGCAAAGTTCAGCCATATTAACAGAGCCATTCCTTTAAAAACCAAAGGTAAGCCCAAAAAAGAAGAAGCTAAATTATATGCCCATCAAACATAAATCAATGAAAAAGAACAATCTTTACTGAGCTAAATACTCCAACCACGACAAAAATATCAAGGCATCAAAATTGAAAACTTAGTAATACAATACGATACCTCCTCCATCTCCCGGAGAATAACATCCCTCTCCCGAATGATCCTGTTCTCATCAAATCTTGAATTCTGTATAATATCAGACAATATATCCAGCGCCCGTGGAACGTCCTTGTCCATTACCTTGGCGTAAAAGGTTGTTTGTTCTCTGGAAGTGTAGGCATTCAGATGACCGCCCATGTTCTCAATTTCCTCCTCCAACTCCCTCGCATTTCTCTTCTCCGTGCCCTTAAATATCATATGTTCCAAGAAATGCGCGGTCCCATTGGTCTCGTCGCTTTCAAACCTTGATCCAGCGTCAATGAAGACGCCAACGGTCGCCGTTTTAGATGCAAGAGTCGACTCGGTTGCGATACGGAGGCCATTGGGGAGAGTCGTGACTCGAGTGAGCGGAGTGGAAAGAATTTCGGTGTGAGAAGTCACAGCCGGGTGGGGGGAATTGTGCCGGAGGAACCGATCTTCGGGTTCTTCTAATTTCTTCAGCTTCGCTTTGACAGCTTCAGCTAGTCGATCGTAGATCATGGCCGTCGGGGGCGGAGGAGAGGGAAGGGATGCATCTGGAGCCGAGGCAACAGCGGTAGAGAGGGGCCGACGAGGGGTTAAGGCGTTGATGGATCTCCGGGAACGGCGTGTGAGGTTGATTAGGTGGCGGATCGTCATGATTGCGGAGGTTGTGGTGGTGGAATCTCTGATGAGTGATGGACTAGGGTTTGGTGTCGGGGAGATGAGAGAGAGAGGCGCACTATTTCTGATGTTGATGGTCCGTAACTCGGAGCCGAACACGGCGTCGTCCTCTGTTTACCAGTTCAATAAGGGATCTGTTTGGTTTTTTGTTATTTTTATAAGAAAATTTCTTATCCAACTTTCTTTTCGAAAATCAACAATTAGGGTTAAAAAATAATCATATGTTGATGATAAATGTATATTGATTGCATTAGTTTCTCTCATATGATAAAAAGTATACAAGAAAACTCTCATTAACTTACTTTTTTTATATAGATATAAATGGCGGTCGCTTAGTCATTTGGCTACATATTTCGTCGATACCAAGGTCAAATCGCCGAAAGAAATTCATCAATATATTTACATTGCCGATGTTGCTTAAATGGTCATTACTATTTTTTTTTTTAATTTAAAAGTCAGAACTAAAATTAAAAAAAATTAAAAATAATTTACTAAATTACTAAAAAAAGAAAGTTTAATTGAATTACTTCATAATTTATTCGTATTATATATTTTGCTCTTTTTTGTTTGATTTAGAAGTTGGACAATGTCGGATTATGATAGTTTTTAATATTTTGTTGATTTGCTATATGTTGTGATGGTTATTAACTATATTTTAAATTTATAATTTATCGTATAATGTAATTTTTTATTAATATATGTTTTAAAAAAAATTAATACTACCTCTGTCCCACAAAAGTTTGCATACTTCCCTTTTTAGTATGTCCCATAAAAGTTTGCACACTTCTAAAATGGAAATATTCATTTAAATCTCCACCTTTAAAATCTTTACTCACAATCTCCACCATACACATTCTATTCATTACAGTTTTTCTTAAAAGCCGTGCCCCCAAAAGTACCGCAAACTTTTGAAGTGTCTGCATGAATTGTAAGCATTAAAATACATGTGGGAAAAATAATACAAATATAAATAAGAGAATTAGGGTGCCACTATATATACCTTAATTTCCTCTAAACATACCCCAATTACTAAACATACCTCATTTTCATCCTATTATACCATTTCCCATTTTTCAGGCTCCGTTCGCCACCACGCTGCTTTCTTCTCAAAATTGATAAACTTTCAAGAAATGTGTGATTCTCATTCAAGAATTTAGTGATTGCATTTTTAGGAATTTTGATTCGGAGGAATTCTTCATAGATTTTAATTTTCTTATTTTTTCATCTCTTCTGCAACTTGTTTTTATATTTTTAAAAATAATGATTCATGAAAATAGGGGAGGTGGTTATAAAATTTAATTTACATTGCACTCCTTGTTAATTACCCGCCGACGACCTTGGTTTCCGATCAAGTTTCACGCTTCCAGGATATCGAACTTGGGAAGAAATAGGGGATCGAAGGCCGATGAAGAAACGTGCGCCATTTGTTTGACTTCTTAGGATCAAATTCTTATAATTAGTACCTTCGAACGTCGGGTTTCCAGCCATGATTGTCCAAACAAATTCACCAACAAAATTTGTTTTGCGTATTTAAGCTATTATACTCTTTCCTATTTTTTACACTCAGTTCGCCACCACGCATCAATCCGCCGGAGCCTAAAGAATCGTGAGGCTTTATATTCTAGTTTCAATGGATGTTTGTCTTTGAGGACTCTGCTTATTGAGCGCTCTCAAAATTGATAAGCATTTAAGAAATGTGTCGAGAGTCGAGATTAATACGATTCTCGTTCAATAATTTAGTGATTGCATTTTTAGGGATTTTGATTTGGAAAAACTCTTCGTAGATTTTAATTTTTTTTTTCATCTACTCTACAAGTTGTTTACATATTTTTGAAAATAATGATTCATGAAAATAGGGAAGGTGGTTATAAAATTTAATTTACGTATACTTTAATTTTATATTTATATATATAAGAATATTTTAGTAATTTTAACATGTCTATTTTTGTCAATAAAATTTTGGGGTATATTTAGAGTAATTTGGGGTAAGTATAGTGGCTCCCAGAGAATTATTGTGTATGCAACTATACATGAAAATAAAGTGATTTGTGTATACAAGCCAAACTTGTCATGCACGGATTCTCAAACAAATAGTTAAAACCAAATATGTCATACACGGGATTGTGAATAACCGTTCCTAGCACGGCGTACGAGATGTAGATAATACATCTCACCGGTCCGTACTCAAAGTATCAACTAGTTTTAATTTTATAAATAATCAACCTTTTTTTCTAATTCAATAATTTATTTAGAAAATTATACTATTTAAATAAATTTGCCAACTCCACTAAACGCTTACCTCTAAACATTGGGCCTCTCTATAATCTCTCAAATAGGCAAGAGGGTTAAAAGGAAAATAAGAAGTGTTTGAGCTCATGTTGGACAATAAAATGCATAAAATATTTTTTAATCTTATTAACTAAATAAAATTTCTCTATGTTTTAAAGTATATACAATCCTTATATTTAAGTAAAAGTATGCACACAATTTTTCTCCATATTTCATCAAATGCATAAAAATCTTGGTATTTGATAAAAACTAAAAGTATGTATATAATTTTTATCTTCCACTCCTTGATACATTTGTCCCGTTCACTTTATATATATATATATTTGAGTTTGTATAAGTATTTTTATTTAAATATATGAATATAAGAGTATCAAATTTACATTGTTAGTTTTATTTTAAAAACCAATGGTGCAAATGAGGTTTGACGGTCGAGTACTGTCAAGTGCCAAATTTTCTTATTTTTTATTTTAATTTTCTATTAATAATGAAAATTGGATAAAATGCCAACTCTAATAAATCAAAAAGTTTTTTACCCATTTTTTTTAAATAAAAAAGTTTTCTACCCATTTAACACCTTTTTCCTAAATTACTCTTAATATTCTTAAAATCTCAATTTTATTAAATTATTATTGTATTTTAAAATCTCACTAAATTCAATTACTATTAAATTAAAATTTAGGGTGGCTTACATATTGGTTAAAAAATGTGACTATATTTACAAATTAGTTCACAATACCTGCACAGAAGTATAATTTTTTTCTGAACAGAACTAATTTGTAATTTTTGTCAATTTTGTGAATCATTTTGTAATTTTTCCTAAAATTTATTAATATTAATACAATTAAAATTAAATATTAATGATTATAGTCATTTAGTAAACACCATAAATTATTGAAAACTTTACAATAAGTAAATATTAAATAAATAACCTTGAGTAAATTATAAAATACTAAATTTTAAGTAATACTATAAATTATAATTATATTTTAATAAAAATTAATATTATTAATTAACTATATATTAATTATAGATATTAATTATACACACATTTTATTTAGTAATGGTACATGTGCATCTTTATATGAAATGGGTAGTAAATGTTTTTTGAAAGGAAGTGAATAAAAATACTTTTGTTCTATTAGAATGCATATTTTGCTTTTTATCCCATTTCCATATGTATTTTCATGCATACACTTCATGAAATTATTGTATTTATATTTTCTTTTATGATTTTTTCACAATAATTTTTTTGTATTCTCTCGTTATAATTCCACTACTATATTTTCATAAATACACTTCATCTATTTTATTGTACGAAAAAGTACAAAATGGTTCGCAAAATTAACATTAATTACAAATTAGTTTCTCTGTAGAAAAAAAAAAGTTTATGTGCAGAAAAGAAAATACTTCTGTGCAAATATTGTGAACTAATTTGTAAATATATTGAATTTTTTAAACTAATATCTAAATCAACTTTTAATGTATTCCTTATGTAAAATACTCCAACGTAGAATTCTTTCTTAAAAAAGTAGACGACAATGCCCTTTGCATGGATTAATACCATGCAATTGTGAAGATCGCTATTAATCATTTCGCCAACAACGTGTTAGCTGTTGGCTAATCTATTCCTTTTTTTTTTTTCAGTTTATTTAAAAAATTTGAATGATAGAATATTTTATATAAGTTTTTGTCTATAATATATACAATTTTATTTTAAGTTTTAACTTATATACTATAACAATTTCTTTATATCATATATATAAAGTTCATGCAATTTATATACTCCTTCTGTCCCAACTTAAATTTCACATTTTTTTTACGTTCCACAATAAATTTCACACCCAAAAAAATGAGATAACTCACACTCAAAAAAATTAATAAACTAGTCTTTTTCTTATTCAACCCACTCATATTCAATCTCGTTTTCTAATATGTCTATAAAAAAATAATCTTGAAATGGATGGAGTAATAATTTATACTCCTACCTAATATAATAATAGGGTGTTTGATAGTATATAAAATATTTAAAATCCAATTCAACATACTCCCTCCGTCCCGGAACTACTTTGAAAGTAGTTCCGGGCACGCGAACCAAGGAAAAGTAAATATGTGAGTGTAAAGTTAAATAATAAAATAAGAAAAAGTGTATTTTGTTGACTTTTATGAGAGAGAAAAGTTTTCATTTTAGGTGTGTGAAAGAAGAGTTGGGACGTCCAAATAAGAAAAGTGTGAAAGTAGTTTTGGGACGGAGTGAGTATAAAAAATGTGACACAAGAATAAAAAAAAACTAATTCAAATTTTATAAGTAATAATTTGATAACACAACTAATAGCATATATGCATGAAAATAAATTGATGTGTATCCAAGTCAATCCTGCCATGCACGGATTCCCAAACAATAAATAATTGAAGGCAATTTTAATGGTCTCCTTTAGGAACCGATTGACAGAGTATGCGACAATCAGATATGCTCTGAGTATCGATTGGTTTTAATTTCATAAATAATCAACCTTTTTCCTACTTTAATAACTTGTTTTGAAAAATACATTAATTAAATAAATTTGCCGATCGAGTTTGACACATTTTAAAATTGAAGCGAACAAAAAAAATCTTAAATTTTAAAATCAAATTGTGTTACAACCGAATAGAATTATAGTTTGATTATTTTGGTTCAGCTATTTCGAATATGATAGTTTTACCTTTTTCTTTAAAAAATATGTAATTATAATGAATTAAGTATATGACCACTAAAACATCAAAAAACACGTAAATTGAGTGTGAGAATGAAACGAATTTCGCTTATATGTTTTCGCATAGCATCATAACACAATTTATTTAGTAGTTTAATAAAAATATCCAATACATGTTGTAAATCAATAATTTCAACATTTGGGCTTCAATAACTTATTCCAATTCAACCAACAATTTGGTAGTAGATAGTTGATAGAGTCGTTTGTAATTTATTCCATCGAATCTGTGACAAATTTGATCTATAATTTGGTAGTAGGGAGTAAACAGGGATCGAACCAGAATTATTTTGTGAGGGGACAAAAGAAATAAAGAACTATTCATAATTAATAAAAATTTGAATAAACTAAAAATTATCATATGACATACTACTAAATATTGATACATTTAAAAATAATCATAAGATAAATTTAAATAAAATAAAATTAGTGCAAAAAAAAAAAAGATTGTATAAAAATATCATTCAAAATTCATTACAACTTTTAATTTGCTTACACATGTTTAAAGTCTATTGCAATCATCCAACATTAATTTAGAATCTGCTACAACAATTCGAATTCAAATAAACAGCTTTATGCTATGTAAATGATAGGAAGAGAAGGGCTAAAAAGTCAATTCAAACTGGTTGCTAAAATTCGAATTTAACTATTACCATTTTCTAAAATATTGATAATTATTATATGCTTAAAAAATATCGAGTATTACCCGATTAACGATTATTAAAATTCAAAATAAACGAAGAGCGAAAATCATACTGTTGTATTCATTGTCCACCGCTCGAACTTTGTATCCACTAAATGGCTAGAACATAAGACGGAAGGGAACAATGAAGGACGATTTCTGCTAGAGGGTGACACCACTCCATGCTGCAACGCTGCGCCTAATAAAAACTGGTAGTAGGTGATGGCGTGGATGACCGAAAATAAGAGCCACAATTTTTGAAAAATTATGGCATCGATTCGCGTTGCGTGCTGATGATGAAGAGGAAAAGAATTGTGTGTGAAATGTGAATTCTGAAAAGTGAAAATGCGTACATTTAAATTTTTAATATTTAATTTATTTTATTTTACAATGTTAAAATCGAATTGAACCTAATAAATCAATTTTTTTATATTTTAAAATCAGAAATTGAATTTTAGCATAAACACCCATTTGCTTCCCTTAAGTTACAACATAATACAAAATAATTATAATTTAATATCACAAAATTTGAAAACAACTTCTTTATATGCACACTTATCGCAATGCTGCAATCTGAGTTGCGAAACAAATCTTCAAACAATGTGGATTTGTGGCTCTAAAGTAAATACTGCAGAAAACCAGTATTTTATTTTATGGATAAATTGATAATCCCGTCAAAATTTTATATTCCTCCAAAAAATGTGCACGAGAGGAATAAATAATTTTATCTTTTCAAATAAACACACCCTTATAAAAATCTACCTACATACTTATGCAAAAAACATCAAATCTAATCCCAAAGATCCTTAAAAACAATACTCCCTCCGTCCCATAATTGTTTTCACACTTTCCTCTTTCGTCCGTCTCACAATTGTTTTCACACCCTATAAATGGAAACTACTACTTTAACTTTATCCTCACAATCCAACTAATCTCATTATTTTAATAATATAACTTTACATAATACTCTATTTTTTCTTAAAAGTTGTGTCAAACACCTCTGGACTGAGGGAGTAATAAATTTCGATATTGGGCCGAAAATAACTTAAGGCCCAAAAACAATCATTCTAATGGGCCACATACCACAAGCTTCAAAACACGGGCTTCCTTAGCATATATAATTCCCCATAACACGAGTGCGCAAAACCCTAGTGCCTGCCTCTGCTGCTTCTCTACCCTCATCCTCCCGGAGGTGCAGATATCAGATCTCCTCGGCAATGGCGACGGCAAAAAATGTTAAGGATGTCTCTCCACACGAGTTTGTGAAAGCGTATGCAGCTCACCTCAAGCGCTCCGGCAAGGTAATGATTTTTGCGCAGTTTTTTTCCAACTTTCGCATAACTTGGTGTTTTGTATTTATTTATTTTTCGCGGAAAGAAGCTATCATTTTTCTCATGTTTAGGTGAAATATGCGAATTGCTTGGGTTTATGAATTTTCTATAGGCTGTTATCAAGTTGTTTTTTAATGATATTTGGTGTTTCTGTAGTGATTGATTTTGGATGTGTAATTGTGTAATGCGACGGTTGAAACTTAATGGTTGATTTTTAAGTGGTTGTGGTTTGATGATTCAACATGTTCCTTTACATAAAGCGCTTGGTCATGATTCGTTTACTGGATGATGTACTAAATATTTTTGGCTCATGTTGATTAAGTGACCTAGAATTTCTACATGTTACATTTGTAAAGGGAGGGAAGTTTTGTGTTTTTGGTGGGAAAATTCTGTGTTTTGCCTTTTTATAGACACAGTGTTATGTGATACTTCATTCAACTTTATAATAATTTTTTTTCATTTGATTTGGATGATAGATGGAGCTACCAGAGTGGACTGATATTGTGAAAACTGGTGTGCTGAAAGAACTTGCTCCATACGACCCTGACTGGTATTACATTAGAGCTGGTAATTCTTCTCTCCTTTTGGGTTTTCTTTCATTTTGTTGCAAATATGATTGTTTTGTGCAGTTGTTGGTGTAAAATGATCATTTTTAATGGAATACAAGATTTCTGTTTTTGGCAATTTTTCACCCCTGATGGGTACATATTTTGTCTTACTTTTTACAAGGTATATCACAGTGCTATAACAAATTAACAATATCTACATTTCTTAATTGTTGTTTTCTTATCTTGTGCTGTATTAGCTCAATTTATTACAAATTCAATCTCTATTCAGCATTTTGAAAAGATCACACTGCTTCTAGTCTTACTTATCCTGTATACAATGTGATACCATGTGGTGCTGCATAATATTTTTCCAAGAGCAAGTCTTTTTTATTTTATTGGACATTGCAGCTTCCATGGCAAGGAAAATATACCTGAGGGGTGGTCTTGGTATTGGTGCCTTCCGGAGGATTTACGGTGGAAGCAAGAGGAATGGAAGTCGTCCACCTCATTTTGGAAAAAGCAGTGGGTCAGTTGCTCGTAACATTCTTCAACAATTGCAGGCAATGAACATTGTTGAGTTGGATGCAAGGGGGTGAGTTTCACTTTCAACATATGTTTGACAAGTATTTTTTTAATTTCATAACTTTGCACTACATCCTGGCACACAAATAATAATATGACTACCAAGAGTATTGGTGCAATTCTTGGTTTTAGCATATCCTTATTGGCTTTAGTCCATGCAACTGCTCGTTTGAAATTCATTTACATATGAGCCCCGTTTTCTGACTAGTTACGTTTGCCGTTTCTTTTGCAGTGGTAGAAAAATCACGTCCAGTGGCCAACGGGATCTTGATCAAGTGGCTGGAAGAATTGTCGTTGCTCCATAGATGAAAATCTTTTAGGCTTTGTGTTTTTTAGCTTCTTGAGAACTCAGTTCGAAAACTCATTGAAACTATAATTTTGGTTGAGGTGTTTGATGTTTCAACTTTCTAATTTTGATTGGTGAAGTTTAAAGGATTTGTACGATGGCTTGCCCAGTTACACTTTATATAATATTGTTTAGTTAATCAATTACTGACCCATTTTAGTCAACTGACTTCCAAAGTATCATTGGTTTCAGTCGGATTTGCTTATATTCGGTTTCTGTCTCTATCTTGATTGTATTATATTAACTGTACAAAGTTTCTATCAACACTTCTTGCAGTTATTGTAGGGAATCATATGATCAGAATCATGTTTTATTTATCTGGTACATTGTTGTGTTTAATATTCATGCAGAGGTAGAGAGAACCAATCTTGTTAAGTTGTGTAACCTCTGTTGCATTGGCTTTCTAACCAAAATTCCTTTTAATGAAATCCCTTCTAATCAAATTGTTGAAAATCGTCTTTTAATCATTTATTGATTATTAATATTTCATTTTTCAAACATATACTACTTCCATCACTAAATTGATGTTTCATCTTTTAGTAATCCGCAAATTTGCGTGAGACGTCCCAATCACCAAATTGATGTGCAAATTTGTGTGAGACGTCCAAACGTAGAAAATGTGCAATTTTTGTGGGATGGAGGGTGTTTCGGGGGAGTTTAAGACTTCTGATGCGAAAGGAAAATTCAGATTACGTATTGAGACCAATATCTTTAGTATATTAGATTTATTTTTAGTATATTAGATTTGCTTTCATATCTTAATTCATATCTTAATTTGTATCTAGGCTTCTCTTATATTTTCTTATATTGTTGCAAGAAGTTAGGATGATAATATCTTATGAATTCTATAAATACTATCTGATGTACTCGTGAATGATTATTGAGAAATAAATTAATTCTTATTAGCAATTATTTGCAATCTTCGTTGGCTTGCTGACCCGAGTCAGAGCCGCGAATTAATATTGTGATTCGAACGCTTGCTTGCCTGAGCAGGGCTTCGATTTTATTGTGTAAAAATATTGTGATTCTCATCATTGTGCTTTCATTGAGAGAATCGGCACAGAATCACATATGACAGACACACATCGTGATCGTATCAGGATATTGGAGACAAGAGTGAACTCAATTGAGAACGGTTTCGTGAGCATGGAGAACAAGATCGATGATCTGGTGCAGGTTATGGAGAAATTAGGGAGACAGATGGGACAACTCGTGAAGAATAGTTCATAAAAGGAGAGGGGAAATTCGACGTCGCGATTCAATCCGCAACTCGTAGAGCAGGCTGTACCACAGCCCGCAACTATCCCACCCACACCAACGGTCACAAGCCACGTTCAATCCCTCCACCACCCAACTTCACGTTCACAAGATCTGAAAACCAACAAAACAATGCGCAATTCCGTCAAGGTCGGGCGGTATTGCCCGTCGGGATCGAAGTCTTGCAATCTCAAGTGCGAACCACCTCGCATAGATTACGTTCTTTCTGTCATTGGCAGATCTTGCGACCCCAATGAAATTAGACAGCCATCTCAACATACGCCGAAACCACCTGATCCGACTCTCACACGGCAACCACCTCCATGTCCTCGTGTTGCTTCTCACCCAGTGAATGCGGCCTCCGGATGTCGCACGATGTAGACTTAGTCAGTCCCGTGATCTATTTGTCATCAGCCGAGAAAGTCAGGCGGTGCTTCCCGTTTAATCCGCAGTGTCTACAGCGCACCTGATCGCCGATGGCTGTGTTTGTGAGGATTTCTGCTTATCTGGGCCAGTTGCCCTGGGATCACGGGATGGGCTTACTGACCTTGATTTACAGGTTGGACTGGCCTGCCATCTACTTAATCATAGTGGGCTACATACATGTGTGGTTATCAATATTGAGACTAGCTTTTGGGCCAGCATAATTGTGCCTGTTGGATTATCTATATTTTCTAATTCTTTTCACGCATTGGGACGATATCTTAAGTATTTTTACGGGTCTAATACAACACCTACCAAAGCTGGGCCATTTAATTTTGAGGAATTATTTGATTTTAATAATTATCATTATTTTATTAATGATGATAATTATTTTAATTTTTCTTCAACGATTTTGTTTAAGTATCGTCTCAAGATTTTGGGCAACATTCGCACTGCATATATCTTTGAGAATCCTGCAAATTCGAGGACGAATTTTGTGAAGGAGATGGGAATGATACGAATGAGGCCCAGACCCAAACCCAATAGAACGCGACGGGCCAAATTGAAGAAAACAGGACAAGCCCAAGCCACTGACCCGTTTTTTATACGGCCGACCTTGTAAAAAAAGAGGTCATATTACACCATTTTCACTGTTCACAATGTAATAAATTATCTCACCATTTCCACCTTACAATTTTTGTATGACTTGAATAGTAACTTTTGTTCTTATATATCTACATATTACACTCTACTAAATGATATTACTTTTTCTATCTCTATATTATACCCTACCAAGTGAAATTACTTTTTAGGACTAATTTTATGTAACTTTTCTATTACACCCTACCAAATAACATTATATGAATTTTACTTGCAAAATTTATAACTCCTAATATTCCCTACCAATCACCACCTAAGGATATTAATCTAATATACTAAATATATTGGCCTCAATCTGTAATCTGAAGATATGGGCCTAAATTCTTAATCGCAACCCATATCACTCGCCGGCTGTATTGGGCCTGGGCTTGGGCTTGTCCTGTTTTCTTCAATTTGGCCCGTCGCGTTCTATTGGGTTTGGGTCTGGGCCTCATTCGTATCAACTTCTAATAACATTGAGTTTGTTCCGAAAGATTAAAATGACTAGTCATTAATGAATTTTCTTTTTTGCTCTAAGTGAAATACCTATTTAGGCCAGGCCGATGGCTTCGAAACACATTATAAACTAATCTGAAATGGATAAGGTGTAATGCCATAAATAACTTAGCATAGAATACCAATAAAGAATGACTCCAATGGTTCGAGATATAGAGAGGGTCAATTCCGTAAAAGATGTCTGTTAGAAGGGATATTGATACCATACCAAAGGCATATTTGGAGCAAACACCCCCTTGGGTTTTGATTGCTTTTGCTGCTAATGAAAGTGACAATTATGTCTGGATCGAAATTTTAAAATGGATGGAGATTAAATTAAAATCAACCTTTGGAAATTCATATTAATCAGATGAATAATCAATTTGCTGCACTAAATCATTCTCAGATATTTTCAATCTGAATGCAACTTTAGAAATCACTCAACTTCTCAGATGATATCATCGTGCATAATTTTGAACAATTTTGAGCCTTTCCAGCCATGATTTGGATGCTATCAAGAATTTGAACATCCTTTCTACAAAAAGAAAAACAGAGATACAATTTGTAGTCGTCGAGTCAACGATCAAGAGAACTTAGCAGTCATCAGGTTTCGTTGACATAACTTAATTTGCATGAAAATTTGTGAATCCTATATGCAGATATCCTTTTGAGGCACTTCACTACAAACAATTCAGTTATTTGAATGTTCAAGTATCAACAAAAATGAAATAAAAAAAGAATGATCCAGGACTGGATTGACTCATCATGGTTGCTGCAACTCCTCGCAAAAAAAACATATGTACGGTTCAACTCCACCACCAGTTCAGTCACCGTTTGCTGCTAATATGTCGAAAAGTCATCTGAAAACGAGAGACATTTGATCTTCTTGTGTTGAGGTAGGTTGAACCTTGGTTCTTTTGGTTTAGTGGGGCTCTTCTCGGATCTGAATTCAAGTGAATAACGATTACACAATGTTAGAGACACATAATATGTCTTCATTTCTGCCAATGTAACTTAATTTTGTGCAAATTCTTAATAATGACACTCAGCATTAGTTTAATGAACAGCATATTAGAAAGGAAACCTCACCTTCTCGGGACAAATGGTCTGTCAAAGTACGGCATGGGTTGTGCTTTTGGTACGAGCTCCTTCCTCAGTCTCCTGACTTCTTCTTCTTCTTGCAGCTGCACAGACACACATTCTTTCTAAGGATTCTGAGATAATCATGATGTAATTCTTTTGGGGATGCAAGAGTAGTTTACCTTCTGCTGTCTTTCCCTTTCCATTCGATACTGTTCGATTAGATTCATTTTCATGGCAACCTTGAAAGACATTAATGAAATTGTTAAAATAAGCTCACAAACAGCATCAATGGGAAGAGTTTAATTCAAGTTGAATACCTGGTGATCAAATTCAGAGCGGTCTAAAGCCCTTATATCACTATGCAAAACCAAATCTATTGGCGTTGTGATTTCTTTAACTGGTTGCTTCACCAAACACTGAGGTGCAACAAATAAGATTTTATTAAATGCATATCTGAATATTTAACATATCACACAAGTTACATATAAACCTACAAAATTTGGAACCCCAATAGCAGAAACTCAACTTATCACACAGATCATACAGTCCTTTCATAAACATAGCCAGGCATGCCACTGGGCAATTTTAGACCTGAACACTGGGTACTACGTCACAGGTTAAAACAAAAATGGGTAAATTTCTTTACTATAGATACCTTCAATTGTTTCTTTATGGTACGGAGTGCTTTTAACAGATACTCTCTTTTAATTAGATCAGAATATGCAACCAGACGAGTTCAACTGTCATGGTGCCTAAAATATTGCACTAATACAAACACTGCCCACAAATACGCCATCGGCCCATTAATGATATGAAATGAAAGAAAAAACACAGAAACAGAACAGAGCCTGATAAGAGGCCTAGTTACTATAAAATACCTCTGGTTCATCTGTTGTCCAAGGAAGACCTTGAGCTACAGGTATCCTCATTCTCTCCTCTTCCTCCAGCATCCGCTGTAGCTTCTTCATGAATTCTTCCTCCTTGCATCTTCCTCTTTCCTGCAGTAAGATTCCAGATTATGGCTCTATTTAAAGAGAGTTGCAATCCATCATGAAGCTATGAATCCTATGATGACACAGAAGTTATTTGTGAACTTATTCAAGAATGTGCAATCAATTTGGTAATCTCACAAAGTCCAATTTTAAGTAAAAGAGATTCGGCTGCAGACATTAGTTGTTGACGATGAAGCACATTAGTTATTGGCAAAGGAACAAAAGATTGCATCAATCTGTAACTAAACCGTATGGGCACAGGACTACCTCCTTTTATTATTTGCACTCAATTTGATAATCTCACACAGTCCAATTTTAAGTAAAAGAGGTTCAGCTACAGCCATTACTTGTTGACAATGAAGCACATTAGTTATTGACGAAGGAACAAAAGATATCAATTGTAGCACATAAAGATCAAATCGTACCTAAACCATATGGGCACATGACTACCTCCTTTTACAGTTTAATTCCAGTCTAAATATCACATAGCACAAGATTGCCTCCCTGAACAATACAACTTAACTGACTGCTCAATGAATGTGGTGAAATGAGACTCTCTCTCTCAGAATTCAATCGAGTAATGCAAATAGATATATTAATCATCAGTTTATGCATATATATCATATGGGCCACAGGAGTACCTCCCATTACAGTTTAATTCCTGTCTAAACAGCACATGGGCACAAGATTGTCTCCTTTAACAGTAAGACTGTCTCATTGATTCCAAACATCACACTCCATTCTACGTAATAACCTAGAACAAGTAAGCCATGACATTATTTACTTAGACCATACTTTTTTACAAGAATAATGATTTCTGCTTATTTCCCTCTCTAACGTACGTTTTATTCTTACTCTTCACAAACTAGAACAATTGTAGTGTTGTCATGATACAAACCTCTGTTCTGAGCATGAAAGGCTTTTGAGTGGTTGCTTTTAGTTGCTTTCTCTTCCGTTGTCTTCTAGCACGACTCACACCTGATTCAGTGCTCTGCGCATTTGAAAACAAATGTAAGATCCCTAAAATGTGAAAACACAACTTGTCCCAATAAAGAGTAGTAAGGTAAAAAATTCTCACACTTCGCCTACTCTTACGACCACCAGCAGACGTAACGGTTGAAGTGCAGAAACTTCAAAAAACACAAATTTCAAATGAGAATCAGAACAAAAGAAATCAACATAAGCACGATCTAGATTTCATAATTCAGATAAGTCTTACCTTCCTTGACTGCTGTCTAATGAATAAGAACGACGACAATCAAGGCCTAAGCTCTCTGATGTCAGGAAAAAATCCGAGGGACAGAATGAAGAAGAAGAAACCTGCGTTTCAACGGCCTTGGGACGTTGCTGCGGTCCATCTGGTGCTGAATCTACTACACCATTCTTATCATGTTTCGCATCCTCCACATCCTTTTCCTCCAAATCGCCCAATTTGATCATCGAAAGTTTCTCAAATTCCTTCACTAAGGACAACACCCTTCCGGATCCTGGTGTTGGTACATTCTCTCTTGCTTCTTCCAACAGCCTCTCTCTACTCCTCTTCACACCCACGTCACTACCATTCGCTGCAACCTCACCTCCGTCATCTTTATTGTCCTCTTTAATTTCAGATAAGACACCATCCCCCTCCATTACCTTTCCAAGTCCTCTGTTTGATTCGGGTTTGACTCCTTCGTTTTCAGATACCATGTCAAACTCCTTCAGCTTATCAGAAACCTCGTCTTCTACTTTGTCTCGACTCTTGAAGAAATCTTCCTGAGAAGCACGCAAGCTTTCGTACGCAATACACAAGCACTTGTATTTCCCAATTGCTTTCTTGCACTTCTCACAGACCACAGCATCAGGGCCCGACGGATTCGACTCTTCGTTCCGCAATTTCTTTTTCGCGATCACGAACTTCCTCTCCCGAATCTTCTTCTTCCCTGAAGGCGAAAACAAAGACGCCTGGTTAGCGATATGATTTTTCGCAGCAGATTTCTTAGCGCTCTTGGTGGTCGATGGTGAACTAGAGAACTTCGATCTAGGGCTTGATAAATTCGGATTCACATTCTCCGAACATCGCACCGATTCATTAATTTTAGATCTGGTGGATTTCTCCTTCACAGGAGTAGTAGATCCGGCAGTTCTCGAATTCGTAGCCATGGGGAGACAATTCCTCCGATTATCGGCTTTCAGGAGAGGGAAAAGGAGGAGATCGTTTCAGTTGAGTGGAAGAAAATTTTCTAGGGTTTTCAAAGTGAAATTGGGAGATCATTCAACTGGAAATAGGAATTGAAGGGAATGCCGAAGAGAAGAACGTTGAGCTGTGGACGCTCGGTTGCAACGGCTAGTTTTCGTACACGTCGTTTCGGAGCGTTGGATTTATGATTTGAATATTCACGTGATTTTGGATCGTCCGATTTCTGCCAATTACAATTACATTGGAGAAAAGAAAATGGGGGTGGGTTTTGGTTGTATTATGCAAAAATCAATTAAAAAAAAAAGTGAGAGCTTTTTTTTAGTAATAAAAAATTGATATTGGATCCTCGGGTTCCTGCCAATCACATTACATTATGTATTATTAATTGTTATATTGCTTTCTGATCTTTACAATTTCCTCAGTTCCAAAACTACTTTCAGACTTATTTTATTTGGATGTCCGAACTCTATTTTTACATCTAAAAAAAACTTTCTACACTCACAAAAATTAATAAAATACACATTTTCTTATTTTATTATTTAACTTTACACCCACATACTTATTTTTCCTTGATTCGCATGTCTATAATAATTATGAAAATAGTTTTGGGACGGAAGAAATATAATATATGTAGAGTCCCTATTATACATATAAATACATTATTATAAAGAAAAAATAAGTAAAACTATAGTATATGTACATAAATAATACTATATCACCACCAAATGATTGACCTAGTAGTGAAGGCTTAAAATTTAATAATATGCTCCTCTCTATATCTCAAATTCGACAAAGTGCGATCAATTTCTGAGATGAATCAGTTCATACAGAACTTTGCTCCGACTTGAAATGAGTCACCCTGCTAGTAGATGGTAGATTATGGATCACCCAAATTAGTCGGTTCTTAAGCCGAATATCGAATACCAAGTATTAAATATAAATATTCATAACAATAATACTTCAAAAATAGTCCATGTAAGATGATCAAATTAACATAATTTTTTATCAAAGTGTAAATAAATTCACGAAATTTTATAATTTTGTTGATTATAATAGACGGCCTTAGCTTTTCAATTAAAGACTATTTAGTTTTTGTAATATCATGTTTATTTGCAATTAATCATTTGTCTTGTTGACATTTTTTTACCATCCTATAATTAATTAATTATTTTTTAATACACAAGTAGCAGTCCGTCTGATCATACATATAAGGAGAGTTTAGTCAAACATTTTTAGTCCGCAGTCGATGGGACGGTTGTTTCAAATTTTTCGATAATAATGAGAATGCAATTTTGTTTTTCTCTTTTATCCTTATATATGTTGAATGAGAGTTTGTGTTTATAGTGGTTACATCGTTAATGTTGTGCTCCAATTTTATAAAAATTGACAAAAAAATAATGTTGTTAGTTGTGGCATGAGTGATTGATTGAGGAGGATGATTATAAGGTGAGATGGTGGTTATCAAATGGAGATAATGATTACCTTATTTAAGAGAAAAAACAATGTTATATAACCTCATTTGTTCTCATTATATATAATAATTACTATGTGCATATTTCCATTACTATTGAAGAATTATTTTACCAAACGTCCCCTCAATTCATTTGGGTGTGAACGTTGGCGAGTTGAGGACGGGCAATGCCACCTCCTGCCCCTTCCCAAATATTTTATATAGTAATAATTATTAAAATAAATTATTTAGTTATTGATTTTTAAATTTAATATATTATATTTTTATGAAGAATATTAAAAAATGAATTAATCCACCTAAACTCGTGGCCCGTTAATAAGTAAATTGGATTAAAGATTTTGCAGGCCACCAAAATTTAAACCCACCCCGCCAAAAACTGTGCTTTTGTGGGGATTGATGTTGGACGGCACTGACAGCTATATATGAGAAAGTCTCATTTGAATCAATTACACGGTGCAACTCAAATTTATTTTTAAAAAATTATACAATTTATTATTGAAAAGTTGCACAAATCATTATTAAAAAGTTATACTTTTTAGTAATAACATGTGTAACTTTTCAATAGTATTTTATGTAACTTTTAAAAAATGAACTTGAGTTACACCATGTAACTGGTGCGTACAAAACTAATCCGCTGTATATGGACACTGCAAGTAACAAAAGTAATTGCGTTTATGATATCATTATTTCAAATTAAAAGAAATCGATATCATCATGATTGTACCAATAATTGCATAACAATTTACATGTACGCTCCTCAATTCAAATAAATAATGTAATTTTTAAATGTTGGTGTTCAAATGAATGCCATTAATTATTTTGTTTACCTTGCATGCTATTACATTCCTCTTTTAAAATGTGTGACTAAATCAATTTTAATAAAAAAAAAAATGATATTCTTGTGCGCTAGGTACATCTACAATTCTAATATATTTTTAAAAATTCATCTTTGATATTATTAAAACTTTACTTTTCTGTAATTGAAAAGTTATCTGAGCTATTATCTTTTAATAAAGGATAATTTTTTCTATAAAAGTAAAGGTGATTTTTGAATAATTATATATATTTTTAAAAATACATTTGAATTTTAAAATACTATTGGGGTGTGTTTGTTTACGGATGGCCTCATCCGGATGGGGGACGTATTTTCCCCCATCCCACCCATTTTTCGGACTTGCACATTCCATCACATCCAAAATACACATTCACTCCCTATTATACATCTACAAACATATTTCATATAATTCAATACCAATCACATCAATTTTATCTTACATATCAAATACATTTTATTTATCTCTTTTTCACATATATCATATATATTTATATGTAATTTATATCAGTTAATATAAAATAAGAATTAATTTTAATTATATTTTTTTTACATATTATAATATCCTATTATATATATATATATATATTAATTATTAATATATATAAACTATATATATGTAATTAATTATTATTATAAATATATTTAAATTTCATTTAAGATTATTATCTTGGAGTATAACAAGACCTCTACTATTAGTAATTATTTGTGATTTAGAATTGAAAATATTTTTTATTATATATACATAATTTATTATCAAATTATTTATTTATTATATATACAATGTTTTTATATCATTTATTATTAATTTAATTTATCTAAAAAATATTAATTATCAAGGTTATTTTTTTTTTAAAAATTATTTATGTATTACAACAAAATATAATTAATATACAATCATTCAATCATTACTCCACTAACTAACAATAATAAAATAATACATCATTATCTCCAAAAAATATTGATTTGACATAAAGTTCCATCCACCCCTACCACATCCAATTCAAACCAAACACAAATGTACTATTCACAGGATTTGCTCCATCCATTTTTTTTCTCCATCTGGATGTGCTCCATCCACCTCAAGACGTAAACAAACACTACCTTGATGTTTTGGATGGAGAATAGAAAGAAAGAGGTAGAAATTCAACAAGAAGGTGGAGAGAGGTAATTTAGATGAATAGAGGTGAAATTGGAGGAGGGTTTTGAGAGAGATGGATGTTGAAATGCTAAATAATATGCTTTCTTCGATCAACAAGTATATGCTTAAGAGAAATTTTGGAGGACTCTTAGAGATGGAGATCAGATTCAGACGGTTTATTCACAACAAAGGGATGCTATGAGTGCATATCAATGTTAAGAAACGGACCACTTACATATTGGTTCAAAAAAATCATTATATTTATAAATTGGTTCAAAAAATTTGCACGGTAGTATGTTTTTTTTTTACACGGGACAATTATGGAATTTTTTGTCAATTTCTTGAACCATATTGTATTTTTCCCTAAAAGAAAATGGACAAATAAATGAAGAGGAGAAAACAGGTTTTACAGTAATTTGGAAAAAAGTTTCACCATTTAAAATAAAAATTCATGCTTGGCGAATTATTTTGGGGAGAGTTCTAACAAAATTTAAGTTGCAAAAAAAAAATAAAAAATGATATGCCAGCACAGACTCTTCTTGCACTCTTTGTGGAAACAGTACACCATTTTTTTGAGTGTATGGAAGTGCATCATGTTTGAATGGGCATTTGCAAGTGTTGAGATTGATATCGGTATTTTCAGGTCCGTCCCAAAAAACTTAGAGGTCCTGTGCTACTTTTTAAAATAAGGTCTCAAATATGCAATAATATATTTTATAATTGTTGAAAAAAATATATGTTTCAATATTTCAGAAATGTAAAGTACAGAGGTTTCATGCATATATGTAACCAACATTAATTAGGAAAAGAGAACGTGTGCACGTGTACATAATATATAACAATAATTTCATTAAAATTATCTATGTTAACATAAATTTTTTTCAAGATTGAGCCCCTGAAATTTTGGAACCTGTGATATGTCACTGGATATACATGCTAAAGGACTGTTTATTTTTTTCTCTAATCATCTAATTAATTTACTTCATTTAGTAGATTTCCTTAAAGGAAAGAGAGGGAGGATGGCATCTGCATGCATTTAGCAATATACTACTTGAGTTTTATTAAAAGAAAAGAATTCAAACCTGTTAAAAAATGAGGAGTTCTGAAGGAGCCTTTGAATGAATTTAAATAAAGACTTTGATGTTGACTTACTGTTAAAAAAGTAAGATGTTCTAATTTTATTCAAGGTGATTGACTCTCTAATTCTAAATTAATGCTAGAAATATAATTTGGTATAGATCACTGTTTTTATAATCGGATTAAACCGACAAGTTTAACAGGTTCAATCACAAACCGATCACCAAACCGGTCCAATTTCATTCAAACAACTGTTTATGCGGTCGAACCGATTAAAAATTGGTAAGAACCGGTCAATTGACATGAAATTGAAAACAGATTATAAAAGAATGGCCATTGATGGTGGAAAAAAGAATTAAATCTCATTCTTACAGATTTACACATGTCCTAATTAATACACTTTTAATATTTTACATTTGAGTCCATATTTTATAATTTCACCTAATAATAAGTATTCTTTAGCTTTGTTTAATAATTCAATCCAAACATATAACAAATAATAGGTGTTTACCCTTCAAAACAAATTATGGGTCTCAAATATATGATGAGGATCTTATCTTTTTTATTTCAATATAAATTTTATAAGTACATATTTAGGAAAATATTAGAAAAATACAGAAATTATTTTAATGATTAAACCGATTAGATCGCTAACCGGTTTGATCACCAGACAAAATACTAGTACAAATAAGTGTTATAGATCTATTTCTTTGTTTGTAAGTGGATATTATTTGAGTGGAAGTAATTCTCTTACCCTTATATTATTTTTAGGAAAAATATACTTTTTGTCCTTTAAGTTTTATTGACTTTGTTTTTCGTCCTTTTAAGTTTTGAATTTTGGTACAAAAAATTATAATTTTAGTCCTATGACCGGTTGAGTGACCGGGTATAATCGGTCATAGGACCAAAATCATAATTTTTTGTAAGTTAAAGGACTAAAATCAAAATATAAAACTTAAGAAGACGAAAAATAAAGTCAATTAAACTTAAAGGACAAAAATAATACAGGTGCATGACTGCCACTATTTTTGTATCCTCACTCATAGGTTCCCTTTCTAGCAAGATCTTGTCGAACCTCTCAAGATATTGTTGGTTCGATTCCTCACTCCCTTGGTTAATGTTAGCCAGTCTATGCTTTTGGGTGAGATACGTCCCATATCCTGAAAAGTGCGACAGGAATTCCCGTGTGAGCTGTCCGAATGACTATATTGATCCCGGGGCTAATGATGAAAACCATCTATGAGCCCAGTCTCCAAGAGTGAGTGGGAAATTTCTGCATTGCGTAGCATCGGTTGCTCCCATGGAGATCATGTAGTTATAATATTTTGATATGTTCACCTTCGGATCAGATTCTCCCTCATATACGGCCATAGCCGGGAATTGTATCTTCTTTTGCATCGGAGCTTTCAGTATGGCGAATGCCAGGGGTGATGCTGGGAGTGTATTTGTGCCAGTTCCGTCATTTTTGGCTGCTACCTGTAGCAGCTCTTTAATGGCCTTTTTCAGCGTGGCCAGTTCGACATTGTGGACCACTTCCTGTGGAGGCTGTTCAAGGATCGTGGCTCTTGTGTGCGCACGACCCCGCAGTCTCTCGCTTTGGGGTGGCCCAGTTGTGACTTGCTGGAACTGCTGGGCTCCATTGGGACCAAGCCTATCTGAGGCTAGTCTTCGTAGCCTATCATGTGCAGACCTATGGAGGTGTAGTTCCGAATCATTCCTCCTAACTGGGAGTAGTGGTGCTGATATAGACTCCTGGGCCGTTTCATCGTACCTTCTTCCCAGCCAGTCTCGTAAACTGCCCCGGGGCTGGTTAGTGGTGGAACCCTCAGCCTGAATCCTAGCTTGCCCACCTTGGGATCCGAGCCTCTCACTCATTTTAACTTTTCCGGTGGCCTGTTGGTGGCGAGCTCTCGCACTGCTCGCCACGAAGCTCACCCACTCTATTTCTTGGTTAAGACGAGTGAGAATGTCTTGTGTCACGATCTCAGGCCGTGCCGGTGAAGGCAGGTTGGGTAGTTGATCGCTGATCGGCGAGCTCGCTGCTGCCTCCTAACCTCCTGGAGTAGAGCGATAGTTCACTCTAGCTCATCTGGATTTTGTAGTACGGATTGTACCACTGGGTCTAATCCGTCTTGTTGGGCAGTTGAGGCACACATTTGACCAGTAGTTCACCCAAGAGCTCGCTGCTTGGAAATCTCTCCGTCAGTGTGATTTCTCAGTGGTCCCGATCCGTTCCACCTCCTAGTTGTGGATGAAGTGTTAGTATTTCCACGAGACATATTTTAGCAGTGGGTAATAGCTCATCTTCAACAAATTTCCAGCAAAGGTAATGGAGGTAGTGTTCTTTCTAGCCTTGTGTGTAGGTGATTTTCCAGAATTTGGTTTAATCAACCCAAACACACATGCATTTAGAGCTTTCCTTTTCTGCGTATGTTAGAAATTCTAGGAATTTGTTCAATTTCTTCAAATCTTCAAGAGGTTCTTCAATTTTTCTCAAGAACACACTTAAATTCTCAAATTTTCCTCTCAATCTTTTATCAATCGGAGGTTCAGACCCTTCCTCTAGCGCCAAATGGTTGGAATTTTTTTTAATCGAATGTTTATGTGGCTGATTAATACATGAAATCTCCCAAACAATAATCAAGATTAAATTGTTAAAAGGATTTTGAAGTGAGAGAAAGTAGAGAGAAGTAATTTTGGTTGTATTATCAACTTAGAGAGAGAATGAGAGTACAAGAGACATGTTTATATGTTTGCATGTGATGATGTGGCATGATTTAAGCTTAAGTAGCCTAATTAACTGACAAGCGTCCCAACAATGTCTCTTTAGCCACCTCTTATGCTCTAATTACATTACTTTTGACCTACTACATGTTAGGGTTATACTAGAAAGTATGCTTTTACTTTGTATAACTAAAACTAAATCTTTGAACTTTATCTGAAATAAATCTTTTATCACTGTGCTTTAGATAAATATGAATATTATGTATTTATTGCAATCCGTTCATATAATAGTACAAGTTACACTATAGATAAATGTAGTGATCCCCGGATAACTCACAGCAAGATCACATTATCAGTTTCTTGTAACAAGTACTAAATTCACAACCTAGATGAGATTTGAACACCCCATTGGTAAACTGTTGATGTGTAGATCCCAGATTGACTTATCTTGACCAAAGGATTGCACTAGTGCATGATGATGCATTGAAGAGGACCTACAGAGAGGTAATTCTTCCGTACTTATTTATGGGATGAAGAATTAGACCTCAATGGTCATTTATTTCTAAACCTCTGTCCCTTAAATAGGACTGTGTGTGATCCGTGCGTGGCACTTTATTTTGTTATGGGTAGAGAGTAAATAAGACTCAATACTTCACATCTTGGGTGACGCCATTGAGAACATGACAGTTGCTAAGATTTAATACAGAGGAATGTGTGCTTGGAGAGTCTTGCATGATTAGTCCCCTTGGTGGGCTCTAAACGTTCGTCATACTAACTCTTGCAAGTGGAAATTTTTTCCGGTATGATGATAAAGAAGAGTTGTCCTTACTCCAAGGTTAAGATGTTAAATTAATTAAAGCGTTCAGTGGCTTGATTAATTAACGGACAAGAGAATCTTAAACACGGGAAATAATGACCGGGAGCCATATGATTGCAATATGGGTTAAGATGGATAGTGCAACATTAATCCTATAGTGGAGTGAGATTAATGTTAATGGGTTGAATGACATTGGACTCAATGTTAGAATTCAAGGCCCATTAGGAGGTCCAATCTTAATTCTCCTAAAGGCCCCTCAAGTAGCCCAATTAAATGTCCAACAATGAATAAGGTGATTAAAATAAAAGAAATATTTTGTTGCCCCAAGCTTCAAGATTTTCGAGTACAAGAGACCTATTTATATGTTTGCATGTGATGAGGTGACATGATTTAAGCTTAAGTAGCCTAATTAACTGACAAGCGTCCCAACACATGTCTCTTTAGCCACCTCTTATGCTCTAATTACATTACTTTTGACCTACTACATTACTGCTGAAGATCTATCTAGCTACTGCTCCATATTTCGAGTAGGGCGAGCTCCTCGTCCTTATGTTATTTCAGGGTCCAGCGATTGTAAAAGGGAATGGTCTCCTGTCTCTTATTCTGGGCGAGCTATCTGGCGAGCTTCCTAGATCTCTCTTGTTGGGATGACTGGTCAATGAATGGTGACGTGACTTGACAACCTGGGTGAGCTATTAGGTGAGCTACTAAGCCTTAAGCTTTTGTTTATGTTAATTCTCTTTAAATTAGCTCGCTTTAGTTCGCCTATTAACAATGTGCATATTATCATATGACATTATTCGATAATTCATGTCTGTTGATGCAATAATTGACCTGCAAGCTTAAGGAAGTAATTAACCAAGTTTAGATTAACGAGTGCAAATGAGCTGATCAAGCATGAAGAAAGATCAAAGCTGAAGAAGGCTGATGACGAATCAACAGCTTACTATGAAGCAGGCTGGCGACAACTCAGCAATTTAATATGAAGCAGACAGATGTTATTTCGTGCTTATAATTTCTATATAATGTAACAATTTCATTCGTCTAAAGGATACAAAATTCATTTCCTAATGACGTGTTGCTTACATTACAATGTGCTATTAAATTTCATGTTTGCTTATATACCAAACTTCACGTACATGTTTATTGTTGGTGTACTTGATATTAAACGCCACATAATCCACCAACTTCAAAAGTGCATCAACAGGGAGGTCCAATCATAATTCTCCTAAAGACCTCTTAAATAGCCCAATTAAATGTCCAACAATTAATAAGGTGATTAAAATAGACGAAATAATTTTTTGCCCAAACATTGTAATTTTTGAAATTATTAAATTAGTTGAGGTAATAAGAGATTTTATGAAAAATATATATGTATCTTGGATGCAAGAATATCTAATAAAATCAAGAGCTTGTTAACTTAATAATTTAATTGTAATTTTAAAAAATTATACTCCCTCTGTCCATAAGAATTTGCTCACTTTTCTTATTTGAATGTCACACACAAATTTGCAGACTACTACAAAAGGTAACATTGATTTGTGTGCACACTCACATAACTATACACATATTTACTCATATGCCACCACTTTATTTAAAAACAATTTTTTCTTAAAAATATGAAATTCCAGGGGTGCAAATTCCCAGGGACGGAGGGAGTAGATACAAGAGGAAGATTATTATGGAAAATTATTTATAAAAATTGTAATACTTGGTATTCAAGATTTTTCTTGTAAGGAAAAGAAGACAATTACCATAATAGTTTTAGGTCCATAATTATAAGAACTACCTCATTATAAATAGGGAATGAGAGACTCATTCCAATGACTATAGAAGAGCAATTTTTGAAAATCTTGATGGCAAGAGGGCAACAAAATATTTTCTTCATCCCTGTGTGTTGTGATCGTTTGTTTGGCCTCCCACCGGGTGTACAAACGTGGACGTGAGAATACTTAAGAAAGCTTTTTGGGTTGATCAACAAGATCGTGCATACCACAAGATTCTCAAAAGTCATCGCATCCAAAGGTATATTCACATGAACCCTTAGTTCTGCATGTTTATGACTCTCTTATGTGAATTATTTTTATATGTGCATGTATAAACCAAATAGATTGGTGCGCTCCCGACTAGAGACGGTGAGCGAATAGGGGGCGTGACAGACTGAGAGTTGCCCGCTGCTTGCCTCTTTTTAAGTCCTCCTGTTACATCTCTCTTTTGAGTCATGCCTGCTGGAGGTGGTGCGGGATGGTTGGAGGATGGGAAATTGGGGTCTGCATGCAGAACATAAACTTTAGCAGGTAACGACAAAAGAAAAAAAAATGAAAGATAAAGTCATTTACCTAGAATATTCAGATGACGTGGAATGTGAACCAAACCCGCCTTGGATAGCTGATTATTCTTTACGAGCTCGAAGATCAGCAAGTTTCTAATGGGTTCAGTACTCACTGGTATTCCGATGAGCTGGAAGTCTTCTTCCAAGCCACGGGCTTAGGGTGGAGCACAATCTACAATAAAAGAAATAAGTTAGGTGAGTACGATGAGCTAGATCAAGACTCAATGATTACCTTTCTTCCTCCTCTGCGAGGAATGGGGATGACCACAAGGGTACCAGGGGACAAGCTTTCCTAGGCACCGCCTACCCACCATCACTTGGAGTGTCAGTCGTACACTTCGGTGGGAATCCAATATAATAATTTTTTCGAGTAATTTAGATGATGTAGTACTACTCATTTAGAGTAATTTAGATGATGGAGAGATTTCACGAGGCCAGGTGCCGGGCCTTAAGATGACTGGATGTGGAGCTCGGCGTGCATGGTGTCCAAGTTATTAATTGGTATAGATAGGCGTACAACTATTGTTTGGTGGTGGGGGAATGCGAATTTGAGGGCCCAAATATGAATAAGAGTCACATTTTGTGGGGCCCAAATGCGAGTCCTAGATGCGTCTGGGTGGGCCCCTCTCTACCATCGCCAGAGGTATGTTTCCCTCGTCACAACAGTTCCAAAAATGATTGGAGTTCACGTCTCATGCGTCAGATGCGACTCCAAGTATTTAAAAACGTAAATCCAACTGTAAGAAAATAAATTTAAAGTTTTGCTTATTTAAAGTTTTTTTTGATATTTAAAAACGTCTCATTTTTTTAAATAATGACAATAATGTGACAAATAATGACAATAATGTGACAATAATGTGACAATAAATTTAAAATATTAAAAAAAAACTTTAAATCCAACTGTAAGAAAATAAATTTTGCTTACCAATTAAATAATGACAAATGTATAAATTAAAAAAATATCAAACATACATTACTATTTTAATTCTGAGAATTTATCAAATTAATTCTCTAATTAAATAGTTAAAATGATATTTATTGTACACGATACAAATCATTTTAAATTACGAGTCTTCTGGCACTCGTAAATGACAATAAATGACTGATTTGCCCTACTTATTCGAAACCATAAATGTTTCGTATAAATAAAGAAGACGACGGAAATCAATCAAGCTAAATTTGGTCGATTCGTAAATCCTGTCAATCAAATCAACATCAATAAACCAAATCGCGCTACGTGTCAGATCGAATAAGGAAGATCTCCACCTCTCCACCCTATAAATAGGGGTCATATTCAGGCATTTCAACATATCGAAAAGATCGAAAGCACGAAGACGAACGAGCAATGAGCAAGCAACAATCCTCTCTACGAGTAACTTGCGAGCTAAAAAGAAGATTCAAGCCATTCTTCGAAAATTCAAGTGTTCTTCACCAAATTTGAAGTAGTTCTTCGAAGATTCAAGTCGTTCTTTGCCGTCTTCAACCGTTCTTCACCAAATCCAACCAGAAACATCATTTGATCAGAAACAAGGAGCTCCATCCCTCTGATCAGACGTTTCTCGTCCAAGAACACCTCAAAGACAACAAAGTTTCATCACCGTCTTCAAAGCGTTCTTCATCAAGTTCATCTACAAACACGCTCCGATCAGAGATCAAGGTCCAAGACCCCTCTGATCAAGTGCTCCAAATCAAATCCACCTCGAATATTTGAAGATCGTTTTTCGTCAAATTCAAAGAGTTCTTCATAAAAAATCATTCAAAGACCTCGCTCGATCCAAAATAAGACAACCCGTTCTTAGATCAAGTGTTTCAAGTCAAGTCCAGTCAAAGTCAAAGCCGACTTCAAAGTCAAAGTTAAAATCAGACCAAAGCTGAGTCAAAATTGAAGGAGAATCAGAGGACAAGTTAGAGAGATGAACCTAAAATTCAAGAAAATTAAATTGTGTATCATTTCAAGCGTTAATAAATATTTTATTACACAAGAACAGTTATCACACCGTGTTTTATCCTAAAGACTTGATTTGATGTAGAATTATGGACCAAATTCAATGGTCGGACAAGATTCTTAGTTATTCAAATGATTTATCAGGCTTCTCTAATTTAATTTATTATATTGAGCTTCTTTATGGACTTCAAGTACTTGGACGGGGCCTATGTTGATTTATTGTGCTTCAAACCCAACTTTAATTTATTATGCTTTAAAGGTTCAATTCAGTTTATTGAACTTTAGAAACTCAAATTTATTTTATTAGACTTTAGAGACCCAATTTAATTTATTGGACTTTAGAGGTTCTGTTTAAATTATCAATTATGTATATATTTATTTAGAAAATAAGATTATTTAAATTCCTATAATAATAAATATAATTTATATTTAATATATAAGATTTTTAGTGTTACTTTTTTTTTAATTTGGTACAATTTTAATATGCTGACACCTATTTAAATCCACTAATTTTATTCTTTATGTTTATATTTTTATGATATTATATAATGTAATATTGAATATATGTGTTAGTGACTTAGTGCTCTTATGCCACTTTACTATCTAACTCAGAATTTAGTGGTCACACTAATTTATCATATCATTAATTCAAATATTCAATTTAACCTAGAATTTAGGAGCATGCTTTTTTTAGATTTTAAGTTTAAAACTTCGAAGATGCAATTGATTTTTAAAATGAGTTAATTCATATAAATTTTTTATATGACTTAAATAAAGTTTCTATTAATAAACAGTACTGCTATGAATTTTTTAAAATAATCAAATTTTGATCGAATATCGAACTATACATAAAAAAACAAAAAAATTCACAAAATGAGGCGATGTTTTCTTTGATTTGTTCTACGGACAAAAGAATCATAGTGGCCAAGTTTATTTTGAAATAGAGTCAACAAAACACATATATAATTTAAAAGAAAAATACATTAAAACTCTTAAACTATTAAATTTTATTTTAAAAGATTTTTATAAATATTTATTTAAAAATATCTTCAAATTATTAATTTTATTTTGTCAGTTCTTAAACTTTTTTTTAAAGACCTTAAAATATAAAAATTTTATTTTATAAAATATTTTTTTAGCGAGTAGTACTCCTGTAATAATTGTTCATAGTATGAAATTTATGCTATAAGACGTAATTGCTGATACCACAAGATGCACCCAGTGCTATTATTAAACTTACAAACTGAAATCATAATGTAAAAATATTACTCCCTCCGTCCCAAAAGCCATTGCATACTTTCTATTTTGGTATTGTTGATAGAATTTACTAATGATGTTTGTTGATGTGGCTATTATGGTGTATTAATTCTACCAAACAATCACCCAAGAAATATGTTCTTGAGTGGATAATATGGAGAGAGAGAGTAGAGAGTTTAGAGAGAGAAAATAAATGTGTGTTATGATTGTGTTCTTGTGAATAGTACAAGAGAGACCTTATTTATAGGTGTGCAAGTATGAGGTGACACCTTGTGGGCCTTCTTGGATAGGGGCGAGCTCCTTCTCGAGAGGGGAAGCTCGCCCATAATCTTCTCTTCTCCCGGTGCCCCTGGCCGTTGGCCTTGGCCTATCGGGAGCTCGGGTGAGGTTCTCACCTACCTCGCCGAGCTCCCCTATGTTGGCCATGGTTCGGACTAATGACCTAGCTCCCGCTCACCTCGGCGACCTTCGTAGCCTTGGGCTAATCCCTTGATTATCTTCCGGTAGTTCGCCTTGTCAACATTTTCCCCCCAGCTCGCACACATCATGATTCGTCTAATGCGTGGGCGAGCTGATTTGTCTTCGAGGACGGAGGCTTGAGTGCCGGCGAACTACGTTTGGAAGGGTGCCGAGCTTGGGGGCGAGCTTCTTCGTGGCGGTTTGCAGGCTGACATGGTGCGAGAATCCAGGCATCGTGCACGCCTTTTTAGGCCCCGATTCCCACGCCTCATCATGGTATCTTTCAATTTTTTTGCAAATAGGTCCCTGCACTCTTCGAATATCCGAGCTCGCCCCCTTATCTATAAATAGGTGGAACCAAGTTCATTTCCCACTTTTACACTTCCGAATTCTCAGAGCATTTTCCGGCGATCGTGTTTCTTGCGTTCGATGGATTTTCGAAGGCTCTTTAAGGTAGAATCCGATTCCTTTCTCTTTCTTTTGCAGATTTTCTCCGTTCTTTTCCCGATTCTTTCGAGTCTTCAGAATTTTTTCGCCATTTCCGGTGGCTTTCCGAGCTTTTCTGATCACCATTGTACCGTAACTCCGGTGATCGAGAACTTTGGACTTTTTCGGACTTCGCCCAAACCATGTCGGCACAATCCTCCAGTGAAACCCTCTCGAACCGCAATCCCGAAAAATAACCCATGACTGACAGCTGACCGATTCCACAAATGACCCCTATCGTCATCGAGTCCGGATCCGAGGCCAACTCGGTAGCTCGCCTGTCTCGATGCGAGCTATTTGGTGAAGTTCGCTCCCACTCGGGTGTGGGGGCTACGAGTTTTGTTGCTCGTGATCTTCTGGGCGACGAGGAGGAGGTCGCCCCCGAGGAAAGGGAGGCCACTGGAAATGAGGCGATTGCCGAGGAAGAGATAGAAGCGGGCGAGGTTGGTGAGGAGGTCGCTGAGATGCTCACAAAGAGGTTGGCGAGCATAGAGTGACCAAGAAGGAGTTGGAGCTCCAGAGAGGTCTAACCAGGAGCACAGATGAGGAGTGTGCGAGGTTGAGGGCCGAGCTCTCGGCGAAGGTCAATGAGGTCGCCGAGCTCCGTAATAATGCCTCTTCCTCGGTGGACCTGGTGGCGGAAAAGGCTGAGGCCTCGGACCGGGGCTTTGTTCAGTGCTATGCCGAGGTCCTGAGAGCCATCTGGTGGGCCCGAGCTCACCATGACGACGAGATAAAGGCCGTGGTGGTGACTTCAAGGACTTCTTGCACAGAGTCCCCTTTCCCGACTACACCGAGATGGACATCGACGACCTTCCAGAACTTGGGATCCCTCTGGACTTCGTTCCGGCGCGGTTTAAGATTATCAACACTATCCTCATGCCGGAGCTGAACATCACCGGGGAAGAGGAGGCCGCCAACGAAGAGGAGCGAACCCCGCCCACCATGGAGCAGCTTCAAGAGGCATGTGGGGACGCGATGCTCGACACCACTGGGTTCGACACCAGCGGGCTTACGGGCAACATCACAACGTTGCCCGAACTTTCCCCTCCAGCTGGCCAGGTCACCGCCAACCTTGCCGAGGTCACTGCCGATGCTCCTGCTGCCCCCACTGCTCCAGAGACTTGAGCTTTTTGATTGTTTTCCTAGATTAGTCTTCATAGCTCGCCGGGCTGCATAGCTCGCCCAGAAGGAGCTCTTTTGCATTTCATACACGGTCAGCTGACCGACCTCTGTGGCCAGCACCACTTTGTATACTTAGGAATTTTTCAAGTATTTTTTACTTGAAAGTTTCTTAAGTATCTTTTGAATAGAATTCGAGCCTTTTGTTACGATCTTGTCTTCGCTTATATTTTTACGCTTACGTTATAATTTCAATTAGCTCGTTTATATATTTCTCGGGTACTGAACTGTTCATCTTACTCTACTTTTGAGAAGTGAATCATTCGTTTTACGTCACTTAAGACTACGAATTGTACCTCCGCTTGTGTAGTACATATTCTTCGTCTTACACCACTTAGGGCCGCGAATCGCTCATCTTAAACCACTTAGGGTGGCGAGTTGTACTTTGTTTAATTCACTTTGGGCAATTGGGTTTCGTGAACCTTGCCTTAGACGTTTTCCATCTTTTTCGCGAATTTTTCCTAACTTTTGGCAGTAGGCGCTTAGTGATCCTTTAAGAAGGATACCTTCGCTGACCTGGGACACTTTGGCCTTTGCCGTTTGAGCCTTTAGATTATAACTTCTGGGACCTTGGTCCTTGCGTATTGTGAAGCTTCGAATAGTTGGACATTTTCGCGAACCTTCGAAGAGTTGGATATTTTCGCGAACCTTCGAAGGGTTGGAACATTTTCTCGAGAAAAACTTCTAAACTTTGCATAGCGACGTAATTTACACTGGTTGCTATCAACATTTCTGATGCGAACCTTTGGCTAGCCTATTACAGAATCCTGGTCTATTGATAAAACTTCTTTAAATGTGTTGCGCTCCAGGTGTATGACGAGGCCTTCCCTTAGGCGTTCTCGAGGTCATAAGTACCATTTGGCCAGGCCGCGGTGACCCGGAACGGTCCTTCCCAGTTTGACCCGAATACACCTGGTGGGGCCATCAGTTTCTTTTTCAGCACTAGGTCCCCAACTTTGAACTTTCGGTCTTGGACCTGGGAATTGTAGTACTTCTCTGCTCTGCGCTCGTAAGTGGCATTTTCATTTCCGACGAAGCTCTGGTCTCTTCGGTTAGATCTTTTTCGACCGCCAAGGCTTCGTCATTCTTTTCTTCGTCAAACCCTACCACCTTCCAAGTCTTATTTTGGACTTCAACTGGTACCACAGCTTCAGTCCCGAAGGCCAAGGCAAACGGGGTCTCTCCGGTGCTGGCTCGGTATGATATTTTGTAAGACCATATGACCTCCAGGAGTTCGTCTGCCCAGCTTCCTTTCTTGTCTTCGAGGCGGATCTTCAATATGTGTTTCAGGATTTTGTTGACCACATTGACCTGGCCGTTTGACTGCGGATGGTATGGAGTTGAGTAGTGCTTCTTGATGTTCCACGAACTACAGAAGTCTCTCAACTTTTGGCCGTCAAACTGCCTTCCGTTATCCGTGATGATCGATTGCGAAAGTCCGAACCGGTAGATCAGGTTCTTCCATATAAAGTCGATCATCCTTTCTTGTGTTATCGTCGTGAGAGCTTCGACTTCAGCCCACTTGGTGTAATAGTCTACTACTACGACAACAAACTTTACACCGCCTCTGCTAGGTGGAAATGGGCCGATCAAGTCGATACCCAATTTTGCAAAAGGCCATGGGCTAAAAACCGACTTCAGTTGGTTGGCTGGGGAGTGAATATTGGGTGCGAAAAGTTGACACTTTCGTGTGAAGCTAATAGCATCTTTGCAAAGAGTGGGCCAGTAGTACCCTTGTCTGATTGTCTTGTATGCCAAAGCTTGCCCCCCAGCATGACTTCCGCAAATTCCTTCGTGAATTTCCTCTAACACCTCGAACCCTTGCTTCTTAGATAAGCATTTGAGTAGAGGTAGAGAGAATCCACGTTTGTAGAGTTGGCCATCCAGCAGCGTATATCTGGCAGCTTGTTTCACCAGCCGACTAGCTTCCCATGTGTCTTCGGGGGTTGTTCCATCCTTTAAGTATTTTTGGATCGGAGTGCACCAATCTTCACTGTCTTTGTCATCTTCCTGCCCCTCACTCGAGGTCTAATTTACTTTGTAATCGGACGTCGAGGGGTTCTTCAGTTTGGTGACTACAACCTCCGTGACTTCGGCCTCGCCGTTACTGGTAGCTAGTCGGGCTAGGGTATCTGCTTGTGTATTTTCCAGTCGCGGTATCTGACTGATGTAAACCTGCGTAAACATCAAGATCAGATGCGTGGCTATCTTCTGGTAGGTCATCATCTGTTGGTCTTTTGCCTCGTACTCCCCCCGGACTTGGGATATTATTAGCTGGGAATCTCTGAAAACTTGAAGATTGGTTGCCCCCACAGCTAATGATAACCTAAGTCCAGCTATCAAAGCTTCGTACTCCACCTCGTTGTTGGTTGCTTGGAAGTCGAACCAAATTGCGGAGGTGAAGACTTGTCTATCTGGGCTGATCAATACTACCCCGGATCCTGCTGCTGTGCTAGTCGATGATCCGTCTACGTAGAGGTGCCACTGAGCTATACGTCCCCTCGTCGGATCTTGCGGGAAAGTCAGCTCTATGATAAAGTCGGCAAGCGCTTGTCCCTTGATCGCTGTTCGGGGAGCGTAGGTTATACCGTATTGGCTAACTTCTAGTGACCATTTCAACAAGCGTCCCACAGTGTCTGGCCGTTGTAGTATTTGACGTAGTGGGAATGTAGTCAGCACCTCTACCGGGTGGTCAAAGAAGTAAGACCTCAATTTTTTAACAATCATCACCAGTGGCCAGCTTCTCTGTTGGGGTATACCGCAACTCAGTTTCGTGTAAGACTTGGCTTACGTAGTACACTGGTAGGTATGATTTTGCCTCTTATCGGACCAGGACGGAGTTGATGGCCACTTCCGACGCGGCGAGGTACAGGTATAGTTTTTCACCAGGTATAGGCTTTGATAGGACCTGCGTATCAGCCATGTACGCTTTAATGTCCTCAAAGGCTCGTTGGCATTTGCTTGTCCACATGAAGTGGTTTTTAAGGTGCAGTTTGTTGGCCTTAGCTGCCTCCTTGTACCTCCGCGTGTTTGCCTTGATTGCTTCGAAGAATGGGCAATTTCGCTCGACAGACCTGGAGATGAACCTGTTCAAGGCTGCCATGCACCCGGTCAGCCTTTGGATCATCTGTACGGAATCAGGCACACCCATCTCGATTATGCATTGGACCTGTGTTGGGTTGACCTCGATTCCTCGTTGGCTCACCAGATGCCCCAGGAACTTTCCCGAATGTACGCCGAAGCTGGTCTTCTTGGGGTTCAGCTTCATGTTGTAGTGGCGTAGTGTGTCGAAGGTTTGGTTTAGGTGGTCAAGGTGATCCTCCTTCATATATTCACCGATGTGCAGGTCGAAAACATTTTATTCACCAACCTTTGGTAGGTTGCTCCGGCGTTGATAAATCTGAATGGCATCCTTTCCCAGCAATACATGTTTTTGTTGGTATAGAACGCTGTATGTTCCTGGTCATCTGGGTGCAACGCAATCTGGTGATAGCCCGTGAAGGCATCCATGAATGTCATCATCTCGTGGCCGGCGGTGCTATCTACAAGCTGATCAATGTGGGGTAGTGGAAAGTTATCCTTCGGGCATGCCTTGTTCAGGTCCGTGAAGTCGATGCATAGTCTCCACATTCCGTTGTGCTTCTTGACCAGGACGGGGTTCGCGACCCACTGTGGACACAAGGCTTCCTTGATCAGCTTGTTGTCTAACAGCTTTCCCACTTCGACGGTCAGGGCCGCATACTTGTCTGGTCCATACTTCCTTCATTTTTGGCGGACGGGCCTCCTTGTGGGATCTATGTTGAGTCGGTGGCAAGCATGTTCCAACGGGATCCCCGTCATGTCTTCATGGGACCAGGCAAATACGTCCAAGTTGGACATCAAGAAAAGTTCCATCCTCGACCGGTACGGTTCTGGCAACTCGGAACCTATGAAGAGTTCCAAGTCCCTTTCCGGGTCCACTGGGAGCGCTGTCAATTCCTCCATGGGAACGGTTTTCCTATTCTGACTTTTCCACCTTGGGTCGTTGATGAACTCATCCCACTCCTCTTGTGACATTTGCGCAGGTTCGTGACCTAGGTGTGGTTCGAGGTCATCAGCTTGGTTCTCAACTTGGACAGGTTCCTCAACTGTCAGTACCTCCGGGGGTTCGTCAGTTTAGAGAGGACCTGTAACTTGGGGAGTTGGATCAACGCCCATTGGCACCGGTCCTTGACCTCCCGCAGGTTCCCCATCTTGGACTCCGTCAACCACTTCCATGGGCGCAGGTTGCTGATCTTGCACCGGTTCCTGCACTTGGTTCATTTGGGCTTTCTCCACTCCCTCCATCGGCGCCGGTTGTGTGTCCTGCGCAGGTTCCGAGACTTGGTCAACCTCCGGCAGGTCGTCTACCCCCATCATCTCAGTTTCTGTCGAGATGATATCTAGGATGTTTAGCTCGTCTGTCGGTATCTGTACATCTTCCTCGAGAATTTGAACCCGCGTTATAGATTTTTTGACCTGGCCGTCTTTAATTTGGAGTAAACACTCGCGGGCCTTTTTTTGGTCACCTTTTATAGTTCCGACACCTTTCGGGGTTGGGAATTTTATACAGTGGTAGTAGGTCGAACACACCGCTTTGAATTCATTGAAAAATGGGCGACCAAGGAACCCATTGTAGGAGGACTACTGGTCGACAACAAGGAAATCTATTAACCTAGTCAGTCTCCGCTCCGGGTCCTCGGCCGATACAAGTTGGACGCTCAACCTAATAGTACCTAGGGGGACGGTTACAGCTTCTCCGAACCCCACAATCCTAGCATTGCTAGGTTCTAAGTACGACTCAAAATCACCTAAGGCATATAAGGTGGATTTGAAAAGAATGTTGGTGAAGGCGCCGGTGTCCACAAGAAGCCTGTGGACTCGGACGTTCATAATGTTAGCGGTTATCACCAACAAGTCGTTGTGGGGCGTTAGTACCCCTTCCAGGTCCGCCGAGGAGAATGTCAGTACTTCTGAGGGTTGTGCGGCGGGCTTGGAGCTGGAGCTGCCTTCCTGAACTTGGTTTATGGCCCGGACTTTGGCCTTCCTTTATCTTTTGGAGATGGAGGATCTCCCATCTTGGAGACCTCCGGCAGCTCCGATCTCTTCCTCGAGAACTAGGAGTTCTCGAGTGGGTTCCAGGTTCTGTTGAGTTTAGGGAGGCGCTCTTCGCCTGTTTTGAGGACCACGTTGGCCCGCGTCCTCTTCTTCATTATCGGAGGTTTCCCTCCTCTCGAACCTGGGCCTTTTCGCCGGTGCCTTCTTCACAAACTCGGCCAGCTTCCCATTCTCGTAAAATTTCCATAGTTGTTTGAGGAGGTCTCGGCATTCGCTGGTGAAGTGGCCGATCGACTGGTGGTAGGCACAGTACTTGTTGGGGTTGAGCTTCGTGTGGTCCTGGCGGATCCTTCTCGGTTCTTCCAACAAGGCTTTGTCTTTGACCACCATAAAGACATGGTCGACGGAGACAGTGAGGACCTGGTTGAGCTTCTCCTTGAACTCGTCCCCATCGCCGAAAGTCTTCAGGTTCCGGAGAGCCTTGTACGTGCCCCCAGACTTCTTCCCGTAGGGCTTTTTCTCCTCTGAGGCACAGACATCTTTCAGGAGAGCCTCCTGCACAGGACAACCACCCCGGCTTTGTGCCAAAATTCGGTGTAAGTGTTCGGGCATGCCAGGTGCATTTCCTTCCACAGCTCAGTGCCCTTCCTCAGTCCGGCCATCACTGTGACGATCTTAGTGTCCTCGCTCACTGGTTCATCTTCCAACAGTATCTTATCGAACCTCTCCAGATACTGCTGGTCGGTCTCGCCTTCGCCTTGGTGGATGTTGGCAAGTCGGTGCTTCTGGGTGAGGTAGGACCCAAACCCGGAGAAGTGGGCCAAGAATTCCCACGAGAGTTGGCCAAAGGACTGTATTGACCCCGGGGCGAGTGATGAGAACCAGCGGTGGGCTCGGTCCCCGAGGGTCAATGGGAATTTTCGGCACTGAGTGGCGTCGGTGGCACCTACTGAGATCATGTAGTCTGCATACTTGGCCAAGTGGACCTTCGGGTCAGACTCGCCCTCGTATGCAGACATCACCGGGAAATTGATTTTCTTTTGGACCGGTACTCGGAGGATGGTAGGTGCCAAAGGGGACGCCGGGAGAGTGGTGGCATCGGATCCGCCAGATTTGGCTGCTACTTGGGCTTGTAGCATCTCAACGGCCTTTTTCAAAGTGGTCAGCTCGTCGTCGCGGGTCACCTCCGGTGGAGGTTGCTCGAAGCTTGTGCGCCTCGTGGATGCACGCCCCCGAGGCACCTCACTCTGGGGTGACCCCTCCGTGACGGGTCGGAATTGTCGCCCACCGTTTGGGTCCAACCTATAAGCTGCGGACCTCCACAATCGATCATGGGCGGACCTACGAGGTTGTAGGTCTGACTCTCCCGCCTGTGATACGGCTGGGGACGTCGTTCGTTCGTTTTCACCGCACCTCGGCCCCAACCTGCCCTGGAGGACCTCCCTCCTCAATGATTGGTGGGTGCCGGATGCTTCGGTGTAGGCCGAAACTCCCCCGGTGTGCGGGGCGGGCTCCTTCACCACCTTAGCCTTCCCTGCTTGTTCCCGGTGCTGGCGAGCTTGGGCCGAGCTCACCTCCTGCTCAGTGTGGAGGTCGCTATACTGACCCCGGGTCTGGGTGCCCTGGGTCGGCCTTGTCTGCTCCCTGGCTTCGGTAGCTGGAGCTCGCCGAGGGACCAGGGTGAGCTCGTCGAGCTACCTCTGTTGCAACCTTTGAAGAGTTGCAATCGTGCGCTGGAGCTCGTCGGGGTTGTTGGCGAGGTCCCTCAGAGCGGGGTTTAACTCCTCTTGAGCCACCGAAACCCGGGGAGGTCGCGGAGCATTGCTCTTCGGGGGAGCTGGGCGCGAGGTTTCCCCCTCGCCCTGGTCCTGGTTGCCGCTCTTCCACCTCCTAATGGTTGTCGTGGTCTGTTCCTTAGGCATTTTGGGCTTGCGTCGGGGGAAGGTCGCCGAGGTCAATAGGGAAGCTCGCCGAGTTTCCTGACTTTCGACCAGGGTGACTTTGTCCGGGTTTTCATCTAGCCTTGCGTGCAATGGATTATCCGAAATTCGGTTTATCCGTGTACACGTGTGCGTTTGAAAACTCTTTTTTGAACAGATTTCAAGGACCCGGAAATCCGGCTTCTTGCCCGGAAATCTGGGTTTTCATTTAAGGAGTGAAAATATATGCGTATCTTCAAGTGTTCTTGAGCTTTGGTCAAGAACACCTTCAAGTCTTTAAATCTTCAAACAACTCTCACTATTTACTCTCAAATTTTTTGGGTTAACGACCCTCCTTCTAGCGCCAAATTGTTGATAGAATTTACTAATGATGTTTGTTGATGTGGCTATTATGGTGTATTAATTCTACCAAACAATCACCCAAGAAATATGTTCTTGAGTGGATAATATGGAGAGAGAGAGTAGAGAGAGAAAGTAAATGTGTGTTATAATTGTGTTCTTGTTAATAGTACAAGAGAGACCTTACTTATAGGTGTGCAAGTGTGAGGTGGCACCTTGTGGGCCTTTTTTGCCTCTGGTGTTGACGAAGGTTCGTAACCTTCGCCTTGGTCCCTCACCGAGCTACCTTTATAATGCTCTATGCTATTACACATACATGTCCTACTTATGCACCCGTCATTTGGGCTTTTTGGGATGGGCGAGCTACCTGGCGAGCTTCTTTGCCTTGTGCATTTTTTTTAGGGATATGTAGCGGTGGACCTCGGCAAGGTCTTCTTGGATAGGGGCAAGCTCCTTCTCGAGAGGGGAAGCTCGCCCATAATCTTCTATTCTCCCGGTGCCCCTGGCCGCTGGCCTTGGCCTATCGGGAGCTCGGGCGAGGTTCTCACCTACCTCTCCGAGCTCCCCTATGTTGGTCATGGTTCGGACTAATGACCTAGCTCCCACTCACCTCGGCGACCTTCGTAGCCTTGGGCTAATCCCTTGATTATCTTCCGGTAGTTCGCCTTGTCAACAGGTATGTCCCACAAAAAGTTTGCATGCCTAAAAGTGGAAATCTTTTATTAAACTTTACTCTCACAATACACATATAATATTCATAAAAATGTACTTATTATACATTTTTCTTAAACTGCGTGCCCAAAAGACACCGCAATGCCTTCTGGTACGGAGGTAGTATGATTTTAGTGAGTACACTTTAAAGCATAGGTTCATACTATGAAACTTATATATATATATATATATATATATATATATATATATATATTAACAATCCGTTAGGAACACATATTTGTTAAATTCAATCTTAATATTATTGAAATTGATTGATTTACCATACATGAATAGAAAATATTAAACTAAGTCAAGAAAATCCATGAATTTTAATTACATGGATGTAAAACAAGAATTAATAGTTTAAAATTTATTAATAATAAAAATAGTTAAGAGGTCTCATTATTCAATGTCTTACTCTTATATGCACCAAGTACAAAGTAGAACTCAAGTATATTTTTTTAAAATTATACAAAATACTACTAAAAGTCACACATGTTAATACTGAAAAATTTATTTTTAATGGTGTAACTTTTCAGTAATAAATGATGTAACTTTTTAAAAATACACTTGAGTTGTACGGTGTACCGGTGCACAAGAGACTTACCCTAATTCAATATATCTAACTTAAATTAAACTTCGCTTATACACACAGTCGGGATTAATACCAAAGTCATCTCATAACTTTTTCAATTTTTTTATTTGATCCCATAATTATATACCTTTTCAATTTAATCCCATAACAATTTAAATTTAACCAGATTAGTTCCAACCCCAAGTGGACTGAAATCAAATAAAACGACGTTATTTTACTCACGTGTCGGTCATGTGTTAAGTTTGTTCCGCGAAATCTTGCACATTTTGCAATTGAGACACCTATTTGGATTGAACATTAGAATTTCATTTATAATTTAATTTATTCAGTTTTTTTCACAATCAACAAGCCACATGTGCTTTAATTGAATGTGTAAGCCTATTCCATCGAAAAAAACTAACACCTGACCGACACGTGAATAATATAACATCATTTTATTTGATTTTCGGTCATTTTGGACTAATCTGGTTATATTTGAATTGATATGGTATTAAATTGAAAAAATACATAATTATAGATATAGATTAAAAAATGAAAAAGTTATAGGACGATTTTGATATTAATCCCCATACAGTATCACACCATAATTTTTGTCATTTGCAAAGATTTATATAGTAATTTGTTTACAAATTTTTTTTATAATAATGATATAAAAAAAAACAAAAAAGGAAATTTGGTTCAGAATACCACTTTCCAGCGAGTATACAGTATTAATGTACTCGTGAAAGTGTGGATAGTGCTCGTGCCATGTCTTTGCTTCCATGCAAGGCTTCCTTCTACTCAATTCAATATTAGGCATCAAGATTCAAGATTTTTCATGCTGGAGAGAGAGTGTGTGCGGAGGAGAGAGAGAGAGAGGGAGAGAGAGAATTTTCTTGGCTGCCAAACAGCCCACTAAGTAACGGCTCTCTTCACTTGAGATGACGAATTTCGTTTAGGCTGGCAACTTAGAGAGATTGAAGAGAGAGTGAATACATTATTCCGTCATGAGGGTTTCTCTCTGATTCTCTCTCTCTCTCTCTGTCACAGATCTTGTATTTTTGCTCACGATTTATTTGGGGTTTTCTCTCTCCTCCCTTCTGATTTTGCTTTCACTGCAAGCTTCACGAGAAAGCTCGATTTTGCTGATCTGAATTTCAAGTAATCTCTCTGTTTGATTTAATATTTTGATTTTTCGACTCTTTTCGTTAAATGCGGTGCTTAAATTTGGCAGAATTGAGCCTTAAATTGAGGTTTCTTAAATTTGATCATCTGGGTTTTTCTTGTTGATTAATTTCTTGGATCATTCTTAGGGAGATTTGTGGTAATGGGAGAAATTGAAGAACATAGGTATATTTGCAAGATATGCAGCAAAATCTGCGTAAGTGGGAAGTCATTGGGAGGTCATATGCGGATTCATTTGGCCCTGATTTCAGCTTCTAAAAAAGCAGCAAAAGAGAAAGGTAAGATCAAAATCGAGGATGATCAATTGAGTGCAGAAAAGATCAAGGATAGCGATGGCAACACGGATGCTGATCAGAATGCCAACTACCAATTGAGGGAGAATCCGAAGAAATCTTGGAGGGTTTCTGATGCCAAACACGGCCTTACGAAGAAATCGATTTCCTGTGCAGAATGTGGTAAAGGGTTTCCCTCATTGAAAGCTCTTTCAGGTCATATGAGGTGCCACTCGATGAAGAACAAGGACAACAAGGAGGTGCATCACTGTGAGAAATGTGGGAGAGGCTTCGATTCGATTAGGGCCGTGTTTGGTCACATGAAAAGTCACTCCAAGAAATCAAGAATGCATAATGAGTGTACTGATAGCTTATCTGATTTGGAAAATTTGTGTCCTGTCCGAAGGAAAAGATCGAGGATCGGGTATAAGAGTGCTCCTAATGCATCTGATTCCAGTGTTTCTGAGTTTGGGGAGGCGGAGGAGGCAGCGGCGACGTGCTTGATCATGCTTTCGAGGGGCGTGAGGGATTTCGTGAAGTGTGAAACAGAGTCCTCTGATGATGATGATTGTGCTTACTTAGGAGCTGAATCTTTTTATAGAAGTAAGCAGCTTTCTGGGACGCTCTTGTGTTGCTCATCTGGCTATTCTAAAGCAATTGCTGATCAGAATGAATCTGAATTTGATGATCTTGATGATCAAAAGGTTGTTAGTACTGAAGTTTCTGATGTTGAGATGCTTGGTGTTGAAAATGAGATGAAGGTCGATTTTGATAGAGTTTTGAAACCTGAAAAGTCTTTCGAGTTTGATGATTTGAGGATATTTGATTCAATCAAATCTGCAGAATTTGAATCAAACTATGGGAAGAAAGCAATCTGTTCTGTCCATGACTCTGGTTCAGAGAAGAACTCCTGTTTATACGAGGCTAATGTAGAGAGTACGAGCGAGGGGGGCATGAGTATGGAGTCGAGGAAAAGCAAGGAACACGAATGCCTAATTTGCTTCAAGGTGTTTCCCTCGGGTCAAGCTTTGGGGGGTCACAAGAGGGCTCATTTCAATGGCCTGATTGAAAGCAAGAAGAAAGAATCAATGGCCATGATTATGAATCAAGAAGTTGCTGAAATCCAGGAAGCATTGGATCTTAACTTTCCTGCAGCTGTCGAAGAAGGAAGCAAAGACGACGTTGGATTCCATCCGTGGGGGATTGAGAGGAGCCACGAGGCTGAGGCGCTCATATTCTCGAACTGAAAGCAATGTACATTCGATTAGATTCGACACCCTTTTTTGGTAAAAATCTTCATGCTCAAGGGTGTAGGTTTCTAGTAGAGACACATACTTGCAATGCTGCAAGATGAATACACATTTTGATTTTCTGCTTTTTTTAGGTTAGAATGCAGCATTGACTATACTTGTTCAAATTTTTGATCACTTTCTAGCTTTTGTGTTTTCATTTTGTGATGCTGACCTTATGATATCCAAAGTGATTTGAGTGTTATAAGTGCTTTTATTTGTTGATTTGGAAGGGAACATGTTTGATGTCTCTCTAAGCAAATATTAAACAGATAGTTATATAAACATAATGGAAGAAAGTGGTTGTTTAGTCACCCTATCATATAATATCTCCCTTTCCTTGTGGTTTGGCTCTCTCTCTCTCTCTCAAATATGTATTGTATATAAAGTCTAGTTGGCAAATAATCATTGAACAAATATATGTGTTGCAGACTTGTGGTTCTGGCATGGTGTTGGGGTATCTCTTGTAAGCTTTTGTCTTCAATGCAAAAGTAGTTAGAACCTTCTCTCTCTTGAGTATTAGACATCTTTGTTTTAAGTAGTTTTTTATATATTTATCTGGCACTTGAAAAATCATGGTATGTATATTATGTGTCTATTGAAAGTGATACCATAAGGCTTGTCAACGGGGCGGGGTGGGGACGGGGGCCAATCCCCATCCCGTCCCCGCGGTCGCGGGGATTCCCCGTCCCCGCGAACTTCACGAGGAAAAATCTATCCCCATCCCCGCCCCGCTGGGGAACCCGTCCCCGTGGGATTCCCCGTTCCCCGTGAACTTTTTTTTTTAAATTTTAAATAATTTATATTTAACAAGTATAATTAATTTTTTTAATAAATAAAAATTAAAAGTATTATTAAAATTTAAAGTGCATAAAATACATTAATTTGATATATTATACATTATATATACATGAATGATTAATTAATTATATATATATATATATATATATATAATATGCGGGGCCTCGCGGGGAACGGGGCGGGGAATACAATCCCCGTCCCGGCCCCCGTCCCCGCCTACGGGGAAATTTTTTTCCCCATCCCCATCCCCTTCCCAGTCCCCGTTTCTTTTGGGGATTCCCCGCCCCGTTCGGGGCGGATCCCCGCGGGGTCGAGGATTCTTCGCCCCGTTGCCAAGCCTAAGTATCATATGATGATATGCATGTGTACTGAAAATATTGAAATATAAGATGAGGTTTAAAATGTAAAAGGTACTGAGATGGAACAAAATTAATTAAAATGCAAGTGGTATTGAAATATTAGATGAAATAATATTAAAATAAAAGAATATTGATGCTCTTTGAGATGTATTCCTCTTCTTTGCACTGATGAAAATTGACTTCTCAAAATAAATAAATAAATGAAATATTGTGAAACTACCAAAAATCATAAATCATACTTATAAATTATATAAACCAGTTTCATGATATAAACCACTTTGTGATACAAGATTTATATTCTTCCAGGATGGTCTTTCAAATTAAAACCCTTTTACTTGTAATATTTTTAGTAGCGTATTTGTCTATTTGATGAATGATATTTACCCCTTTGCAGGATTATTTGCACATATGCAAGTGCATATCTAAAACTAAAAGAAAATGAGATTAATAAGTGTTAGATGTGTACTTTGTTGAATTTGGGGAGGTGAGTTATTCTTTGTTTAATTGTAAAGGTAAATATTTAAACGTTCGAAAAAGATAAATGTAAAAATAATCGTTAAGACGAAAGGATATGTTATACCCATTTTTCAATCATATTTCTTATCATAGATGATCCATTAATGTTTCTTATATTTTTCCCATTTTATGGAACATGTCTAATGAGACATGAATCTTCACATCTTGTCATAATAAGAAAAGCATCTCTTTGTTTTTCTCCTGGTAAGTTATGTACACATAGTAACCCATTCATCTCATAACTATCAGCACATTCATAAGGACATATTTTACGTATTTGTAGAGTATATTTTTTTTTGTAAAATAGTGATATTTTGATAAATATATACATATTTTTATTAGTGTGCATATAAATTAATATTTTTTTAAATGTGCAAATAATTTTGAAATAGAATAAATTAAATGTGCAATTATTAAGGAATAGAAAGAGTCATTGCTTGAAACGTTGATTTTGTTCTTTATTATATGAAATTAGGCAAGGGAAAAAGAAAAGGTGTAGAACCTTACCACAAAATCTCTTATAGACTAGTTTCATAATATAAAATTAATAATAATAATAATAATATATATATATATATATATATATATATTGATATCATTTATGTATTCACTTTTACTGATATCATAATTATCAATAAATAATGATTATATTTAATAATATAAATAAATGTATCTATTGATTTTTTTTTTGTAATATATACAAATTTCACTGAAGAACTACTGAATTCTTGTATATAGAAATTACATTATAATAATTTTTTTTAGGAAGAACGTTCAAAGTAGAGATGTTAATCCGGGCTGGGCTAATAGGGCCGACCCGTTTAACCCTGAAAAATGCAGGGTTAGGGCCATGCTTTTATTGGCCCGTTTAAATCCGGGTTTTTTTGGTCCGGCCCTATTAGCCCGCGGGCTAGCCCGTCGGTTAACCGAGTCCGCCCGCTAGCCCGCATAATTTTTTTTATTTTATATATACATATTATATATATATAATATAGTTATTAGTTATTATTATTATTAATTGAAATTATCTTTAATTTCTATTTAGGTGTTATATTAATTTTGAGTATTTATATTTGAATTTTTAAATACCAATGAACTTTAAGAGTTTAAGTGTTAATGTTTGAATTTTTGTAATTATGTTAAACTATTTTTATTAATTTTAATGACATTATGGACAATGTTTAGGTTCTAGTTTAAATATTAACATTTAATGATAATTATTTTAGATTATGTGTTAAAATTTAGAATTTTTTTTACATAGCCCGTTTAGCCCGATGACCGCTAGGTTTAGGGTTAGGTCCAAAATATTAGAGGACCGTTAAGAATGAACCGGATAAGGCTCTAACCCGTTTAGCCCGTTAGGGCTGACCCGTTTAACATCTCTAGTTCAAAGGATGGTGAATTGCTTATTTATATATTGTGTAAGGAAACAAATCCTTGCATTGAAAGAATTTCACGTGAGAGCTCAAATTTCAAGTTAAGTTTCAATTTAAAATTTTAATTTTGAAGTATTTCAAATCAAGATATATATTTTAATTTTTTTCTCAATTTAAAATCTAATCATATTATCTTTGTCTCAATATAAGACTCGATCCATTTATCTTTATTTTTTTTAAAGATTCTCCAATATAATAATTTTTTTGTATTAATTAATTTTTTAGATATAGTATATATCATAAATAAAATTGTATGCACGTATTAGCCGTGCTTAAAAAATTATTTTTTTTAGTCAAACGATGAATATATATATATATATATATATATATATATGAGTTAGCAGAACGAAAAGTACATATTTACCGCAATACTGACACTAATATAGGGTGGCATGGGGTAGGGTGGGGTGGGTTAACCCCACTGGCAATAAATATCACTTTATTCTCTCTCATCTGCATCAATAAAACAAATCCTCTCTCCTCTCTCCCCTCTACCTTCAAATCACGTCGCCGGATCTGCCATGGCAGAAGCTAAGTCGTCGCCCACACCACTGCTATATCTTCGTTATTCAACATTTCCTCAGCCCACCTTACCAGAATCTAACCTCTGCGTCTCCGCCGTTCATCAATCGATCCCGATCGGAAACTCACAGCGCACCAGCGACGACTCCACCCCTGAGTTCGTGCAGTCCCTGTTTCAAATCCGTTCCCAAACCACTTATTCTTCTCGCTCAATTCCTGCCGGAAAACGCCACGCACAATGATGTCTCCTACCATGAGCGCCGCCGTATGAGACACCCGTTCCCAGCCGTTGTTCAACTTTTGCCGTCCATGGAAACGACGCTTACGGAAATAGTTGGGCTTCGATGGAGGACCACGGCGCTGGGCTTGGGTTTACTGGAAGTCGCCCACCCTCTATCTCGCCGGAGGACCTGGTGTGTCTGGTGCACCCTCCGTCTCACACGAGACCCTCCATCTCGCCGGAGAATGAATCCGGTAAGAAGCCGTTTCCCGGGGGTCAATTCCAAGAATGTCGCCGACGGAGGAAAGCCCGCTTCTAGACGCTCATCTACTCCGGTCAATCTCTCTCTCTCTTTTTATTTTGGGATTTTATCCCCTTTCTTTTTATGTGATAGGATTAATATGGAAATTTTGGATTCTGTCCTATGTGGTCTGAAAATAATGAGATGATGATGATGGTCTTCATCACCTTATTTCGGTTGTTTCAGATAGAAATTCTCTCTCTCTCTCTCTCTCTCTCTCTCTCTCTCTCTCTCAGACTTTGATATTATTGATATTAGATCTACACAGTTGGTGGGTGCACCCCCTCTTGAGCAACACAATTTTGTGATGATGGGTATGGAATATATTTGTGGATTTAATGGTAGAGTTGCTGTGATGATGGGTATGCAACACAATTATGAACACTTCTTGGGAAAAATGGTAGAGTTATTAGGCCTGAAGAAGATAATTTACATGTGCTTTAAGAAGTAAATTTGTGTTCCAGATACTGTAATTTTGTGTGTTCTAAATAAGTATATTTTTTTGTACATATAATTTTTAATATTATTTGGTACCATAAATTTGAACTTGTAAACAATTTGTAATTGAACTTATCAACTATTTGATTGAACTTTTACTTATTTTAATTTTTTCTAATTTTTATCCTTGAATTGTGAATTTAAATTACAGCTATCATCCTTTTGGGATAGTAAATTCAATGATGAGTGGTTTTATATATTCATTGCTAGAAGACTCTTTATTTGAGGACTAAATTCCAAGAAAGAAATAGAGGCTTGGGAAAACAGCAAATGAGCCTTAATTTTTTTAGATATTTTTTTAATATTCAATGTAATTGGTTAACATTTAATTTTTGTGTTTTTTACATGTATTTTGTTATCATAAAATATGAACTTGTAATCAATTTACAATTGAACTTATTATTTATTTGACCTGAACTTTTACTTATTTTTTTGAACTTATGAATGTTCCAGTGGAATTTTTTGAAATTCATTTTTAACTTTTACTACTGAAATTATTCTCACGGCCAAGTCGTACAAATATTCCGTAAAATCAACTTAAAAAAATCTAAATTAAAAAATAACTAACATTTGAATTCATAAAAAAAAAGATTAGAATAATATTAAGTATTAATATATTTAAAATTAAAAATGTTATAAAAGGAGGGAAAAATGAATTCAAATAAATTCATAAAGAATATTATTTTTAAAATTAAAATTGTAAATAATAATAAAAGTGTATATAAAATTAAAAAAAAATTTATTATGATGGTTGAATTGATTGATGATGTAGTACATGAGAGGAGAGAGAGAAAGAAGAATAGTTGTAATAAATTTATAATTGAACTTTTAGAGAAAATAAAATTGGACTATAGTAACATACGTTTGAACTTTTACTTTTTTTGAACTTATAAATATTTCGTTTTTTATAATTAATAGTATAACCGAAAATCTAGTATATTTTAATAAAATATTATAATTATTATTAATTAAAATTAGACATAAATATTATCAAATTATACAAGTAAAATTATTTACATAATAATAAAATAAAGAAAGTAAAAAGGTGAGGTGAGGTGGGGTGGGGATTGGAGATA